>JACGWO010000002.1:46411114-47011114 GCA_034509735.1 Sesamum alatum | reverse complement strand
GGAGTGTAATTATCCCTAATTTGAAAAGCATATGCCACCTCCTTCCCGTGTCCAATTTCCAACGCAGCGCGGCGAGAAACGGGCATACAAGACCACTTCCATAACTACATTAATCCATTTCTCTCACGTACTCCAGATTCTGATCACTTCTTTCCCCATGGCCGCCTCCATACGCCTCCGCCGTCTCTGCGCAGTCTCCGCCGTGGCCGGAGGCGCGTACTTCACCGTGCTCGGTGATCCATCAATCGCCTCCAGCGACCGCGGCATCGGTGGCTCTTCATTTACCGCCATTAAGCAGAGAATTGCGGACCCTTTTGCTGCCGTCCCCTCAAGGGCCGTCCAGGAGTCGGCTTTGATGGGGTCTAGCTCTGTTAACCCCCTTGACATACTCGTTGTCGGCGGCGGCGCCACCGGCTGCGGTGTCGCGCTCGACGCCGCCACGCGGGGGCTTCGTGTTGGGCTTGTGGAGCGCGAGGATTTCTCATCTGGGACTTCGTCGAGGTCTACTAAACTCATTCATGGAGGTTCGCATTTTTAAGTTCTGTGTAAATTAGTACTTTGCATTGCATTGTGTTGTACTTTGTGTATTGATAATTGTACCTGTTATGATCCAGGCAATGTGGTGGGGCATTAAGACCCCTTTGTACCGTCATGTACTATCTTATCAGGATATAATTGATACCTTCTTGATATGTATAAGGGGGAAGAACAGAGGTTAAAGTCTTTGAGTGATGATGTTAACATATAGATCTTAATTTGTGCTTTTCAATTTGCAGGACTTTTGGTATGTATATATGCTTCTAGAGAACTGATGGTGCTTGCAGATGCTGTTATGTGATCATATTTAGAAAAAAAATGAACTTAGGTGTCAGCAAGGAGAGAGATCTAATAAACACCTTGGTTAGGCTGTGTCGATGATGCCGTATATTTTAGACCTTAACTTGAGTTGTGGGAAGCTGGTTTTTGTGTGATCAGGTGGGTGGATGGACTTTTCTGAAAACGTGATACTAGGATAGATGGATTAAATCTTGCTGCGATTAAGCAAAACGCTGTTCAATTGAGTAGGGCTCTGCAGAGTTTTCTGTTTTCTTAGGACCTATTTCTGTATTTCATTCATTTGTCTATCTGCAAGTTAATATCACTGAGTGAAGCATTAGTCCCAATAACTGGTACATTTCTTAAATTTGCCTGCTTAGTCGTTTATGAGTTTACTTTAGTTGAACTTGTTGAACTTGATGCCAGTCATTTGTCATTATTTACTGCAGCTTGGGCATGAATGACAAGGTCTATTGCTTGAGTTTGGTGGCTTGCTTTAGACATTCTTCATTAGTTATGTAGACAAAATTTTAATCTTCCTATCCTATCCCAAATGGTGCTGACTCGGACTTCCATGAACAGGATCGTAATATTTGCACTGGAACTGATTTTGTGACAACTAAATATGCCATGTACAATTGCTGTCTGAAGTCTATTGATGTCCTTCAATCTGTTTGTGGAAATTAGTAGAAACATCGGATTACTCCTTTGTTTTTCTATAATTTATACTTCTACGATATATTTATGATTATTCTTATGCGGCTTTTGCTCTCTGGTGCTTATATTTCAATTTATTATTTCAGGGGTTCGCTATTTGGAGAAAGCTGTTTTTAACTTAGATTATGGACAGTTAAAACTGGTCTTCCATGCGCTTGAGGAGCGTAAACAAGTTATTGACAATGCTCCCCACCTCTGCCATGCTCTGCCATGCATGACACCGTGCTTTAACTGGTTTGAGGTGATTTACTACTGGATGGGGTTGAAAATGTATGATCTGGTAGCTGGCCGACGCCTGCTACACTTGTCCAGATACTATTCAGCACAGGAGTCAGTTGAACTATTTCCCACACTAGCAAGAAAGGGAAAAGATCGGAGCTTGAAAGGAGCTGTGGTTTATTATGATGGACAGATGAACGACTCACGTCTAAATGTGGCATTAGCATGCACTGCTGCTTTAGCTGGTGCAGCTGTACTCAATCATGCAGAAGTAGTATCCTTTCTTAGGGACGAGGGCACTGGACGGATAATAGGTGCTCGTATAAGAAACAACTTATCAGGTAAAAACATTCATAACATGATAGCAAGTCTGTCAACATATAGGGTTACTGTAGAGATACCATCTTCCGGTAATACCTTGTTTCTGTCCAGATTATGTAAACTTTAGTTTAAATATAGAGTATTCTTTAGGTGTGCTTTCTTCCCTCTCTTGAGTTTAAAATGCTTTATACTTCTTGATGAAGTTAACCATCTTTCTTGATGCTATAGTGTTATTCAGGGCTTTTGATTCACCGTTGTCAGTGATATGTGAAGTCATTATTCTTATTGTCATTGACCACACTCAGTATCCTCATTTGCCATAAGGAATATCACGAAAGAAGACCATCAATTATCTTTTACTTTAAATTTCGATATCTCAACATCAAAAGGGGACTGAATAGGCAATTTAAAGATTTGCATCAATCTACTTCTGTATATTCGATGGTTATTACTTTATCAATTCCACTCTTCAAACTCTCTTACTCTGAATGTGTCGCCATGCCTTTACTGGTTGCTACCACATTCTAAGTTTTTGCAGTGAGAGCCTGTTAGTGTGATTAATTTGCTCTTTGAAATCTTACTTTGTCGAAGTGTGCAGGAAAGGAGTTTGATACATATGCAAAAGTTGTGGTAAATGCTGCTGGTCCATTCTGCGACTCTGTCAGGAAGATGGTAGACAAGGAAGCAAAGCCGATCATCTGTCCCAGCAGTGGTGTCCATATTGTGCTTCCTGATTATTATTCTCCAGAAGGAATGGGCTTGATTGTTCCCAAAACTAAGGATGGCCGTGTTGTGTTCATGCTTCCTTGGCTAGGGAGAACAGTTGCTGGCACCACCGACTCAAACACCAGTATTACCATGCTACCAGAACCTCATGAGGATGAGATTGAATTTATCTTAGATGCCATCTCTGATTACCTCAATGTTAAGGTTTGTCAATTTATATGAATAAGCAAGTATTATTGTGGAGTTTTTAGGGTTAATTACAAAGACCTCCCTTAAGAATTAGTGTAACTGCAGATCATGTGTTTTTCTCTTTTAAAATGAAAAACGCCTCCCATCCAAGTTTCTGGAGAGTGTAAAATCACCAAATTATCCCCACTTGAAAATAAATAAATAAATAACCACAAAAAGATTGTCAAATACAAGTACCTCCGTTGGAAGTAGAGTCATTACTGACTAAACCCTTCTCCATTTTGAAATTACCATTATGGGGTTGTAATTAACCTAGTTTTTTGCTTATCTTTTTTTCTTATTTTGTCCCCCCTCAATTTCACAATTCAGTCCTCCTTCAAGGACCCAAAAATGCCACCTTTCTGTATGTATTCAGTGAAAATGGTTGCTAAATGTGCAATATCTTCTTGACAATATTCATGATGACTCTCTCATTTTCTTTTCAATGATCATTATCTTTCTTTCTCCGTTTCATTTTTCGAGGAAGAGGACAGAATAGTATCTAAATAACCATTGGCATACCAAAATGAACCATTTTCTTTCATATCTGTCTGTCTGCGCATTTTTGGATGTCTTCTGCAGCAAGATAACACTGACAAATTGAATTTTTTTCAACTTTTTTTCTGTTTGTGTGTCTGGAGCTTAGCATAGTTTCAACACCGTGGTTATTACTCATAAACATAGTAAACCATCACCATTCAGACAGATGGGGCAAAAGCCATTGACTCAGCTTTCAAGCTGGACTATTATGGTTGGTTATCTTACATCATAACTTTACCATAGGTGTCTACCAGCTTTAATTCTTTCAAATTCGGTGCTGGAGAGTTTTTGCTCATTCTATTATGTTACTTGCCCTTAACTGTACCAATACCATAAGTCTATGTTTCTTATAGTCAAGCCTTTTGATTGATGATACTAGGGCGATCTAGATGAAGGCGAAATCATCTGGTCATTTGGTGGAGCTGCATGATCAATAAGAGGGCTTTAACCTGTGGTTTCGCGTGAACTGGTTCTTAGGATATATTTAGATGAATACTGAATCTGCTTTTGAAACTAAGACATAGTTCTGCTTTGTCCACATGCAATTTTGGAAATTTAATGCAAGTGTTGTGGTGTTACTTTGTTGATGAATACGTAGTTAAGAGGATTAGTCAACTTCTTGTCTCTTAAGTATACTGTCTAGTGTTTGTGAAGCTTTCCTGGAGAAATTATTTTTACTTGTTTTGAGAGGAGAATGGATGGTTACGATTTTAGTTCTCTTTTGGTTTCTTTATTCTTGTTTTGAGTTATTCAATGTCTTTTTTCTTATAGTCAATATTCATGATGATTATTTAGGTGCGGCGCACGGATGTTTTGTCAGCATGGAGTGGCATTCGACCATTGGCTATGGATCCTAGAGCTAAAAGTACAGAGAGCATCTCCAGGATCATGTTGTGTGTGAGATTTTCCTGGTTTTAGTTACAATTACGGGCGAAAGTGGACTACATAATAGAAGGTAAAGTCACTTTGCCAAGATGAAATTTAACTGAGTGTTCGAAATCTTGATTCTTGTTCTTGCTAAAAAGCCTAAAAGGCTTCTGAAATGTCTTTCCATCCCACAACCGATGAGGACAAGTAGCTGTCAGTCCTCATCTTTTTCAGTCTTTCACCTATTTGTAAAACTTTGTGTTAGATCTTTTCCATCAGCTGTTCTGTGCTTACTAGAACCACTTTCAGCAATGGCAGAGAGATGCAGTTGATGCATGCTATAGAGTCCGCAAAGTTGAGCCCGACAAACAAGGTGCGGTGACATACAACCTACAACTTGTAGTGCTGATGGATGGGATCCTGCATCTTTCACCATACTAGCTCAGCAGTATGTGCGCATGAAGAGATCGTATGGTGGAAAAGTTGTTCCAGGTGTAATGGACACTACTGCAGCAAAGCATTTATCACATGCCTATGGTAACTTTTGCAGAACGAGTGGCTGCTATTGCTCAGGTTTTGCTCGTCCCTCTATTCTGATTTCTACTTGCCTGACAATATTTTTTTCCATTTTCTTCTTTGAAGATGTCTATATGGTTTTGATAACCCTTCTGAAGCTGATGAACGTGCTTGCATCTGTCTTTGGAGTTGTGACGTAATTTTGACCTCTCTTGATTGGTTGACATCTGCCATAACTTTAGTCACATACTCCTTGGGACTATCATGGATATAAAACCGATAAATGAATAAATTCTTAAACGTTTGAACTTCAGAATGAAAACATGGGGAAGCGACTGCCATGGATACCCATCCTAAGAAGCTGAGGTAGCATTACTGTGCCCGGTATGAGTACTGCGAATCAGCGTGGACTTCATAGCCAGAAGGTCTGTCTTGCTTTTCTGGACACTGATGCTGCCAGGAGGGCAGTACCTCGTGTCATTGAAATATTGGCCTCTGAACACAAATGGGATAAGTCCAGGCAAAAGAAGGAACTACAAAAGGCTACAGAGTTTCTGGAAACCTTCAAGTCATCAAGAAACGCTCAGTTTCACGATGGCAAACACAGCTAGTATGCGTAAGCTTTGTGTATCTAACCATATTGCTTCATATAGTTAAACAAAGATGTGTTTTATCCATGAACTTACGTTCCCTCCTCTATTGCAGGTTCCAAGAAAGAGCTTAGTTCGCCCAACACGTTATGGAAATACTCGTTTTTTTAGCTTGGAAATATTTATACTTAACATACTGCCAAACCCGTCGTCTCCAATGCTTCCCCAGGGATGTAGAATAACGTTGTTTCAGATGTAGATGGACTGCCGCTAATACAACTTGTATCGGTTCTCATTGTGCATAATGTGCAATGTTGTAGGCGTTTCTTTTACTGGTTTTTTGCATATTTATAACAAGGCACAAAAGATGCTCTTGATTTGGCCTAAAAGTTGTGCCTGTCCTGAGAATAAGAGTACGCTATGTCTCATCGAATACTTGAGCTTTTCAATCAGCTATTTCTCATGTTTGTCATGCACTTCTTATCTTGTTAGGAATCCTTTATTCATAAATTATCAATGCATGCAAAAGAATAAAGAGTATTAACTTAAGAAAATATTTGGTTGTTTTAATATTAACAACTTTTTTGAATTTAACTAATTGGGAAATATTTGTTGGATGAAATTAATGTCAGGAATATTAGATGTAATTTTTAAATTATATAAATTTATGTGCAATTGTATCACATCTTAAGAGAGGGCGCGGCACAACTATTGAAAAAAATAATAATTTAGTGGTATGGTATTACAAAATGACTTCAACTATTGAAAAAAATAATAATTTAGTGGTATGGTATTACAAAAATGACTTCGTTTATGAGTGAAAAATATATATGTATATATATTATATTAGTATATGGAAATAATACTCCTATAAATATATTATTATTATTATTATGAGAATTTTAATTTATTTAACAAATATATATATATATATATTTATAGTATATCAAAAGTGAACTTTATCCCCAGCTAAACACACTGAGACTGAGAGTGATCTCATTTCGCTCAAAACTACCGGCGAAGATGGCGACGATAGCGGCGGCAGCCACCGCTTTCACAACCCTCCATCTCTCCAGGACCTCCTTCATCCTCCCCTCCCGCCGCCTCCGTACATTCGTTACCTCGTCTTTCTCCACCACCACCGCCGAATTCACATCAAATTTGCCCCCTCCTAAGCCCAAACCCCAGTTACCAAAACCCTCCGCCCCCGAGTCGGATTCTTCGGATTCTCCGACTGTCGAACTAGGGGACCAGCTCTTCATCCCGTGGATTGTCAGAGACGAAAATGGCAATCTCACGCTCCGGACGTCGCCGCCGAGCCGTACCTTAAAGCCATGGCGCAATCAAGAATACGCAGAAAAAGAAGAAGAAGGATGTTAAGAGTGCTGCTAATAAAGTCAAGCAGGCAGCTCCCTCGGCTGAGCCCAAGTACTCGAAGGCGGCTCGGAGGTTTTATAATGAGAGGTTCCGGGAGCCTCCGCAACGGCTCGCCAAGGTGCTGGCTGCTTGCAGGAGGTAATTCCTATGAATTTCTTTTGTTTTGCATTTGGGTCTGTACAGTGTGATATTCTTGTTCTGCCATGTTGTGCTGATATAAGTTGCTTGTTATTATCGTTCAGCATGCATTCTAAATGTTGTTATACATTTTAGACCTGTGAATTCTCAGAAATGATGAATATTCTGCCGTGTGGCTGCCCTATTATATTTGATCATTTGATTAGAGCAGACGTACATCACAGGGTACGTATATATCTCAAGGTAAAATATATATTTAGATTAGAGCAAAATCCTGACATTGTATTTGTTCTCACCCCCAAGTAATCGATGCCTTGATATTAAGTTTAGAAATACTTAATTCAAATTGGAGTAGGTATCTAGCCGATTCCATGATCCAGTTCTTTGAATTCAAACACAATGCAACCTTTAGGCCAAATGTTTTCGGGCGGTTGACAAGGGTTTCCTTTGGTATGCAAAGCTCATTGGAACTACTAAATAGAAAAGTAGTCTTCATTTCCCACCAACAAGAAACATGACTCTGAAATAAGGAAAGAAACTTCGTAATTTTTTGATATTTTAGTCATTAAATACATTTATAAGATACTACAGCATCAGAATATAATCTCTTTCTCTCAATGTGGGTTCCTCTTAAAAACGGCTGATTATACAAACGATAAATTGAAAATGAACTTCTGAAATAATGTTATGCATCATGAATGCACAATGCATCCAAGATGCAGAAGTGCTTATGTTTAGATAATTTGACGTGTTTGCGAACTTAAAGATTCTATCTCATATAGTTAAATGGATGCTAGCTTTTATTGGAGACTAGCCTCTCTAATATTTGGGCTACTTATGCATGTACCCCCTGTGACCTCGTACTGGTGATGGACCTCATGTTGGATTATTAGGTGTGATCATATTTATTTATGCATACATTTCTTATGTAAATGGTTTGATTGACAGTGGCATCTAGGAGAAGTAGCGAGGAGCTGATTTTTCAAGGGAAGGTGACTGTGAATGGTTCGGTGTGCAACACACCCCAGGTTGGTCCTAAAGTCATTATTGGCTATATACTTAATAAAGTATACCCCGTTTCTGGGACTAAGCTGTATTTCAATAGATTCAGTGAAACTTTGTCACTTGGTTGTATTATCGAGACTCTGCTTGTTAAGATGAAAACTTGTCTTTAATTATCGTGCTTATTTGTTTCTCATGACATGGGCAGACCAAAGTTGATCCGGACCGTGATATAATATATGTTAATGGAAGCCGCTTGCCTAAAGAAACTTCCTCCAAAGGTTTATCTAGCTCTGAACAAGCCAAAAGGGTTTGTCAACTCTATCTCTCATCATTCTGGGACTTCAATTCTTAGCTTCCATTTGTATGTTGTCATGGAGTTGACATAAACTTATTTATTGCAGTTATATATGCTCAGCAGGAGAAAAAGAAACAAAGTCCGTGCTGTCTCTATTTGATGATTTTATGAAGAGTTGGGTATGAGTAACTACCCAAACAAGTAGTTCGTAGGGTACTTGATTTCTAGCATGCAACAAAATTCTTCTCAAGATAATTGCCTCTGACCTAAAATATCTGATACACTTTCCTTAGAGTAAAAGAAATCCTGGAGTACCAAAGCCAAGACTCTTCACAGTTGGCCGTCTTGACGTTGCCACAACCGGGTTGATTATAGTGACAAATGATGGTATTGATAACTATCATGGATTATGCATGGATGTATGAGTAAATATCTTACGCCAATTGAACAAAACATTTTATTGTTATTCTGTTTGTTTCTCTGTAGGTGAGTTTGCCAATAAGGTTTCACATCCTTCATCTAATTTATCTAAGGAGTAAGGTTTCACTTTCCTTTTCCCCTTTATGTTGCTTTACGCTCAGTAAAAAATCGAACTTTATAATATATCTACGTAATTACTTGTTGCCTTTATTCCTGACCTTAAGGTGGTACAAACAGTGTACATTTTTCTGCTTGTCTGTAATGTAATAAATGCACTTCAAATTTTGTGATGGCAGATATATTGCAACTGTTAATGGTTCGGTCAACAAGAGGCACTTGTTTTCCATTAGTGAAGGAACAGTTATAGAAGGTGTACATGTTACCCCTGATTCAGTGGAGTTGCTGCCACAACAGCCCGATATTTCAAGACAACGGCTTCGCATTGTGGTACTGATTTATATTAGACATTTACTTTTTCCTGATATTTAGACATTTTATTGGTGTTACTGTGGTCTAGTGTGTTACTCTGTAGGACGAGGGAAGTTGGGTTGTTTTGCTATAGAGATTATATTCGATCCAATTCCTTGAGTGGCATTTGGTAGAAGCAAATGCTCTGTCCCAAGAATAATGACCAGAACTTGTCCTTTATACACTCTGATGGCTATCTTTAGATTGGTTGGTGGCTTGAGTTGGTTAGTTGTCTGGTATAATTTCCTCCAGGCATATTGCTCCTTTCTTGACCACTGACGGTTCCCCTTCTGTAAGAACTTTTGAATTTAGCTAGAAGAGAAATAGTAAAATAAGAAATCTATGTTAGTTGGTGGAATCTTGTAAAGGTTAGCAGAGAAATGGTAAAATTGGTCTTACTTTGTCTTGAATATCCAACCCCATGATTCCGTGTTTTGTTGTTGACCCACTACCTTCCATGTTTGGATTTTTTTTCTGAATTTCGTGCTTTTGGAGATTCTTGGTTGCATGCCACCTCACATTTTCTGGCTTGGAATTATTAGAGCTGCATGATTTTGTTATTTCATACAGTGGTTGGTGCATGTGCAGACTTGTTCTGATGGTTACCTCTGTTAGTTTTAAGCCTTTCCGGTTGAATTAGGAATTTAGGATGATTGGAGTAATTAGATGTTTTTTCCTTGATTTTGCAGGTTCATGAGGGAAGAAACCATGAGGTGCGAGAACTCGTGAAAAACGCTGGACTTCAGGTAGTGTGAGATCTTTAGTCTGCCTTTTAGCTCACAATGCTTGATTTGTCATTGATTATTTGATTCATATGTGAAGATGGAATTAAGGCGAAATGAATGTCCCATAAAGATTAGCATCTGCTGCAAAAGAAGGGGACAAATTATTATTGTATTGATCCTTCGATTCTGATTCACTGATTTTCTGAAACATAGGAAATGAAAAGGTTGTGACATGCAAGGTTTCTCGATAGGTGGAGAGATACTCTCTCAGTTTTCATAACCAAGCATTTATATGACATTTGATTGTCTTTAGATAACATTTCGAGCCAAAAGGCAGTAGAACATGCATTGTGTAATGTTTAAAATTTGCAAGAAGTGTCTAATGTTAAGGTTCACTTTGTTCCAATCCATGCGGGTGCATTTGCCAGTAAAAAAATTGACATATTGCAACTACTACTCATGGTTTAGTGTGTATACATTCAGTTTAGCTACTTAAGACAATACGACCTTTTTCTGTTTGTTTTGTGCATTTTCTGTTTTAACTATTCTTTTACGCTAAGTTCATTATGTTTCTTTCTGGACTTCTTCCATTATTTCAGATTCATGCACTGAAGCGTGTGCGAATTGGCGGTTTCAGGCTTCCAACTGATCTTGCGTAAGTTCCGTGTATTGTTGTTAATTGTATATATTGTTTGCTTTAATATCTTTCAAGATCTTTAAAACTATGTATGAACTTCTTTATTCCTTTCTTGGGTACATCTGATTTTAACATATGAATCGTACTCTAAACAGACAGATGACCCTGAATAGGTTTTCCTGGACAGTCTCTGATCATGGAACTGAGCCACATATATACTTTCCTTTCAGTTCCTATTCCTGAACGATTAACTGTATATGCCGATTTTCCAGGATGCATTTCAGAATAGTCAAGAATATTACTTTTAGAAGATATTAAAGCCGTATTACTCATAGCAGTCTGCATCATATTTTTGGAAAAGGGATAAAATCTCTTATTTCCCATAATTCATCTGATCATGAACAGGCTAGGGAAGCATGTAGAACTAAGCACAGGTAATCTGAAGGCACTGGGTTGGAAGAGTTAAGGAAGTTGACCCTGAAATCATGAAGGCGCAAATCAAATCCAAACAACCCCCCGACATGCTTGGTTTTGCAGAAAGCCCAGCTCACTCTGAATCACCATGTTTTGTTCTACCAAGCATCGTTTCTGGACTCTGAGGTTCGATTTATTCTTACATACAAGTCTGGGTGATCGAACTTCAACGAAAAGTTTTGATCTCCTGAATATTACAAGCAGAATTGCCTTGGTATATATAACGAACGCTCAAGTATGTTGAAGCCGATATGGCCGTGTAATTCTTATTTAGTAGAATCTGAGAATGCCAGTCCTCAGTTATGTATAGTGTGCGTTGCAAAAATGTAATCTGATGCTGTTGTATATCAAGATAGTATCTTCTCAGGTTAGAATTCTCACTTTTCATTATCTCCAGATCTGTTCATGCTTGAGAGAACAGCTTTTGCTTCAACAGATCACTTTGAAGTTTATGTTTGTAAACTTTAAAAAACAGCACAATAGTTTTGAGTCTAGAAACATCTTGAAGGGTGCTTCTAGTTGTTTTCATGTTTTTTGGTAAATAAATTTTATTTTATTTTGGAAATTTTGACCTTCACTATAATGATTCTAAATCGAACTTACGCTTTTTAATTTATTTTTCAAATTTGCACATCTAAAGCGGATTTTGGGGTTTTCAGATGACTTGAACGGTTTTAAAATTTACATTTTCACGCACTTAATATTTGAAGTTTTATATCTAATTTTATTATATTATCTGATATTATTTCCATACTGTAGGAAAATATAAACTAAGTTGCTATGGTCAATGAATGCAAAAATAATATGTTTTATTGTTATACAATTTTATTATTAAGTATCAAGAACAATCATAATACTTGGTGGGAATATTATTTAATTAAACATTAAGTTTCACTATTAGTGTGAAATATACTAATTGAATTAATACTTATACTTCTCTGAAAAATAATCATATTGGCAGATGACAAGTACACAAACATTCTTTAAACAATTAAGCTTGTTTTAAAATATTTTTTTCCCTCAAACACTAGGCTTTTATCAGGAATTTAGACAGCAGGGATAATAGAATTCTGAGTATAGTTCTCACTCAAATGCTCGAGCGTAACTACAACCGTTGATTATACGAAGAACACCACTCCAACTGTTGATCATACAATTTATCTTATTGTCTACAAAGAACACCACTTCAAATTCTCCAGCGTAAATTAAATTGGAATACAATAAGAAAAGATCGAATACTGTTTCCAGCTGCAGAGTAGAGTGTCATGGAGAAATGAAATGACGAATTGTAGATATAGATTAGCCACCGGGAGTTACGCTTCTGAACCACGTTTAGAGATAACCAACAGAATGCAACAAGATTCAAACTTCCCAACAACATATTCGAAAAAATTAGCAGAACCATCACCACGAAATAATGCAGCATGAGTAAACCATGACATAATTCAGAAGTTTACTAGAATGATAATAGATGGAATGTGATGCCATTGAACATCTTCTACATAACACCACGTCTGTGTTCACCATTCTGGCAACAATCTAAGCAAGGGATGGCATCATTAAACAAACACTCACCCTGGTACAAAAAAGACGTAGCTATACAAATAATTAGAGTAGTTTCCCTCTCCCATCCCACATTTGGATAGTTACCTGCAGATAACTTCTTGATGATTGACATAGTTGCATCTAAAGCAAGTACATTCTATGCCTTTGCTCTTCTAGTCCTGTTATCTCTTCTGAAGGGATATATTTATGCACGTCGAACCAAATCAATCCTCTTTAAGTCTGTCATCACTCCTCCTCACATAACCATTCTCAAGCTAATTTGTTAAACCTGTCTCTTCTCAAGGTTGAACAAGAGGCAAAGATTTCAACAAAATGCCACCAACTAGCACCAGATTACCACAAGTTGAATTCACAACCAATTCAAAGGGTAAAGCCATTAACAAAGAAAAAAGATGCAAAAGCCGATGATCACAAGTCTCATGCCCAACCCTCAAGGTAAAATATTTACTTCTCAAAAACTACTAAAATCAATAGAACGTTTCAGAAAGCTGCTCAAACTACTGGAAAACGGTAGCCTTGAGGTCTTGCCGGTGTATAAAGGTGATATCATTCAAATAAAATTTTCAAATATCCTCCTCATAAATTATGGACCAATATGTAACAGATCTAAATCAAAAGCACTAAGAATTCAAATGTGTACGTTGTGTTTATCAAACAAGACGATCCATTGTCAGAAGAACCCATTGAACCAATCAAAGGAAAAACACATAAATCATTGACTGACTTTCATAATTCATCACAGGAAGCATTAACATTATCAGTCCAGAGATAGAAATTCTATACCTCAATAATCCCTATAGAGAACCACTTCAAAAGTCCCAACACCCAGACCAGGCAAAAGGGTTTCCAGTTTCAATCCTCCTCATCACTCTCATCACTAAAATACCCTTTCCTCTTCTCTCTCTTCTCCTTTTTCATTCCTCCCCTTTCGGTCTCACCCCTCAACAATCTCTCCTCGGCCTCCCGTTCCCCATCCACGACCGACGCCCAATTCTCCGCCTCAAAATCGCCGTCTCCCTCTTCCTCCTCCTCAAAATTACACTCATAACTCTTCCCTCTACTCTCCCCTCCTCCTCCACCACTCCTCCGCCCTCTTTTCGCCACAGGCCGTTCCCTCGGCCCCAAGAAATTCCTCGGACACTCGTACGACAAATGCCCTTCTTCCCCACACTCGTAACACCTACTCTTATCCTTATACACCTTCTTCCGAATAAACTCGGCCGCACGTCCGTTATCCGCGGCAATCGACGCGCGCAGAGTTCTCCCATTGAGTATCTTCTTATCCATCCCCTTCACCGCTTTGACGGCGTCGTCCCGACTGACGAAGAGGACGAACGCCACGCCCTTGCTCTGGCGCGTGACCCGGTCCTTGAGGACAGTGACCTTGGCGACTTTTCCGAAGGTGGAGAAGATCGTGTGTAAATCGGAGTTCGTGAGGTTGAAGTCTATGTTGCTGACATACACCGTGGATTTTGACGGGGCTAGACCCCCACTGCCTCCCCCGCCGGAGGACTTAGATGTTGTGGCGGATGATGGTGGCGCCGCCGCCGCGGCGTACCGGTAGAAGAAGGTATCATCCTCTTCGTCATCGCTGTAGTTTCCCTTGCGAGACATTTTCTTTTTTTAAATCTGAAATTTATGAAACAACTGATTACTACTATTCTCAACAGAGGTTTCTTATGGACTTCGAGGTAAATCGCATCTTACTTTTCTTAATAGCGACTTTATCTTTTCCTGGTCATCATTAAACGAGTAAATATTAATAGATTTTATATCATGTTATAATTCATAACATTATAGTTTCTAATTTTATTTTTTTTATAACGTTCAATTTATTACTCTATCATTCAGTATATTTAAATTTAAAAATTAATTAAATACATTAATATTTTTAAAATAATAAATATATTTAAATGAAACAAAACAAACTAGTATTAAAGATAAAGCACATACATATTAATGAAATTCGAACACATAATTTTTTGGTTGTGATTCCCTATATTTAACTAGTAGTTATAAAAATTTCGTGCCAAAATCGTCTAACACATTGTACAAAATTATAAATATTCCAATTTTTATTATAATAAAGAAATCAACTTCAAAGATTATTGTTTGAACGGTGTAAATATGGTGAGTACTCATCCCAAATCACGACTCACCTTACTTTTACAATTTTTTAGTACTTTTGTTTTACCTTAATCATGCAATTTTTATTTACAATATTTATTTAAATAAGTCCATCTTACTATTACTGCCCCTACTAACTAGATTAGGAAATCGAAATTATTATCTCAATTCTGGAAAATTAACATTATAAAGTTATTTGTAACAATTTGTTGTGTTATTTGATATTGCTTTAACTCGTTAGCAAACCATGTGTGTAAGGGTCACCCTAAAAATTTGGACTCAACATTTCATTATAAAGATATTGGGTTCAAGAATTATAAACGTCATGCGTGAATAGCAGTACCCAAAAAGAAAAGAAAAAATTGATTAGCAAAATATAAGGTCAATTTATATTTTTATTATAAAAAAATAAATAAATATATGTGTACAGCGAAAGTGATACACTTTACAAAAATATGACTGACCGCAAACCCAGCTCGCGATCAACCTCTTTTTTTTTTTTTTTTAATTACGCCGGTCGCAAGCTGGGCTCACGATCGATCATATTTTTATAAAGGGTACCGCTTTCGCAGTACACATATAATTATTTATTTTTTATAATAAAAATATAAATTGATCAACTAAATTATTGAGCAATATCGCTTTGTAAAAAGGGTGACAAATAATTCCTCAATGTAAATAAAAACACGGAGCAAAGATTTCATCCGTGAAACTATACCCAACAAAGCAGTTAATTTGTATATAATTTATTTCAACAGTAATTTTTTGTCATTTTGTCTCCTTTAAACATATTTGATTTGAAAATATTGATATAGTGAATCAACTTTTGTTCCATAAGCAGAAACCTAAACAGATATCCATTAGGCTCGAGATTTCTCAATATTTCTATCTTCGTTTATACAACTACATTTAAGAATCCTATTCATCCCACTGGAGAAAAATGTTTCTTTGTCAAAACTGCTTTATTATTGTTTTGCCGTAGCATTAACCAAAATGTAAACGCAAAAAAAAACTATGTGAAAGAGAAACTAATTAATCGCTACTTAAGCCTTAGTAGCAGTGCACTCTAATTAATTGTCTATGCTACTAATAGAATGATTAGAAGCAGCACTGCTACACTTATTTACTTGGAAATTTACCATTTTCACTTCCTGTCATATTTTGATATATCTGACCAAAACCAATTGATGAAGGTGGCCCAAATTTCAGTTCCCAGTTTCACTCGATCCACAATCAAATAATTAGATAAAATGAATATAAGCTGCTCGTTACAACTGATAGCCCTCTTAGTATAATATATGGGGCAAGCCTCATGACCACGGTCAGTCTGCGAGCCCCATGTTCCAAATTGTACATCAGCAGCCAACACGCATATATATATGTGTGTGTGTGTGTGTATCCCATCTCCAGATGCTGCAATGCATTTGCTACTTATTTCTTATCACCATACATTATGCAGTGCGAGGGCATGAAGCTTAGGAAATTACATTGAAGAAATCAGGGATTCAGAATCCAGGGGAGCCTGTCGTGAGAGTGAGCTGTGCATCCACCTCTTCAGCATCTCAAGTGAGGCTTTAGGCTGATCCATCGGAACCATATGCCCAGCATCATGCACCTGTTTCCCATGATTGAAGTTTTAAGATATCAGAGTGTTGATATGCTCGATACATATGATATACCATGACATAAGATACAGCATGATTACCATACGTCATTGTAGAATTGGTGGTTTATATTTATAGTCGAAATAAAACTATTTGAGTAAACGAATGTCATTTTATGGTGTTTGCAGTAAGGGCAACGAGAAGTTTAATCTAATTGTGTAGTAAAGATATCCTCAAAATTCGTTCATATAAATTCATATAAACACAATAGAAATTGTTGTACAATCAAATTCACTATATTTCAACATGTGATTCTTTTATGTTAGGTAACTTGCTTTTTATTAGCATTAGAAATACCTAGTGTACACATCAGACTTGTTGAATAGTCATGTCTAGTTATGTCTTTTTCATTATTGACATAATGAAAAATACGTTCTGAAATATGGGATATGTATTCTAGGCGATTTCCTAATGGGATATCGTATCATATTGGAATATCATTCTCGTGAATAATATCGATGCACAGTAGGTTAGCTACCTATCATCATAACACGTCATGAAAAGGGGCAAGAGAGAGACCTTTAAGAAACTGAGAGGTCCGTGGCTCGTCAAAAGTCCTGCTTCTGAACCATCAACTTTGAAGGGAACTTCAGAAGCTGCTACAAACTCTTTCTGACCACTCCATTCCATCGCGTGAACCCATCTTGAGTTACCTGCTCAATCATGAAGATTAAGTTGGATGCCAGAACCTATTCAAAATAGAGTATAACATACGAGAGATAAAGAAAGCCTCACCGAGCCAGTTGCAAATTAAGTCATATTCTCCGGCGTACACCAACAGCTTTATCCCATCCTCAAGAAGTGCAGGAATACCAACTTCAAGATTTCTCATCCAATCCATCAGCATGGCCTGGTAGACAGTTGAACTACACGAGACAAACTGCACATCCCCAACTCCAAGTGCATCCCTGACAGGCTGCTCATTGAGGAATTTCTCCAAGTTTGAGAAGTCGTAGCACATATTGCCTTCACACTTCTTTCTAATATCATAATACTGCGGCAGAAACAACATAATTCAACTTACCATCTTCTGCAATTAGAAAGTTGTAAACACTGTAACCTTGTAGAAAGATTCAATTGAAGTACATCCAGTCTACTCTCTTTATCTTAAACTTCTCTATCTGTCGGTGAACGTGCTGTCTCATGTGAACTCCATGGGCCTTTGAAATGAGTGCTCAACATTAAACAAAAGCCCAATAATATCACACGTGGTGGGATCACAAGCAATATAACTATGGTTCCTAATTATTAAACAAATTTATCCATATCTGGATTCTGGGGAGACCGAAACTTTTACGTTTTATAGAACTGGAAAATAGTCTAAGCTAATGTTACTAAGTTCTTTGAGTTCCTTACATCCACTTCAGATGATATTTCCTGAATGAATTAATTGGGTTGCATCAATAAATTACTTATCCAAACAAGGTCTACCAGGAAAGAACCAAGAATCTTGAACATGTTCATAGATTTCCAAAATGGTATAGAACAAGTTAGCCACAAATAAGTAAATTCTATTAATTCCTTACGTTCACGTCACCGGCACGTGCAACAATAGCAGTGAATATCGTATTGCAAACAAAGTAGGCAGCCATGCAAGATATTGTCCCATCAGTGCCTGGAAACAGTTAAATGCATTAAAGGTCACTGGCAGCTTCAGCAGCAGAGAAATAATGCTCAGTACCAGACCACAAGTCATTTCAGAGGGGACAAATTGATTCAGAGAGATCTTCAAACAAACAACATAGATCAGAAAAAAGTATGAAGAGAAACAAGATGTAATGTTACCACAAAGCTTTATTGCTGATTCACATAGCGGAAGCGCTTTGTTTATCCGATCATGCTCAGTCTGCGTGATTATGCCCATATCCATTGCATAATCAGCATATGCACCATACTGGATTGCTGGATCGGTGAGTCCATTTCCAATAGCAAACCCCTGTAAAGTTGCTTCAAGATATAAGAACTAAACCACAGAAAGAACTTTTGCTCAATTCAATGAGACATACCTTCAGATTTACATGAATTCCTTCTTTTGCTTTGTTTCCCTGGTGAACCCGAGCAGCTAAAGCAGGAATGTAGTGCCCAGCATATGACTCTCCAGTAATGTAAAAATCATTTTTTGCCAGATGAGGATGCTCCTTAAAGAAAGCCTAGATCAAGAAAATTGTCGAATTAGACTTTGCTTAGACTCGGATAAAGGCCAAAACGACACAAGATGAAGATACTCATACAATGACTAATCTGTTGGAACAAAGTGGACACCAACAAAAATCCGAAGTAGGAATGAGTTAGCCGACCAGCAGAGCAAACTTGAACATTATGTTAGAAGTTACAGGGACCTTTTTTTCCTTTCTTTTTCAGCTTTCAACCAATTCATTAGTGAAGTCAAACAGAAAATTCAGATTTGTTATCTCCTTCATCTCCTCAAATCGTTGAAGGAGATAACATCCTGTACCAGCCTATATGAAGAAGATGGCTAGCTTTTCCAATCTTAATTTTCCAACAAAACATTTAATGGAGGTCTATTAATGTACAAGGGTCGAACTATAAGAACTGAAAATTTTCTGTGAGGTGAACTCAATAACAAAGCAATGGCCCTAATCCTAAAGAATAAATTAGCCCTCAGGTAGTGTAGAGCCAAGATTGAGATTCTAAACATACGCAAGTCACTAATGAGTCCTAGAACTGGAAAGTACTAATTTGAAAAAACCTGAATATATTTCTCAGAGCCAGGGAAGAGAAGTAGTTCAACTTGAACAGAGGATAGAGTTGTTCATTTATGATGCATGCAAGAATAAAATGTAGATATGAATCTGCACTGGTAAGGAGGGTGAATTGCCATGAAAGGATGCAGGTTGACTGAGCGGGGGTGAAAGAAGAAGAACGGCCTTAAAGGGCAGTAAAGATCAACTCTGAGCTCAAAATATTTGAAGAACCTGATCTGCCATCAGTTCCACAAGGCTTTTTATGTAGCTAAGAGTGAAGACTCTGCCACTGGGTTAACTATGCAGAAGACATATTACTTCACCTTCCAACACTCACTCATGGGCCTTTTCTTTAAATTCCTTTGTGTTTACTCAATTTTTTCCCATCATAACATTTAAACTAATGCGCAGCTATAAATTCCTCAAATTTCTTTCCGAGATTTCTAGTTTGTTAGAATAGTACAAGTTCTCTCTCAGCAGGGCGCAAGAGAGGAAAAAATAATCAACATTAACCTGCAGAAAGTCATACAAATCATCACTGACACCCTTTTCATTGTGCCGAATGTCACGTCTGTCAGAACTGAAGCTAAAGCCAGTTCCAATAGGCTGGTCAACATACAATATATTTGAAACCTGCAAAATTATCATAGAAACAAATCGGTTCAGTACTACTGATATCTAAAATTGTTACAAGTGAAAAATAATTGCTATATAACGGATAATTAGAGTAATTTAGCAAATAACATCAAACACGCACCAACAATTGCCAAGCAGATTACCCAGCAATGCAGGAACTAATTACCAACAGCCTAGAAGTGAGATCTCAGTTTAGAAATAACACTCAGTACAAACTGAAACCCAAACACTAATAAAGGTGGAATTGAGGATTTTCATTTCAGAAAATGAGGCATGTTTCTTAATCATATGCTTGTTCCTCCAATTCCACATCATTGTTTCATTCTATTAATGATTGTCAATACGATTTTCATTTATTGAGACACAATCCGTTACACTGACTTTTTCCATAAAATGTTCCAGCTCCTTTATATTCAACGCTCGGTGCCAATTTACAGCCAAACAATCAGACAAATATACAGCGAGAAATATGTCAACGGTAGATAACAACCAACACTAGAATCTAAACTGAAAATATAACTTTTCTATATATCTTTTCATATTCTCAACAATCAAATTGCCAGATGACTGATGGACCCAAACAACACATAAAAAACTTTTGGACCCTATGTTTCTCTATTTTTGGGAGAAAGCTTAGCAGTGTAAGGATTTCTCTATAACCCGCTACAACAGATAAATACAGATAAATACTTAGCAGCTAAAATTAACAGCATATTAATCATAATAATCTTACCTTGTCCCAGCCATACTCATTCCATACAAGAGACAAATTATTAGCAATTGTGAATGGTCCATTTTCATAGAAAAGGGCCATCTCACTGCTACAACCTGGCCCACCAGTCAACCAGATGACAACAGGGTCTTCTGTGCTATTCCGTGATTCAAAGAAAAAGTAGAACATCCTGCAATCATGAAGATCAATGTATCCAATTCAGACACCACGTAATGTAAAGCTATTAATGGATATGGAAGTTAGACAAGAAGCAATTGAATGGAGAACTTTTCTTTTGGATCTCAAAAGCAACTACATGAGAATAAACCGTATTAGCCATTTAGGTGTTCAGAGTTCTAGTGTGAGTCTCTAAGGACGCGAATTAAGTGTCAGAGATACTAGAATTCTCCTATATATATGTCCAAACAAATATTTCTTGTGGTATCACCAAGATGAAATGTCCACTCTTATTTAGCTGAGGAATCGCAAATTTCTGAATAATATTATGTTTAAAACTTAAATATTCAATTGCTTTTCTGCTCCATTTAGCTATTGCATGTGTTGATTTCTTTGGTGATGTGCAATTTGACTAGCTAAGTATGCACAATATTTTAATACCAGCGCCCTTTATAAGAAAGCAATTTAACACGGTTTAGCCACCTTTTTCTCAACCGGAAAGCTTAAAACCATCTTCAACTATAACCATCAGATTTATTACGATAGCCATAAGAAACATACTATAGTTTCAAAGAATAGCTGCAACTCCATTCAAAAGAAAAGGTACAACAACAACAGAACCTGTAGAACAACTAAAACCATCATTTCACACACGATAAATAAGCACGAAACCTGAATGATCTAGTAAAAGCAGCAAACAGAGTCCTCCGTCAAAAATTCAGTAATTTGCTCGTAGGCGCCACTAATTACAGCAGTGATTAAACTACAAAACGCTAACAATTAACAAGTCAAAAAACAGAGCAACGAGAAACAGCGCTTAGGATTTACGACAAGTTCATGAGGACACACCTGGCGGCATGAGAACGCGGAATCTGATAGTAACCGGCATGATGACCTAACTCTCTGACCGAAGCGTCACTAGAATCGACCAAGTCGGGAACTTGAATCGCCTCTCAACGATCCTCGGAACATCAACAAAACGACCGGACTCGGCGGCAATATTCACCGGTTCGCCGGGGAACAAATTGAGCTGTCGGATAAGCTTCTCGGCGTAAAACGCCGGCAGCCTCGGCGGCGCGCGGAGCAAAGCGACGACGGAGGCGAGCGGCGACAGGAGGAGGAGGAGAAGAAAGAGAGAGAGGAATGGTGGAGAAGAATAACCCTTCATTCTCGTTGATGGTATGCCAACAACACTCTTCCGCTCAGTCTCTTTCTGAGATGCATTTATATAGGTGACCACACTGGGGTATGTACGTACAGTGAGTGTGTGTGTACACATCTTGGTTCGTGGGTCAGACTCAACGGTCTAGATGTTCGGAATGGGATAACACGTGGCAATCATGCACACGTGGCTAAAGTGAGCAACACTCTCTCTCTTGAGAACGGAATAATTCATAAGAGTTGGTTATAA
This sequence comes from Sesamum alatum, assembly GCA_034509735.1. Lineage (NCBI taxonomy): Eukaryota > Viridiplantae > Streptophyta > Magnoliopsida > Lamiales > Pedaliaceae > Sesamum > Sesamum alatum. Next base: position 46,989,037 of record JACGWO010000002.1, on the reverse strand, counting down.
TTTAACTATAAATAAACACGGCTATATTTTTGTCCTATATAAGAATTTTATATGATATCAAATTTCGTTACATAAATTATTTTTATTTTTTGAATAATTATATTTACATATACATTTATAAAAAATATTAATATTTTTTATATAATTAATTTTTAATTTTTAAAAAATTATACATATATTTTTAAAAGCGCCAACATCATTAAAACTAATTCCAATATTTTTTATTATTATAAATAATTTTTGTAATTGTATAAAAAAAATTATGAATATAAATTATAAATCAAGTATGTAAATATAATCTATCTCGTTATTTTATAAAATAAATATAAAAATTAGAGTTGATGCGGGTTTCAAGAAAAGTATCTACAAGATGAAAATACCCCTTAGGCTTCCTTAACTTGCTTTGATTGGGCCGGATATCCCAAATAATTTGACCCATATTTGCGTTTAGTTCATTTTTGTTTAATTGAGAGAGCCTGGTACTAAATATAATAATGAGTTGATTTCTATCCCACCCCATGAGGTTAGATTGACAATTAGTTGGTTAACGTGCATGTACACTTGGACATAATTTTGTTCGCGTGATTAAGTATGATAAAATTACTTATTATATTTATGTTTGGTTAGCATTATTAAAGTACGGTATTAATATCAAGTCCGATCTTATTTATCAACATTATGGGATAATGGATCCCACCTATGAAGTAGGATACACAATTCCACGAATTATGATAAACAAGTATTAAAAATTTTCTTGAAATGAAAATTATTATTTTTGAGGAAAAATAATTATTATAATCAAGATATAAGTGCAAATATAAAGGGCAAATAGCATCTGTTTAATGCATGGGGACAAAACGATTTTTAATCAATTAAACGTGTTTTAAAAGTGCTTTTTTCCCAAACACTAACAATTTAGCTTTTATCTGCTTTTCATTTTTTTTTACAAATACTACCTACTTTTGATTCTGCTACAACTTCCAACTTTTTCTACGAAAATCACTTCTTTAAAAGTAGAAGCTCTCGCAAACACTCCCTAAGCTGGATTGGATTGGATAAGTAAACATGATCTTATAGGATTTCAAATGCCCAAACAGAACCAAGAAGTAGGGCACTTTTATTTGTGGGGTTTAGCAAGAAACCCATCTATAAGACAAAAACACCCTTGTAGATTCAAATGCTCAAATAAGACCAAGGATTTGCGCACATTTATCCAAGTCAGATCCCACCCGACCTCATGACTCGTTATCACCACCGTCGATCATTCAATACTTTGATGACTGAGATTATGACAAGTGGATCCATACAAATATGAATATTCATCTCTATAAATACTCTGAACCATTTGGGACCAAGATATGTCATTTTATCTGAGATAATATTTTTACTTTTCCATTGTTCTTATACTCAAACTAAATTAAATATCGAATGATCTTATTTGAGGACCTTCCAACAAACTTATGTTTGCTCGTTTCCTCAGGTTCCAACACTCATCCAAATTGAACTGCCATAGAAATCATACAGCCCAAACCAGAATCAAACTATCTTTAGGAAAAAAGAATATTGAAATCTCCCGTAAAGTCAGTAATAACCCATTAAATCTTAATGATGAAAATATGCAAGTAAAAAGATTGATTTTTATTTAATGAGAAGCTGGGGGGAATTGATTTTTTTAAATTAAAATCAATTTCATGGTATTTGACATACATAAATATTATCTAATTTTTTTAACAATTTTCTATTTTATTATTCGTGCGAGTGAGCTAGAGCTCGTGTACGAACAAGTCAAATTAAGGCTTGATATTTTTAAATCAAACTCGGATTTTCAATTTTTAAAAAACTAGATTCAAAGCGCGACTCATTCACAAAGCCATAGGGTCAATTCAAGCACGATTTATTCGCGCACACGGCCATAGGGTCAACTCCTTGAGCATTGAAAAGACTAAAATACCCACCCCAAAAAGCAAAATACCCAACAAGATCAAAGACCCGTGTGTTTTCCCATTTGGGTCCAAACGCACACCAACACTACCCTAACCTGAGACTCAGAACTAAGATCGTTTGATGACATTGTACTTGAAAGCTTGAGATGAGGATACATGAACTGTATAGATACAGACATTTGACTATATAAATAACCTCAAGCATTTCAGATATAGAAGATCATTTTATACTTTCCCTAATTTTATAAATTTTTCTTCCGAGCTCACAAATTCTCGAACTAACTTAAATACCGATGCCTTTATCCCAGTGAACCCAACGAGCTTCTTTTTTCTCAGGTTCCAAAACACTCGATTTGGACTGCCTTGCAAACGGCCTAAACACATCACTACTATCGACCAGGCCGACTCAGCTCTCAAGCCTGTAAGAGAGCTCGATGAACTAGAGAGCTTGCAGATTGATTCAGCATGTTGTTTAAGAAGACCAAACGGCTACCATTGATATGCACAAATTTTGCAAGAGTGGCAGGTTTCAGACCATACAAACGATAATGATACAACAGCTTTTCGGACACAAACTGCTAAACTTTCTGCTCAAAATTCAGTTGTCAGCTCTTAGAAGGCAAGCTAACAAACTATAAGATTAGGACTACAAGTTTGATCAATTCATATATTGTACAACAACCATGAATGAGGTTCTCCGAGCGCCCGAACGATTGAAGAGCAAGAGTTCTTTTTCTTGGTTTAGTCAATGTTATGTCGAATTCTACGTTCATCGCCATGAAGAATACTGATATTTCTGCCCAAGTTGGTGTCCCGAAACTAACTTCAATATGATTATCTAATCAAAGAGCCCCTCGTCTTGCCAGATATCGACCAAGAAGTCGACCATCTCCTGCGAAAATGCACAAAATGATGCAATGGGATTCTCCAGAAAAAAGAAACGTGTTTGTGTGGTTAAAAGAGGAGTGCAAACGTCATGGAGCATGCAAGGGGAGAGCCCAGAAATGTTTATCTCAAAGGAGGGTCGTGACCGGGTGACTTACGGGTAATGGAATCGGCTCGGGGAACGGGTCGTGATTTGAGAGCAGGTCTTCGTAGGTCGTTGACCAACTGCAAGAGCAAACGAAAAGGCATCAATGAAGAATAACAAACTACAAGACACTGAAAAAATAATCATCACCACATGTTCAGATGATGCGTTATGGTATGCGGAGAAAATACACATTATGACTACTCTCTTCCGCTCGTCTGGGAAAATAAACTAAATTGCTCGTTCAGCACTTCATCCCATGATGTACAGCAAAACAACAGGAAAAGAAAGCAGCAAGTTGTCATATGCTATAGTTGCTCGACACTTCATACTAGAATCGTCTATATAGACAGAACGTCCGGGAACAGGAAGCAATTCGATGAAGTCTAAATTCTAATATGTGTAAAACAGAGATTACTTACAGTACCTTATAATCTGATCCTTAGACGTTCTTCCCGACCTCTGGGATGCATTTCCAACCCATTTTCTTCTGCCCTCGTTCCACGCAATCGCAGCTACATAGCAGATTTAGACACATTACTGAATCAGCATGCAAGTTTCTTGATATTTATTCTTCGAGAGTTCAGATACCATAGAGAAAAACGAACTTTTCTACTTCTTAGTCAAGGAAATAATCATAAATGCACATTGTGAAAGATTATAATTTGGTTCCATTAATAAATGGAACAATCTACCTCAAATGCTTTTCCAGGAAATATGATCTTTTTCCAGAAAAACGATACCTGAATTTACGACGCAGTCAGATAAAGAGTATAAGCAAGACCTACCATGATTGACAAATACAGAACTAGTCGGGCTATTCTCTGTGGGCTTTTTCTGTTCGTTGGGAGGTGTAGAATGTTCCAAAGGTTTATTGTCCTTGCTGTGGGAAGTTCTTCTGCTGTTGTAATCCATCATGTCACCATTCCCCTTCAGTAATTGTCAGCAAACAGTAAACTTCAACCCCCGCTTTGAGTTTGTGTCGAGAAGTATTCTGGAATGAAAGTAAGCAAGTGGGTAAAGAAACACTGATCTGTATAAAAGAGCTTTTCCTTCAATAATCTGAACTTACCAATGAGATTAAATAAATGAATTCAAGATTATGTAAAGCCAAAAACACTTACTAATTATACAAATTATACATGCAGTAAATGGGCCACTCGCTGTTAGCAAATACTCCTCAGATAGCAGGACCTGGGAGCAGTAACATGGAGAAAGGAGAGAAAAGACATTAATGAGAGCAAAATCGAACAAGGAAACCGTTCAAGCCGTCCTAAAACGAGTTGCATGTCAACCATAGACTGTAATAATAAGTACTGCAAGTTTAGCCAAATTCAGCAACTAACGAAAGCTAAAGTGTACACTAAAAAGAAGGAGAATTCAAAGATAAAGCATCAAAGATAAGCATTAAACTTCGAAGTGATGTAGAAATTTTAGAAGGATGCCAGCAAAGTAATCATCGTTTACTCTTCAATATTGTTCAGAGTTTTCATCCATGAAACGATCAAGTCTGATTGGAAGGACAAGAAGCCCCGTCAATTGTTCCATGAGAATGATAGCAATATCGAACGTTTCACAATCCCTACTGCTCAGTAGCATAACTAGTTGTTAAAGTCTATAGGCAGGATCGAAAGCTGCAGAGCAAACTGCTGCAGACAGAAGCCAGAGACCATCAACGCCTTATTACTTGTTCTGTGGGAGCTTGATAAGTGAAGCAATCTTACTCTCGGAAACCATCAAATTATGCCAGATTTTCATATGCAAACAGCATAAATTTACTTACAAGAACAGCTCATGAAATAATTCCCTGTCTCATGTAGTCATATGAAAACATACTCATTTATCTCTCCGAAAGGGACAAGACAGGGAATCACTTAATGTCGATGCTGAGTAATGAACTAACATTGTATGCCCAAGTACCAAAACATACTCATTCATTCTCTGGAGCAACTGAAATCTAGTAATAGCAAAGGTATGTGAATATCGAAGTTCAAAGACCAGAATTTATTTTCCAGTTTTACCTCCCAATTTTATGTTGAACCAGTTACAGAACGAAGAACAATAGCATGTGTCCATCGATCTTATAGCATTACGAGCATCATACAATTTCGAACCTATGAGCTATTCCTCAACTTCACTAATTTATATAACGTACGGGAACCTATACCGTCGGCATACTCAGCTAATCATGAATATATTCAAGATTCACGACTTCTTAGTCGCTTTTTCATCCTCGTCGCACATCCAGACATCAACGATTCACGACTTCCTAGTCGCTTTTTCATCCTCGTCGCACATCCAGACATCAACGAACCAAGTTAGTCCATTATCCATCACTCGTATTTCACCTTCTTCCTCGATACTAAACTAATAATCGAATGCGACCGTTTGATGATCATAATGTCTATAAAGCTCACAGAAACTTTTCATAAAACTCTCCAAGACATTTACTCTGTAATTGAAGGAACAAAAATACTATCATACATGGCCCAAATTCCTACACTCTCCATTAGCAGTGCATCTCATCACCAGGTCACAACATAAAATCACTTAAATCTTGAAAACCTGATACATATAACCATTGAATCCAACAAAAGGAATACTACATGTGCATCATAACACAGGCATTTTAGAACAAAAGTCAAAGCAGCCTTGCCATGCATAGAGCCAAAAAGAAATTCAAGAAACTTAAGAAGTTCAATCCAGAATGAAAAACCCAAAACAAACTGATAACAACAATGAGAAACCCACTAATCCTTTCTCACAAATTACAATCCCTTTGCCCCTGAAACCATCAAAAGATCCACTCCCTTAACAAAAACAACCCAAGAAACCCACAAAAAAAAAAAAAGAAGAAGAAAGAAAAAATCAAGAAGAGCAAGAGAATTAATTTAATAAAAAGAAGAAAAGACTAAAAACACACAAAGAAAAAATAAAAAAGATTAAGAAAAATAAAGAAAAGAAAGGAGAAAGATTGTACCTTTACAAGGCTCTGCTCCAAGGGAGGGCCAAGCGAGAGAGGAGAGAAAAGAAAGATTTAGAATTGGGAAGAGGGGGTATATATAGGCACATTGTGGGCTCAAGAATATTGCAAATTGCAATGTCCTTTTCTTGGTTTGGTGGCATCCGCTTTCCACCTTCTTCATTCTCTCTCTCTCTCTCTCTCCCCTCTGTCTCTATCAAGCTGACGTGGATGTAGGGATCTTGCCGGATAAAGCTCATGGTTTCGTGGTTCACGTGGTGGTCGGAAATGCCCTTCCTGCCTGCCCGCCCACTAGAATCTATTAGGGAGGTTGGTGTGGGGGAATTTACAAAATCGTCCTTGAGTTTAGGGTAAAATTACAACGGACTCGTACGAGGTTTGTTATAATTATCATTACATCTTTGTTATTTAATTTTATTTTAAAAGTAATTTCTTGAAATATTTGAATAAATAAAATATTGGGACGTATACAATATTAAAATATTTGATATAATATGTTTTTGATACTGTAATGATGATCGAAAAATCATCAAATTATTAAAATTTAAAATTATATAGATAGATAGAAAAAAATGGGAGGGGGGCGGTCATTAAATGAAGGGTAAAAGTGATAATCCCAAAAAAAAATTATGAGTGTGTTTTTTTTATTGGATATTAAAATTAAAGAAATTATAAGATGATTTAAAAGAAAATTGGGTGAAGTTAATTTTTCTTAAAGATCTTATACATACACACAACAAACACACACTCTCTCTCCACACACACAAACACACACAGTACTCTCTCTCTTTCACTCATTCACACACACATAGATACCCTCTCTCTCTTGGATTTTAAAATTCTTTATTATTATTATTATTATTGCATTTAAAAAAGAGAAAATACTTCATTATTAAATAATAAATTATTATAACTAAACAAAGATAAGATTGCTATGATATTATATTTACTGAAAAAAATATAAAATCAAGACATTATAAGTTATACAAATAGAAATAGTCATCACATCAAGAGAGAAAACATATATATACATATATATATATTAATATTCGACTAGTATGAATATACATATATATTATTTTTATTCAAAATTTAGGTCATCATCCGACATTATTTTTTTGTAAAAAAAATTATCTAATTTATTTGAGTTAAACTAATGTGTACTATTTATGAAGTTATTTTAAAAATATTTAAAAATAAAGTATGTCAACAAAAATAATAATTTATTTGATTCTAATAGTATCATATACTTTTTTGTTATTTTACCAATAAAAAGACCTTATTATGCCAAACACCCAAATATCTTATAAGATATGAAAACATCTTATTTTATCCAAACACTTTAGGAGCTTATTTTTAAAATAAGATCCAACATCTTATAAGCTCTTAAAACATCTTATAAGATGTAGGAGCTTATAAGATGTTTTAAAAAAATTTCGCCAAACACCCTCTAAATAACCTTTTGGTGTTAGCTTCACGAATACTAGAGCTCCCTACCGCTTGGATTGAGAAGGGTGGACAACGCAGTGATTATAAAAAAATGGAGAAATGTAAAAAGAAAAAATAATGAAACAACGGTAAAAATAAATTTCATAAAAAAACTAAAAACAAAACAGACAAAAAAAAAAAGAAAAGTGAGTCACCAAAAGAGTACTCTCACTTAATAATCAAGTACATATAATAGCTAATAGTTTATATCGACAAACACATTACAAGATGACGTAAATTAAGGAATATGATATATGGGTGTTTCGATAATCTAATAAAAATATAATTTTCTTTTTTATAAATTTTTAATGAAATTTGATTGGTGGGACAAAATTAACAACAATAATAATAATAAAACAATTATTAAAAAAAACTTCAAAACGATTTTGAATTTTTGTATATTTGTACATTGATGGGTATTTTGGTCATTTTTCATGTTAGGAGAGGCAGAAAAAAGGCCCAACATGGTAGAGGTGCTTAAATTAATTTTGTGTGTCTAAAGAAAGTATAAAAGTTGTATAGGGGCGCACCTACCACTTAAAAGCTAACATAAGAACCCAAAAGGGTGTTTTAGGGATTATAAAAAATTAGATATTGTTATTGAACACCGACAATTTTCTTGTTTTTTTCACCGCTTAAATAAAAAGAAAAGACATTTCACTTACAAATGGGATTTGTAACACCATTATATCAATTTTTTTCTTTGTGTCAATAATACTTTTAAGTCGATTTTCTTTTCTTTTTATTCTTTTTTAAATATGGTATACTGGTTTTTATATATTATTTTTAGTTATAGTATATTTTAGAACGTGAAATATTTTATTATATGCATGCAAGGACGCCGTACTACTGTGGTTAGTCTCTCCTATATTTAGGAAAGTGAATTTGTTGTACTAAAAGATTGGGACAAGTACTTATAAATAAGTATATGTGATTGATATATTTAAAGAGTGAGATAAGATTTGATTATCTCAACTGCAACCTTACAAAATAAATCACCGTCAGAATTATATCGAAAAAACTCCAGTTATAGCCCGTCAATACTTAAGCCAGGTAGATTGTAAGAGAAATATAATAGAAGATCGTAAGGATATTGGGATAACTAAAGGTGATATGATTAAAAAAAAAATAAAAATGGACAATATAGACGCCTTTTATTTTGTTTTTGGGCAGATATTCATGTTTTACCTCAGTGTGCATTTCAATCATTTATCAGTGTAGTTCTTCAGTCGAACTTTAGACACTTGGGGTCTATTTATTTATGTCTTTATTTTCAGTTTTTCAGTTTTTAAAGTATTAATTGTAGTGACAAACATGTTTGTTATATTTATTCAGTTATTCTCATTAAAAATACATTGATTTGAAATCACAATTTAATACAAAATATAATCTCATTGATGGAATACTAATTTTTCGTTGTGGCTCTGTATGAGCCTCACGTTTTGTCCTGAAAAGGCAAATCGCTGGGGAGATGAGGCATTAGGCTTATAAGCCACTAAAGCTCCTCGTTTGCAATCGATGTGGGATGCTTGCTACATCATTAGCCCCCAGACGAGGGGCTTGGGACGGGCACATGGCCTCATTCCCACAGACGGTGCCAAATGATGCGGCTTGATTCGTGCCCCATTGCGCAAGATATTGTCCGTTTTGGCTCTGTATGAGCCTTACTAATTTTGTCCTAAAACGGCACCTTGCTAGGGAGAGGAGGCATTGGGGATTATAAGCCACTCAAACTCCTCGTCTGCAATCAATGTGGAATGCTTGCTACATTACTCATTAACGAATTAACATATATCCTCATTTTCATACAAAAATATATAAAAAATACATATTTTTCACATAAAATTGAAAATAAAAAATGAAAACATAAACGAAAAGGCCCTTAGGCTTATTTTTAATTTTTCTTTTTTGTTTTTATATTCCATTATCATTTCGTATGTATTTTTTTATTTTCTGCTTTGATTATTTATTGTGGCCCATTGTGGAAAGAGAAAGTATCACTGGATTTAAAGACCAAACATTAGAGTTAGAACAAAACCGACCTTAGCTCAGTTGGTAGAGCGGAGGACTGTAGTGTGCTCATAGCAATCCTTAGGTCGCTGGTTCGAATCCGGCAGGTCGGATTGTTTTGTTTTGCTAAAACTGGCTCATGCGACTTCAGCTATCTATCTTTCTTCAACAGAACCACGCTTAATGCACGTCCAAACTACTATTCTATTGTCAACTGCCTCTTCAAACACAATTATTGTTTTTTATCTTAATTATATAAATAAATAAAGATATTCAAAAGAGATTATAAGAAATTATTGAGAAAAAGGGAGGAAAAATAGAATGTGAAAGTCGAGAAAAATAAAAGATCGGTTAAATAATTTTAAAAAGAGGAAAAGGAAAACGAGAAAGAGAAACAACGTGTAAGTTGACAAGAGAGCGAGAAGAAACTAGAAGAAAAAGATAGAAGAAGTTAAAAAATAATAATATATTAAAATATTGAAACACTGAAGAGGTGCTCTTTAATTATAAAATAGCACATATTATCACAACTCACTTAATTATATTGTGCTCTTTCTCGTGTTACACAAGTGACTATTTTTGTTGCTTTTTTCCACAAATATTTTGTATAATTATAAACAAATTGATTGATTAAGAGGGTGTTTGGCCAAGCTTATAAGTTTCTCAAAACATTTTTTATAAAATGTTTGGGAGCTTATAAGCTCCAAAAATTTATTTGGCAAATTTTTTGTAAAAGAGCTTATAAGATCTCAAAATAAGATGTTTTGAATCTTATAAGCTCTTAAAAAAAAGTTAACATTTCTAACTTTTTTTTAAACATCTTATAAGTTCTATAAGATTAATATGTAAATGACAAAAATACCCTCATTCACCCCCTACACACACCCTCTCTCTAGATACACACAAACACACACACTCTCTCTACATACACACAAACACACACACTCTCTCTCACACACAAACATGCAAACACACACACACGGTACACACGCACACAATACTCTCTCTCTCACACACATAGATACTTCCTCTCTAAAATTTTAAAATTCTTTATTATTATTATTATTATTATTGTATTTAAAAAAGAGAAAATGCTTCATTATTAAGTAATAAATTATTATAGCTAAACAAAAATAAGATTGCTATGATATTATATTTATTGAAAAAATATAAATTCAAGATATTATAAGTTATACAATTAGAAATAGTCATTGCATCAAGAGAGAAAACATATATATCTATATTAATATTCGACTAGTATGAATGTACATATATATTATTTTTTATTCAAAATTTAGGTCATAATCCGCCATTTTTTATTTTTGTAAAAAAGATTATCTAATAAATTTTTATTTGAAGTTAAAGTAATGTGTACTATTTATGAAATTATTTTTAAAAATATTTAAATACAAAATCAACAAAAATAATAAATTATTTGATTCTAATAGTATCATGTCCTTTTTGGTCATTTTATTAATAAAAAGACCTTATAATGCCAAACACCCTAACATCTTATAAGATGCGAAAACATCTTATAAGCTTTAACATCTTATTTTACCCAAACACTTTAGGAGCTTATTTTTAAAATAAGATTCAACATCTTATAAGCTACTAAAACATCTTATAAGATATAGGAGCTTATAAGATGTTTTAGAAAAGCTTAGCCAAACACCCTCTAAGCACGTCGAATGAACCTTTTCTCATTCATTATAAAACATGTGTAAAAATATCAGATTATGCTAGTTGATGTTTTGAACAAGCAAAGTGATGAAAAAAGTTCAACCAATCGTAGTACAACTTTGAAAATCAATCAGATACTAATAGTTTTGGAAACCAAACACGTGCGAAGAAACAAAATATCAATGAGTTATGTTGTTATTACATAAACTTAAATCGAAAACTTACAGGAGAGTCGTATCATAACAACTATCGGTCCAAAGCAAGTAACCAACCAAATCACAAAATTGCTTATATTTGCCTTGAAAAAATCATACATCCCATATCAGGTGCACCGGATACTTATGAAATTTCTTCTAGGATAAAACGGTTTTATTCTTTCAGTACTGCACTGTACCAAAGAACACCTCAAATAATACTCACTCCGTCATATTCCTTACATACACATCAAGTTTCAAAAATTTTCTATCATATTCCCATGTGGGACATGAACACTTCTCTTCATTTTTATTCTATCTAAACTATGGATTCACCATGTATTGTCATTCATATTTTAAACTAATTGTTGTTATAATTTAGCAACATATCATGCCAATTACAACATAAAGCTTCGTACAAACATGTGTGAAAAGCACCAAGAGAATCTAGAAACGAGCAAAGGGTGATAACGGTGTATTCTGTTTTTCATATTACCTTTATAAAATATATTCTTCTTATCAAAAATTATTTTAGCCCCTCACTTTTTATTTTCGATTTGCAAATTGGTCCCTCATACATATTTTAAAGAAATATAATTGTTTTAATAGAAAAAATTTACACAAGTGATCCTTTGCCCCAATGGTGAGATTGTTGTTTCACAACCTAGAGGCCGTGCATTTGGGACTTACTAATATAAGTGTCTAGTCTACTTTTTATAGTAGTATGTGTATATTATTTTTTTATTTACTTTGAAGTTGTTGTTGATAGATTTAGAAATGTTATTGTACTAAGTATTTTTGACATTGTAATAGTATGTTGGTTGCTATAGAAATTTCGTTATATATTAAAAAAAAATAAAACAATTTACCATTGAAAAATTATAAGATATATAATAACTTGATGAATGACATATAACTACAATTATTGTGAATTTAATGAACTTAAAATTTTTACATCAAAAAACACTTGAATAAATAAGTTAAAAAAAGTTCAAATATAGTTATTTATGTGATATTGTTGATTTGATTGTTGTAATTATCTCTGTTCGATATTGATATTCGACAGAACTTGCTTGTAATATCTTTATTTCAATTAATAAAAATTTATCGCTTATAATCGAAAAAAAAGAAAAGAAAATTTATCACATAAATAACACATAACTATTATAATTATAAATAATTCCTACTATATATTAGTAACAACATCGTTCCACACAAGGGGATTCGAATTCATGATATCTGAATCATAAAACCTCAATTTTACCAAGTGAGTTAGGTAATTTTCAAAGACAAACAAATTCTGGCGAGAAATATTTACAAGCCTAAATCTAACTAAAAAGCCCTATTAAAAAGAGGGAGGAGGAAAGGAGAATATAGAATTAGAGACGCAGTAGGAATCTATTACTATACCCTACAGGAAAACCCTAGTTCGTCTTCTTCTCCCCTCATCTTTGTTGCTGCTCTCCTGCTGTGGGCGCCTCATTCTCTGCTGAGACGTATTGCTATTAATCGCCTGAAGGCCCCTTGTTATCTTCGTCTCCGATTTATAAACTTCAGTTCTGATAAAGCAAGGTTTGTACTCAATTACCCCCCCCCCCCCCCCCCCTTTTTTTTTTTTTTTCAGTTTTTTCTATTGCTATTTTCATGATTTCTGTTGGAATTTATTTATTGTTCGTGTATGCATGATATCTGGAGTCAATTGTTAACTCTATGGATCTGGTTGGCGTTTCTGAGAAATGATTCCGTTTTCTGTTGTTGGGTTTTCTTTCTTGATATGAATGATAAAATTAAGATAATTTTGGTTCTGGGTTGGTTGACTTGATTTTAGTTTCTGAAATTATATTTTGGGTGGTGAAGTGGTTCATAACTAATTTTCTTTGCAGTCATCATGTTTCTATCGTTTATTCTCCGCGTGTGATTTTGGGTGCAGAAGAGTGAATATAAATATGTTCTTGTGGCTCCATAGAGGGTAAATGAGTGTGCTCTGAAGTTTTTGCATTTCCAGTTGTGTATAAATCTTTTCTTGTGTTGTAGAATTTATTGTTAAATTGCATTTTTGAAAAAAAAAAGTACATTGAAATACGTGTATATGTCTAAAAACTCTAGCACGCCAGTTTCAGCCAACCTACTACATCAATGGCGGGAGGTAAAATTAAGAGAGAGAAGTTACAGAGAGGAGGTGGCGGTGGCCGCGCTGCGGCTGCATCGAACCCTCATTTTCAGGGCGGAATTCCCTTCCACAAGTCAAAGGGCCAGCACATACTGAAAAACCCGCTCTTGGTCGACTCAATTATTCAGAAATCCGGCATAAAATGTACTGACGTTATCCTCGAGATTGGTCCGGGTACGGGTAATCTCACGAAGAAGCTTCTCGAAGTGGGCAAATCTGTTATTGCTGTGGAGCTTGATCCGCGTATGGTGCTCGAGTTGCAGCGCCGTTTTCAGGGGACCCCTTATTCTAGTCGATTGAAGGTACGTGATCTTTTTTATTTTCTTGATGAAAGATTTTGTGGTTGAGGTTTGTTGATGTTCTAGAGCTGTTGTGTGCTCTATCAATTGGAGTTGGAATTGGGAAAAAAGGACTGTTTAATTTGGATTGGTGTTTCTTAAATTCAAGCGTTGTTCTTCAAAATCAATTTTGAGCCGTTCTTGCAGGAATAGGATAAGTAGGATACGGCAGGCACAAGCATATATATAGTGGAAGTCAAAGTTAAATCTGAATGCATGCTGTCTTCTTCCTTACAATTTTAGTTGGGAATTATATGTATTGCAGCAAGTTATTAGTTTTTAAGTATTTAATGTCCTTTTCTGTTCATGTTCAACAAGTAAATTTACAAACTCTTTGCCCTGTTTATTGTTTTGGTTCTAGATTGAATCTTTGTTTGCTGTGATATAGTCCCGTAAAACTATGAGGATAGAGGAAAGGATGGAATGTTAGATGTTAATTTTTATATGCTCTCTTTGGATGAAGCCTTTAATCTTTTGCAAGATTCTCAAGGCAAGAGGAAAAAAAGTAGAAAGCCAAATCGGATAAAAACACAAGTTTTCTAGTTCAGAACTCTACGTAGATGTCAAACTTGTTCGTTCTGGGGAAATAACAGACAAGGAACTTGGGTTGATTCGATGTTTTTTCTCTTTTTGACGTATGTATGCATAATTTTAGTATTGAACCTTGTATGAATTAGAGACTGGTGAAAAAATGCTCGAGATTGATTTTTTATTGTAATATTCTCGCTGCAGGTCATACAAGGAGATGTTCTGAAGTGTGATCTTCCGTACTTTGATATTTGCGTGGCGAACATTCCATACCAAATTTCGTCCCCTCTTACTTTTAAATTGTTATCTCATCGCCCCTTATTCAGGTGCGCAGTAATTATGTTCCAAAGAGAATTCGCCATGAGGCTTGTTGCTCAACCCGGTGATACCCTGTACTGTCGACTTTCTGTCAATACTCAACTACTGGCTCGCGTTAACCACTTGCTGAAAGTAGGAAGGAACAATTTCAGGCCTCCACCCAAGGTCGACTCCTCTGTGGTCCGAATCGAACCAAGGAAACCACTTCCTCCAGTGAATTTCAAGGAGTGGGACGGCTTAGTTCGAATTTGCTTCAACAGGAAGAATAAAACTCTGGGTTCTCTATTTAGGCAAAAGACGGTCCTTTCATTGCTGGAGAAGAACTACAAAACCTTGCAAGCACTACAGCTCACACCGGAAGGGTTCTCAGACGACGGGGAAATGGCAATGTGTGTATCTGCTTTAGGTGATACTCTTGGGGACATGAGCATGGATGCTGATGAAGGTAAAGATGATGATGATGAGGATATGGAGATGGATGATGGAGAGACAAAGGCCTCTGACTTTAAAGACAAAGTTTTGGGTGTACTAAAACTAGGAGGTTTTGAAGAAAAAAGAGCTTCCAAGCTCACTCAGGCAGATTTTATGCACCTGCTTTCCTTATTTAATAAGGCTGGGATTCATTTTTCTTAGTAAAAACAGGAACAATTTTGTCTTCTATTTTCCATCTTGCATGTATGAATATGGTTTGCTGTTATTTTTGTTCTTATTTTTCTCTTAACATATGAAGTGAAGCTATTGAGCCCAATTTTTAAATTTTCATCTTGCTCTGAAATTCGAGGAAACTTGGGGCCTGTTGATTTGTGTTTTTGTTTTTAGTCCTTAGCGTAAAATATGCGTTTTTAATGTTGTATAGGTTTTTGAGTGAAATGAAAATATGTTTAGATTAGCTACATCAACTAATGTTAAAAAAACATAGGGTAAATTACAATTTACCATTCATAGTTTCACACTCCGTCTGTTTTTATACTGTTATTTATATATATATATATATATATATATATATTTATCAATTTATCATACCAATTTTGTGAAATTTGTTAATTATCATATATGACGGCTTTTCGATTAATTTTTCTTTTATTGAAAAAATATCACATACGGTAGACATACAATCTATATAGTTTATATTTGCACCTAAGTGCACATTGCATGTAATGTTTTTCTAGTAGAAAAATCGATCGAAAAACGGTCATATGATAATTTGCAAATTTTATAAAATTGAAATGATGAGTTGATAACAAAAACAAAAAATAAATAAATAAATAAATAAAATTAGATGACAAAGTATAACAACGGGTATAATTTGAATGTTAAGAA
Source organism: Sesamum alatum (assembly GCA_034509735.1). Taxonomy (NCBI): domain Eukaryota; kingdom Viridiplantae; phylum Streptophyta; class Magnoliopsida; order Lamiales; family Pedaliaceae; genus Sesamum; species Sesamum alatum. Next base: position 46,973,035 of record JACGWO010000002.1, on the reverse strand, counting down.
ATCAAGAATAAGGGTAGAGACTCATTGGTGTAAGAAATTTTGTTCAAAGTGAAAATTATGTTTGAACTTGCTTGAATTAATTACTAAATCAATCTCGAATCGAGTCAATCGTGGGTTGAGCTATGCTAGCTTTATTTTTCAAGCATATCTCATAGGGGGATAGTCTAACAATTCGGGCCTAAAAATTTCTTATTGGAGGTTTCAGATTCAATTCCTAGTGATTGTGTGTCGAGAGAAATTAAAATAAAAATATTAAAAAACTCTATTTCTCACGCATATTTTATCATTATTTCACTAATCGATTTGAGTTTAGACGAGCTACAATTATGTTCGAATTTAATTTATTATGTTAACCATTGAATTTTAAATTATATAATTTAATTTATTTCCGGTTTCGCTTATCTAATCATAAATAATTTATAAAAGAAGATAAATAAAAATAAGGAGATGAATAAGCAAGGTCTGCGGCTTTATTCTTCCAAGAATTTATTTTTGGAATATATGTTCTTCGTGGAATATATCTTATACCAACAAATAAGTAAAAAGTAATAGGTTCTATTCCGTTTTATTTTATTTATTAAAAAGAATAGGTTCGGATCCATTTTTATTTTATTTAGTATCAGCATATTAATGATGGGAGTTAAAAAGTATAAAACTTTCAATTGGTGATTTTGTCCTTCGAAGATTAAAGAATTATAAAATAGCATAAGCATAAGGATCCACGTAATTTTAGATAGGGGTGCAAAAGAGTATAACTTGGCCAAAATTCGAGGCCCGAGCTAGAGCTGGTTGCTCAGGAGTCGAACTCAAGTTCGAGCTCATTGCTCATATTTTATTTTTAATTTTTATTTTTTTTTAGTATTTGGAAATGTATTTATGTTTGTATAATTTTCCTTTTTTTCAATACAATTGCAGTATTTCAATCACCGTTATTGAAAGTGGCGTGTGAATATCTATGATTATAAGTATGCGATCTGAACAACTAATAGGTAAATCTATTGCGTGTAAATTAGATTATAGTATAAATATTTATAATATTATAATGTTTAACATATTTAATTTTTCTTTCAAAAGAAAAAGGTTGCATGATTTGGTTATCAACTTTTATATTTAAAAGTTTGTAAATATTTAGATTTTTGTATATTGAATTAGATGTATATATTTGATTTTTTTTTTTCAAAAATATTACAAAATAATTTTTGTTATATATTTTGAACATTACGCACACGCATAGCGTGTGCCTCAGCCGCTAGTAATTATAAAAAGTGTAAAAAATATATGCTACAATGTTTTAATTTAATGTTACGAATATAAGACTTCGTAATATCTTTATTATATATTTAATATTAGTTTAGTAGTAACATAATTAGTAAAGGTATAAAAAAGTATAGATTAAATTATTCAAATACTTACACATAATTTTTTATAATTATATATACCAAATAAAAAATTATTAATAAAATATTAAAAAAATTCCATAATAATTATAGTATGCGATTTTAAAGTATGTTTGTCCAGAATAATTTTTTTCTAATAATTGAGTTGTATAATATATTATTTTTCATAAAATAGATATATATAAGCTATTTTCTAAAAGTAAAATTAATGATATTTAAATTTTTCTCAAACTTTAAAATTATATCCGAAACTTAGATTTCACTAAAATTTAATATAAACAGAGTTCACGAAACTTAATATATTTATATATATAATTATTTATTAAAAATGGGACTCCTATAATAACAATCTTAGCTGCAAAATATTCACTGACAAAATACCATATGTTATTTATTCATAAGATATTCATTTCTTTAATCTATTAACTTTCTTAGTATTTCTCTATTCATGCATGCTCAATATTATTTTATTTTTTCAATTTTAACTAATTATTTTGTTTTATCTTTAACTTTTTTATTTAATTAAAAAAAGATAATAAAAATTTATCTAATACGCACGCAACAAGTGTGTTCCGACTATTGATACTATTTATTAAGGGAAAGACTTCTAAAATAACTCCTATATTTGAAAAAAATGTAAATACTTAAATTCCCTTAATTACACTTATTTCGTTGACAAACTAACCGCTGTGGCATGCCTTCCCTGCCATCATATAATAAATAACCTTTTATGTTATAAAATATATTATAAATAAGAAAAAAAACGACACAAAAAAATGGTGTGACTATGTATTTATTACCATTTGTGAATGTAAAGATTCTTTCTTTTTTATATATTAGTATAGATAACGATTTTCTTTAACTAATTGATTTTATTAATAATTTTTTATTCATATACATTTAAAATTAATTAATTTTAATAATAAATTACATTTATTGTTGATTAATTGAATAAATATAATAAAAAATAAAATTACCCCAATCCCTAATAATTTATCAATTAAATCGAGCCCAAATTAGATACAAAGTCAAATGTGACTCCAAAATCTAACCAAAAGCCCGACCCGGCCCGTAACGGTTAAAAAGAGGGAAGAGGAGAGGAAGAGTAACGATTCGCAGTAAAAATCTATGAAAAACCCTACTTCTTCTTCTTCTTCTATGTATTAAGCTGCTCTCTCCTTATCTTTGTTGCTGCTCTCCAGCTGTGGCTTCTCAATCTCTGCTCAGACGCATTGCTATTAATCGCCTCAGGGCCCCTTGTTATCTTCATCTCCGATTTCTAAACTTCACTTCTCATAAAGCAAGGTTTGTACTCGATTACCTTTTTTTTTCCCAGTTTTTTGCATTGTAATTTTCATTTCTGTTGGAATTTACTTATTGTTGTTGTGAAATGCATGAAATCTGGTGTCAATTGTTAACTTAGTGTTTCTTATGGATGGATCTGGTTGGCGTTTCTGAGAAATGATTTCTTTTCTTGTTGTTGGTTTTTCTTTATTGATATGGTGTAATTTCGAATGATGAAATTAAGATAGAATTTTGGTACTGGGTTGGTTTGACGTGTTAGTTTGTTCACTTGATTTTATTTCTGAGATTATATTTTGGGTGGTAAAGTGGTTCATAACTAATTTTATTTTTCTATCTTTTATTCTCCGTATGTGATTTTGGGGTGCATAGAGTGAATATAAAATGTTCTTGTGGCTCCATAGAGGGAAAATGAATGTGCGCTTAAGTTTTTGCATTTACAATTGTGTAATAAATCTTTTCTTTTGTTATGGAAATTATCGTTAAATTGCATTTAAGCTTTGAAGTTTTCTGTATTTGTGTCTGAGTTCTGCATTTGTATTTTGATATTCTCTTTTCCCACTCTGCAATTGTAGTTTTTGTGGGCTAGCTGGAGAAGAAATGACAGAAGAATCTGGAAAAAGCTTTGCTCGAAGAGACCGTCTTTTGGAAATTGAGTCACAGGTGCAAAAATGGTGGTTAGAGGGTGATGTGTTCCGGGCTGAAGCAAAGGACTCGCCACCCAAAGATGGTGAGAAGTTCTTTGGTAACTTTCCGTTCCCTTATATGAATGGATATCTCCACTTGGGACATGCGTTTTCCCTTTCAAAACTTGAATTTGCCGCCGCCTATCATAGATTGAGGGGAGCGAATGTGCTTTTGCCATTTGCTTTCCATTGTACTGGAATGCCCATTAAGGCTTCAGCAGATAAGCTCACCAGGGAGATTCAGATGTTTGGAAATCCACCTGTGTTCCCGGTTGTCAAAGAGGAAGAAACTGGTGAGCCAGAGGACAAAACAGGGGGTCAAAGTGAAGGTAATCAGACTCAACCAGGCGGTAAATTTAAGGGTAAGAAATCGAAGGCTGTTGCTAAGTCAGGTGCTGTTAAGTACCAATGGGAGATTATGCAGAGTTATGGTTTGTCCGACGAGGAGATAGCCAAGTTCACAAACCCATATCATTGGCTGACATTTTTTCCACCTCTGGCTGTGGAGGACTTGAAGGCTTTTGGGTTGGGATGTGATTGGAGGCGCACATTTATCACTACTGATATGAATCCGTATTTTGATTCGTTTGTTAGGTGGCAGATGAGGAAATTGAAAGAAATGGGTAAGATCGTTAAGGACTTAAGATATACTATATATTCACCTTTGGATGGTCAGCCATGTGCAGATCATGATCGTGCTTCAGGAGAAGGAGTTATCCCACAGGAGTATACTCTCATAAAAATGGAGGTCGTCTCACCCTTCCCACCTAAGATGAGCGTTTTGGAGGGGAAGAAGGTGTACCTTGCTGCTGCGACATTGCGACCAGAGACGATGTACGGGCAAACAAATTGTTGGGTATTGCCAGATGGAAAATATGGGGCTTTTGAAATTAATGACACTGATGTGTTTATCTTAACAAGTAGAGCAGCCCTGAATTTGGCTTATCAAAATCTGTCCAGAGTTCCGGAGAAACCTACTTGTTTGGTTGAGTTGACTGGTCAAGATCTTATTGGTTTGCCTTTAAAATCCCCTTTAGCATTTAACGACATTATATATACCCTGCCCATGTTATCAGTTCTTACCGACAAGGGTACTGGAATTGTTACTAGTGTTCCAAGTGATTCTCCAGATGATTACATGGCACTCCATGATTTGAAAGCAAAACCGGCATTCAGAGCCAAGTATGGGGTGAAGGATGAATGGGTCTTGCCATTTGAGATCATACCCATCATCCACCACCCTGATTTTGGTGACAAGTCTGCGGAGAGAATATGCATTGAGAAAAAGATCAAAAGCCAAAACGAGAGGGAAAAACTTGATGAGGCCAAGAAAATAATCTACAAGGGAGGGTTCTATGAGGGAACAATGCTTGCCGGGGAGTTTACTGGAATGAAAGTTCAGGAGGCTAAAGGTTTGATTAGGAACAAACTCTTAGAGTTGGGGCAAGCTGTGGTCTATAGCGAGCCTGAAAAGAAAGTCATGTCGAGATCTGGTGATGAGTGTGTTGTGGCTTTGACTGATCAGTGGTATATCACTTATGGAGAACAAGAATGGAAGAAGGCTGCGGAGGAGTGCTTGGCTGGCATGAATCTTTACTCTGATGAGACGCGACATGGCTTTGAACACACCTTGAGCTGGTTGAATCAATGGGCATGTTCTCGAAGTTTTGGGCTTGGAACTCGTATTCCCTGGGATGAGGAATTTTTGGTTGAGTCTTTGTCCGATTCAACTCTTTATATGGCATATTACACTGTAGCTCATATGCTGCAGAAAGGGGATATGTATGGAGCTGATAAGTCTTCAGTAAAACCAGAGCAGCTAACTGACGAGGTTTGGGATTTCTTATTTGTTGGCGGCCCTTATCCTAAATCCTCAGAATTACCTTCATCTGTTCTTAATAAGATGAAGCAAGAGTTTGAGTATTGGTATCCATTTGATCTGAGAGTATCTGGGAAGGATCTCATTCAGAATCATCTAACTTTTTGTATATATAATCATACAGCAATCATGCCCAAGCATCACTGGCCTAGGGGATTCAGATGCAATGGGCACATTATGCTGAACTCTGAGAAAATGTCAAAGTCAACAGGGAATTTCAGGACTCTTCGCCAAGCTATAGAAGAGTTTTCAGCTGATGCAACAAGATTCTCGCTCGCAGATGCGGGTGACGGGATGGATGATGCCAACTTTGTCTTTGAGACGGCAAATGCTGCGATCTTACGTCTTACTAAGGAGATTGCATGGATGGAGGAGGTTCTTGCGGCCGAGTCATCTTTGAGAAGTTCTCCACCAGCCACTTATGCAGATCGTGTGTTCGCTAATGAAATGAATATAGCAGTCAAGACGACAGAACAAAACTATAGCGAATACATGTTTCGGGAAGCTCTGAAGAGCGGCTTCTACGATCTTCAGGCTGCAAGGGATGAGTATAGGCTCTCTTGTGGCGCTGCAGGAATGAACCGAGAATTATTATGGCGATTTATGGATGTCCAGACACGTCTTATTGCTCCAATTTGCCCGCACTATGCTGAATATGTTTGGAAGGATCTGTTGAAGAAGGATGGATACATCGTAAAAGCTGGGTGGCCTCAAGCAGATTCACCAGATCTCACCCTCAAAAAGGCCAATAAATACTTGCAAGATTCTATTGTCTCTATGAGGAAGCTTTTGCAGAAGCAAACTTCCGGTTCAAAGAAAGGCAAAACAAGCACACCAAGTGTTCAGAATAAGCCAACAGTTGGCTTGATTTTTGTGAATGAGCAATACGATGGGTGGAAAAAGGAATGTCTGAACATACTCCAGAAGAAGTTTGATAGCGCAACAGGCACATTTGCACCTGACCAAGAAATCCTCTCCGAATTGCAAAAAAGTGAAATCGGTCAGGCGGGCAACTTCAAACAAATACAGAAGCTCTGTATGCCATTCTTGAGGTTCAAGAAGGACGAAGTTAAGGCTGTTGGTGTTCAAGCATTGGACCTCAAGCTGCCTTTTGGTGAAATTGAGGTTCTTACGGAGAATGCAGAACTGATTAAACGGCAGTTAGGCCTCGAACATCTGGAAATTTTGTCCGCAATGGACGCTGACGCTGCTGCTCGAGCTGGTGATCATGCATCTGTCTTGAATTCCACCCCACCATCACCAGGAAACCCCACTGCAATCTTTCTGAGTTGATGAAATAATCTTGCAGGTGTAAGTTATTTCATTTCGTCGAGTTTTTCATTTTTGTCGTGTTGAACTAAACCATATACACTTGCAATCCTTCTCGTCATCCTATTTTGTAGACCTTGATTTCGAACATTTGTTTCAATCACAGGAAATTGCACTTTTGGGTTTTGTTGTCTATATCATTTTTAGTTGTATCAGTTGATGATGAATTTCATTTCGGTGCTTGAATTTTCTACTATATTAGGTGCTTTTACACTACCTAGAAATGTGGTTTTCTTACTCCTGGGGAACGTTCCTTGCGTTGCGGTTGCAAAAGCGTGTTTCAATTTTTGGGAATTGCGTTTTATGTCGTTGTTGTGGCTTGTATTTTAGAAAATATACCTGTATTTAAATATATCGATTAATTAAAAATGAATTTTCATCCATCTTGTTGATGTCAATAAATTTTAGGGTTAATTAAATCGACATCTCCTCAAATTAGATCTACATATACAACCATCTCTTGTCATTTGAAAGTTTTTGTATATTTATTGTACTTATTCAATTAATTTAAAGTTTTTTTGTGCATTTTTTTGTTTACAATTCTGAACTATTTTATAGACTTAAAGTTAAGTAATGAATGAATACAATAAATACACAAAAACTTTCATGTAAAACAGATTTTATTAATTGTGTAATAAAATTAAGTTATTAACTATTTAGTTTTTTAGATAAAAATGAGTAATTATATATCCTTTTATAAATAAAAATTTTAAAATATGTGACAAAATATATTTATTGATTTTTTCCCCTAAAAGTGTTTAAATTTTGGTTAAGCATATATATATATATATATTGTTAATTTCTTTTCAAAAGTATATATAAATTGTTGGGATATTATTTTTATTGTGTGTCTATTATATATATGAACTTATTACACCAATTTAAATTCAAATTTTTTACTTATTAATTTTATTTTAGTTAGAAAATAATTTGGTGATGATATTAAAATATATTGAGAATAATATAGTTATTTAAGGCATGAAGGACAATTTTGTCCGACCAGAGAGGTAATACATTTGATAACTTAGGGGGTAAATATTACATCAAAAATAATTCAAGGGGCAAAGTGTATTTAATCTTTTTTTTTTTTTAACTACACAAACACTTCGTATTCTTTGAAAATTTACAAGTACACTTATTGAGATTATAGTTATAATTACTAGTACCCTCTATATCTAGTGGCATAAATTTGCACACCCCTGGGATTTTGCACTAACACTCTTTCAAGAAGAGTACCTATAATTTTTCAACGGGTAAAGGGTATTTGTCTGTTCAGATCTAATTTCATAGAGTGTCAATATAATTAAAAAATATATGGTAATATTTAGTTGGGAGGGAGAGAGGTTTTGATGTGCTCAATTTAAAATTTTGTTATTTGAAATTAAATAAATATTTTAACATATACTAATGGTGTTTTAGCTTAATAGTTAAGGTTGAGGCCTCATGAATAAATTTGTCGTCATGAGTTCGAATTCCACCAGACATGTAGGTGTTTATCTCACTTTATGTGAGTTTATTGTAGTTTATTTCATAGTATTTAGTTATATTGATATATTAATTTAACTAATGTATTACTTAGTTGTTCAACTTATTAAAATTAGCCGTCGTGGCACGCCGTCCCTACATGCATATGAAATATATATATATATATATATATAAATCAACAAATTACATTTAAAAAAGAAAGAAAGCAAGAAAGAAAAGAAAACTAACTTTAGGGATATTATCGGCAAAATCAGAAAATCGGTGTAACGGTGTCATAAACCGTCATTTACGAGTGATAAAGGCCTTTCCTTTATATATTAGTATATATATATATATATATAAATCAACAAATTATATTTAAAAAAGAAAGAAAGAAAAGAAAACTAACTTTAGGGGTATTATCGGCAAAATCAGAAAATCGATGTAGCAGTGTCATAAACCGCCATTTGTGAGTGATAAAGGCTTTCCTTTATATATTAGTATAGATAACGATGTAATTATATAATTATCGATTCAATATAAAAAAATAAATATTCTAAAATATAGATTAAATATCTTGGGTCTTCACTCCATGCCCTTGTGAATTTAATAATACCTGTCAACTATTCTGGTTGCCAATTGCCATGCCCCCAACCGACACAAATTTATTTAATCTGGGGATGCAACTTTCCCCAATTTTAATTATTAAATTTTGTTATATGTCAAAATTAAGACTTGACGTGAGAAATCACATGCACCTCATCAGAAAACCATCTTCTCCACAATTTATATTAATTGATAAATCAATTTTTCTTTCTTTCTTTCATGATGGGTTAATTTATATATTTTATTTTTATTTATAATATATTTTAAAACGTAAAAAAATATTTATTACATATACACAGAAACAGCGTGTCACGACGGCTAGTATATTGATAAGGGAAACACACTCGATGCATGTGTCAAATATTTTATTATTGATGCAACTTGCAATATGATCAGTATCCTGTTGCGCAAGATATTATCTGTTGGCTGTGTATGTGCCTTACGATTTTGTCCTGCAAAGGCATCTCCTAAAAAGATGAATCCTTAGGATTTATAAGCCGCTCAAACTCATCGTCTGCAATTAATGTAAGACATTTGTCTATATCACTGATCGTTTTCATAATAATGATAATACAAGAAGCAATATTATTATTTTTTTCACAAAATCCCGTCTCTCCTCTTTTCCAAAGGATTTATATAGCAGTCAGACGACCATTTTTGTCTTAATAAATTCAGGGGTCGTTCGTTGCAACTTTGATTGAGGGCTTGGATTATGCCGTTGTAACGGCTATACTGTCTCTTGAACCTAGACTATTCTCTAGAATCTACCAATTGGAGCCAATTACGCTATTCAATAATGGAAGCCATAACTATAAGCCCCTCTCACTTAATTAACAGTATAAATATAGATCGATATATCCTAATTTTAGATCTAACTACATAAATATTGTCTTCTCTCTGATTAAATTAAAGTACATCTCTTAAAATTCTAATTGTAACGACAAGTAACGAAATTTAATACAAACACCATATGAGAGGTACATTACACTAAAATTTTGAAGAAAAAATAAAGGAAGGTACATATGTAGTTCTATAATTAGACATATAAAATATATTTAATCCTGTACTTTATGGATGTGCACATTTAATTAATAGGAAACCTGGCCAGCAATTGACGATTCTTACTGAAGAGTCGACGTTTTTTTCAAGCGCGACTTTAAACTCAAGCAGTGAGAATTAAAATCTTAATACGTTTGATTACTTCATCCAACCCTAATTTCTTTATCCAAATCCAATAAAAGCACTAATTTCTTCAATTCAATCCTAAATCTCCTTTCGAAAAGACATAAATCTCTTCCCTTTCGAAACACATTTTTGGTGTTTTTTTTTCCTTCCTGAAATACAACGATATTATTAAAGCAACTAACATAATATTACAATATTCAGTACGCATTACAACAATATTTTTAAATTTACCAACAACAACTCCAAAGCAAACAAAGAAATAATATACACATACTACTATGAAAATAGATTCCACACCTACATCGTAGGTTTCGAACTCATGACTTCTTGGTAGCGAGACGTCAGTACGGCACTATGATTTCTTATAACCCTTGCGGGTTCATTTGAATATGTCGATGGAAACCTTGTATAGTTAATAAATCATGTGTTAAAAATTTATAATTAGAGAGTTCAATATATTTTTACTATAACAAAATAAAAAAAATATAACACCCATATAATTATACGACGAAAAATAAAATTTTACCTTAATTTTATTTATATTACCTCCTTTGAAAAGTCTTGAAGTCATTTTCAAGAATCACAACATATCTTTGAGTTAGAACTTACAATTACATCACTATATGAAGTCATGTGCTAAGCTGTCAGTTGAGACCTAATTATCCCTTATACAAATTAATGGTGCTTTTTTTTTTTTCCTTTTAATTAAAGATAGAGTTGCCCACAAATGATGTGATATAACATTAGGGTTATTATAAGCATCTACCCGAAAATTCTTAAATATATTTATGTAAAAATATTAATAATGTGAATCATAATAAAGATTATATATTATATAATGTTTTATATTTTATATTTGATTTATATAAAGATCTTTGAATTTTACTACCTAAAGTGATTGCTTATTTTTTATGGTTCAAAGGGAGCAAAGAAGGAAATGTAGCAAAATTACAAGATTTTTCTTTTTTTGGTAATAAAAAATTTGGTTGGAAATTAAATATGAGGAAGCGTAGATTTTTCTGAAAAAATTGGTCGATTCTTTAAAATTACTAAAATCAACTATATACTTTATAATTTGCTGAAGCGTAATTCTAAAGCTATCATTTTGTACGAGTGATTTTCAGATTAAGCTGTTATTTCGATAAAACAAAAAAGAAAATCAATGGGTTTTCCAGTTACCAACATTTAATTTGATTTCATGTTATTTTATTTTTCCACACTCAATAAGCTACCTAAATTAATTTCCTATATGTCAATGACGCGTAGCTCAGTTGGCGAAATTGAGGCCCCATGACCTCGAGGTCATTGGTTCGAATCCCATCGAATGCGTGAGATGTTATTTTATTGTATAGTAGGTGAAATCTTTCCACTATATATCAGTAGTGTTGTTTCCACTATAATCAGTAGTGTTGTTTGATGTAGGTCTAATTGTTTAGATTGTTGATTAGGATATAGTTGTTGTAATTGTCTTTATTCAGATATTGATATTCGATAAAGACGGATGTAACTGATTTGTTTCATTATTTAATAATATTTGATCCGCTTTCACTTAAAAATATTAATTTTCTATATGGAATTAACTCCGCATAATCTCTTATTTATTATTTTCTTTTTGGGGGGTTGGAATTAAATTTCTTGGAGGATTGGTAGCTTCTGGTCATATTTTCTTGTCTTGAAGAAAATAAACTTTGATCAACAGGCAAATTTAAAACAAAAGATACCAACTTCCTACCAAATACTAGGAATCAAAGAAAATGATAAGAAAGAGAGTGAAATACAGACAAAATAAGAAAGAAAAACTTAAAGAGTTCTGATCACCCTTTTGTGGGATTCTTGAATCCAAGTCTTCCTCTCTTTCTCTCTCTATCCAATTCCAAACTTTGAAAATCAGCACACACATGAGAGAGAAACACAGAACAACATTAACAATTCCACACTTTTGCTCACTGCCCTTTTATCTCCCTATGGTGTGTGTGTGTGTGTGTTCACAGTGGCTTTCTGCTTTGCTCCGAATTCAAGAAAGATAAAAGATAGTGAAAAATAGCACCTTTACTCTTCATTTCAAGAACCCACAAAGCAGAAACCCCAAAGGAGAGAAAAAGATTGCTCTTTCACTCTGTTGTGTGATTGAGGGAAAAAAGAGAGAGATGAAATGGGAATTATCTATGAAGATGCAGTTCTGATCAAAGAAGCTGAGAAGGCAGGTGAACACACTGTGATCACTGTCAACTGTCCGGATAAAACTGGCTTGGATGTGATCTGTGTTAGAATTATTTTGCTCTTTGGCTTAGCATTGCCAGAGGAGGTATCTCTATTACCCTTTGATTTTCCATTGTTTTGTTCTTAGACATGTTTGGGGATGAGAATTCTGATCTGGGTTGTTTTGTTTAAGATTGTTCTTTCTTGATTCTTGTTCCCGCAGCAGGAATTTGGATGAGGATTTAGGGTTCTTTGTGGGATTTTTCTGAATTTGAGGAATCTTAGTTTTGAAATTTTTGTAGTTGGATTTGTTAGATTAAGATTTACATCAAGTTTCCTTACAACTGCTTTATTCAGGCTTTGAACTAATCATGTGTGAAATGCAATTCATTGTTGATGATATTGGTTTCTTGGGAAAAATTTAGAGCTGATCATAGTTAGAAATTTTAGCAAATCTTGCATGATCAAGGAATTATCTCAGATTACAGTGATCTGAGAATTTCCCTGCAGAATAACTTAGTCTTTGTTTGGTTCGATTTAAAGTGTTTTTCTTTGGTTTTGGAAGATAAAGATAAGCAGTGTGTTTTGAAAATTTTTAATATGTTTATGGATAAAGAAACGGTAAAATACACTGAATTGTATGTCTTGCAAGGATACAGGCAAATATTTGTGATGTTTTTAAGAAATGAAACCAAACAAAGCCTTACGGTTGTGACGATTTTTGGAATTTGTTTAGATTGTTTTGTATGTGTTCGTGTTGTTCGAGGTTCGGTGCAGTTTTTGATGAATAACAGAAGGATACAGTTTATGTTTTGACCAATCGAATACTATCCTTTGAATGGAGCAGATATTTCGACGGATGGTAAATGGTGTTACTTGGTTTTCTGGGTCGTTGGGAAGCCAACAACGCGGTGGAACTTGTTGAGGAAGAGGCTTCTTGAGGTGTGCCCTAAATGTACTCCATCGGCATCGGGTATTTTCTACTTTATTCCAGAGTTTCAGCAGCCAAGGCCACCACAGATTTTCCTGCTCAAGTTTTGGTGTTCTTATGATCGGAAAGGCCTTTTACACGGTACAGTTTCAATTCTAGTCATTGCTTTATCGTAATGGTTTCTCTTAGTGTCAACACGTGATTCCCCCTCCATAGATTTCTCTATGTAAATTTGACTTCAAATTGTGTATGCTTGCTGGAGTTTGAAAAACATTATTTATATGCTCGTTAACGAGGATATTTGATAGCCGCCTTGTGTTTTGCGTTGTTATTATCATTCATGTGTGATGGCCATTTGAAGTCAAGATTGATGAAGTAAGATAGGGAAATTTGATATTTGTTTAATAATGAAGTCAACTTGTCATTGTCATATTACATGGATTTTATCCCTGTTGTTCTGATTGATCATGGGTGAAATCGAAGAGAAACACGAACAATCTCCTAGAAATTGGGAAGATCAAGAAGTTGCTAAAATATCCTTGATATTTATATATTTATTCTAAAATCTGTTTTCGCGTTTCCGGTAGATGTCACTGAGGTTCTTTACGAGCTTGAGCTAACAATAAAAAGAGTAAAGATCTACACAGCACCTGATGGAAGAGTGATGGACCTCTTTTTTATCACAGATACGAGGTTTGCGTTTGTTACATCTTCTGATTCTATTGCTTTTTGAATTTGCCTTTTCTTTCTTTTCGACCAATGTTTTCATTGTTAAGGTAAAATAATTTCTCGACTACTTGTAATGTAGGGAACTTCTTCAAACGAGTAAGAGGCGGGAGGAAACGATCAAAAGTCTAAAAGTTGTGTTAGGAGACACCATGATGAGCTGTGATATTGAGGTGGCTGCTCCGGAAGTCGCTTCGCGCTTACAGTCGTTTCTTCCATCTTCTGTTTCGGAAGACATTTTCAGTCTGCCCGCTTTCGGGGAACAAGCCGAGCGGAGTGCTCGCCTCTGATTCTGTCTCTATCGTCGTTGATAATGCCCTCAGCCCGTCTCACACGCTCGTCCAGCTCTCTGCCAGGATCACAAGGCCTTATCTATGACATCATTGAGAAACCTTTGAAAGATTACACACATCCAGGTATACTTTTTTATAATTCAGTTTTTCACATTCTAGTTAACCCTGTCGGAGTATGTTGCTTACTACTCGGCGCGTAAGTTTCACGACCGCAAATATACCCGTCTTCAGTTTCCGTACATCATTTCTAACAAACTGAACTCCGTCACCAGATCTCTTATGGCCGCTTCTTCGCAAACACAAAAGGGAACTGCGAGCTGGACTTATTCATAATGCAAGCCGACGGGAAGAAGATAACAGACGCACACAAGAAAAACACCCTGTGCTCTCGACTAAGAATGGAGCTCATCCACCCTCTCAGAGTAGACGTCATTAGCAGAGGCCCCGACACGAGCTGCTGTAGTTAACCCTGTCGAGTTGTCCGAAGGGCCGGCCCCTTGTCTTCTACGACATCACTCTCGCTCTCAAATCTTAAACATCACCATCTTCTCGGTAAGTTCATTACATTCGTCCTATGAATCATCGACTGTTGGATGATCGATCTTTTTCATGAGGATTGAATCGTTGGGTGTAAAATGTTTTTTGTCAGTGGAGATAGGTAGACATAGAATTCCGAGATCGAGAATGGGAAGTGTACAGGGATGTTTGATAGATGAATGCGACTGTTTGTCTGCAACGAGAGATGAAATTAGAGAGTGTGTGAGGAAGAAGCTGATGGGTTGGGAATGAATGAGTTTAAGTTTATTTTCAGCTGAGCTTAGCATTTTGCTCAACCCTTTTACTGTACAGACGTTGTCTGCCGTTATTTGTTATATTATGTTAAAGTGTTGTGTATATGAGAAATTTTATTACTTGTATGTAAGAAAGAGGTGTGCGCAGAGTGTTTTTTTTTAATTAAACCACCTTGAGGTGGGGGAGTTTTTCGGGGTCCTCGATCCTTTTATATTAAAATAAACAAAAAGGAATATACAACGGGGAGAGCTACCTCCCTAGTTAAATTTAGAAAACAGTAAATAAGGAGTTTACTACCTTATAATTGAGAGAAATGAAAGCGTAAATGAGAAGTACTACTTCCTTATATTGTGAACGTAAACAAGCAAAGTGAGGAGTACTACTCCTTTACAACATCACCAATCAGCAGAACAACAACACAAAATAGCAATTATCCTCACACACACGAAAATAACCAGC
Organism: Sesamum alatum; assembly: GCA_034509735.1. Taxonomy (NCBI): domain Eukaryota; kingdom Viridiplantae; phylum Streptophyta; class Magnoliopsida; order Lamiales; family Pedaliaceae; genus Sesamum; species Sesamum alatum. The sequence continues at coordinate 46,957,787 of JACGWO010000002.1, read as the reverse complement.
AGCTAACAGAAGCATAACAGGGCAGAAACAACAACAACAAAGACAGCACCGGCAAGGTGCACCTAAACAAGTACTGCACCGACATGGTGCGCAGGTAATGAGAGAAGCATAATAGGGCACAAAGAATAATACACCAGCAAGGTGCGCAGGAAATGTAGAAGCAAAATGATCCAAACAAGTAAGGTAATCCACAGGTAATCCCAGCATAACATACCCAGGGCAATAAAGCAGAGAAAACAAAGCTGGAAAATCAAAACAAAGTTACTTAAAAAGACATACGCACATTGGACAGACCCATCGAGTCAAGCCTCAGTATACCTGTGAATTTACCTTGTACTTGTTCCCTAGAGATAAATGTCAATGAATCCCCAGGGCAAGCTTGATGGGCAAGAAAGTCTGCTGCTTGATTACCCTCTCTGTATATATGTGAAATCTTAATCTCCATTCTGTTAAGACAAACTTAAATCAGTTGAAGAGTATTTTGGTACATCCAGCCCCCTTTGAAGGGGGACTAGAGGAGTTGCAAGATATACTGGGCATCCACTTCAATCCAGACTTCGGGGATCTCCAAGTTAATGCAAAGGAGCAAACCTCTAAGCAATGCCTTAAGTTCTGCTTGAATGTTGGTGGTATATCCAAGGGGCTCCTAAAAGGCCATAACGACTTGTCCCATATGATTTCTCAAAATACCCCCAGCCCCTGAGATCATTGGGTTTCCTTTGGAGGCACCGTCCGTGTTTAATTTGATCATCCTTCAGGTGGCATTTTCTAAGAGACAAAGAAAATATGATGTTGTATGGAAAAATGAGCAAGCTGAATTTTCATAGAGCTTGCTACAAAGGCTTCTCCTTTGATGTGAGTATATTTTAGGAGGCAGGCCCTATGCAAGGTGTGAAAGTGTCTTAAAGTTTTACTGATAATACTGTAGCTAGTGTCGCAAGGTGTGCGCAGAGAGTTTTATATGTATATTTCAGCAATGCTTCTCAGGCACAACAACTTTACCAGGAAAAGTGGTATGGCAACATGGCCGATTTTAGTGATATGGCAACATGGCAATCAGAATCGGAAAATTCTAGTTCAAATTGAGTTTGGCAAGACCTGAGACCAATTATATGGCTTTTCAATCCGGATTGGGTTTGACTAGACCTGAACCAATTATATGGCAAGTGTAATACACTGGCACGTGATTGGTGTACAATTCAAAGAAAGTGACCAATCACATAACAAGTGTATGGTTGATTGGTTGGTCCGACCAAACCTAATTTAGATAAGAACTTTTCATGAAAATCTTGCAACCAGTTTGCAGCCTCTCCATTTATTTTATTTTACTGGGATAATTACACCGAAACTCCCTAAAATATAATGAAATTATGCAAATTATCCATTAATATAGTAAATTATAGTGCCACCCTCTTCTTCCTTCTCGCCGCTGCCCCTTCGTCTTCCCTCCCGTCATCGCCGCCTTCTTCTTCCCTCCCCCCTCCCTATCTTCTTCCCCTGCTGCCCCTCCCCAAGTTTTCTTTGATCCATTTGGTTCAGAAGCTCGCTTCTCCTCCAAAAGAGGGGTTATTCGAATGGCAACGGCAAGTTGAAATCTTACTTTTATTTATTTTTTAAAAATAAAAATGGGATTGCATAATTCCACAAAAACAATCAATTCAAGTAAATTTTCTACAATTAATATCAAAAAAAATTATTATAAATTTAATAATAATTTATTCTGTCACCCAAATTATTTACATAAATGCTACCTAAGAATTCAGTGTAGCAACGCACATCGAGGATTTCCTTATATATATATTTGTGTGTTTTTGAAGATTTGAATCCTAAATTAAGACCAATTAGTCAAAGTTTGGTTGTCAGAAGCAAAATGATAGTGCAAGGTCGTGCTCGAAACAAACTCCATCAATATCACTTCATGGATTAAAATTGAAGCAATCTTTATATGGATGGCGTCCACAGTGAATCGGGGCTAATCTCGTGAAGTTTGTATCAACACGTATACCTTCAATTTTATTTTAAATTGTGGATATGTCAAAACGTAATTTTTTATTGAGATCCAGCCTCGATCTGATAAAAAACTTAATATATATGGACTCATCATGACAACCGATTATTTTCAGATATGTTGTGCAATTAGAAAAGTTTCTAAATATTCATTTTTAATGTCCGATGTACAATTTTTACTATCATAATATTTTTTTATGAATTTAAGCATTTTTTGTTTACGATCTTTCTAATTTAAGCATTAGAGAGTTATTATCAAGATCTTTCGATGTGGTTATGACAATTTTCTACCCTATGAATCTAGGTGCATTTGATCCATTTGGAAGCATATTTGCATACTTGTGACATAAATGGAATTTAAATTAAAAATAGTAACATTAAATAGGCTCCTACAAGTCTTGAAATTCGTATTCTCTTTTGCTTATCCGAATTTTTAATTCAGAGTAAGTCAAAATTAAATTTAGTTATATGATAATATATTACCTCTTTTATTTTACTAGTATACCATCTAAAAAGAGTGATCAATTAATATTATATTATTACTTCCGATATAATTAATTTGGTGTAACTGACTCTCGTTTGAGTAAAAAATTTCTTTAAATTATTTGTTGGAAAGTTCCATGAAAAAAATAAAAAAACACTATAGAAGTATTAACATAAAATTTGAATAAAAACAACAGTCATTATGATACAACGATTAAGATCGAAGGTTATGAAATGTACGATATAAGTTCAAATTCATACTAAAACGTTTGATGGAGTTAAACACTTGTATGTTAATTTAATCATGGTTATTATCAACTACAGGGACTAACACGAAAGCCACATGCTTGTTTCTACGTGATTAGATCAGTTGTCCTAACGTGTACCCTGATCGGCACACAAGATGCATATACATATTTACATAATTAATCGGTTATAGAGATTCTGATCGACACACATGATACAACATGTACATACAATCTTCCTCGATCGATCTATAGAGTGTTAGCCCTTTTTTTTTTTTTTTCTTTAATATATTAGAAAAATTAAAAGGAAAGAAGAAAACAAAATTAAAACTTGGAATTTCCCTTAACTTCCCATGAAATTCAAACAAAACAGAGCAAGTCGCCAACGCAACCAAAATGTGTGGCTCGAAGCAGCGCCCCACGTCGTGATTTTTCATGTGGACAACCTTCTCAGTTCGTTCAACAGTTTGCTTCCTCTTCAATGGACCCCTTTCCTCTCCTCCTCCAATCCCATAGGAGATCCCAGCGAATCTTCCCTCCCTCCCACCATCAAAATCTCATTTTTTAATCTCAAGAACCAATCAAGATTTTAGTTTGTGCTTCTTGCATAGAACGGATTTCTGGATTTTTTTATTGGGTTGGAGAAAATGAGAGCTCTGAATTCCCATTTTGTGCTGATTGATCTGCACAGTTCGTGGCACTCACCTCAGCAGATTCCCAACTCAACCTTTGCTTACCTGCAGAAATGTAGAGGGGCGGCTCCTTCCCTCTCTTCGTCAATTCGTCGAACGAGAGGAAGACGGGGGAAGATCTCGTCGTGCAGGGCGCCGGCGCCGGAGGTTAGGTCCCCGGAGATTCGCCGCCCGAGGGAGTGGTCCACCAAGGGAAATGGGTTGTTTTCGGTTGCTTCGAACACGGCTTCCACGTCGAGTTATGGTGGTCGAGGTGATGAGGTGGTCTCGGACATGGACTTGTTTCTTGAAATAGTGCCTTTGAGGATGAGGCATGAGTTGCTGAGGCATGAGGAGATTGAGGAGCTGATTGAGGTGGTTATGGACTTGGGGAGGAACCCCCTTGCTCGCTTCCCGTCTGGTGATTGGGTGATGTCGGAAGAGCCGGTGAAACCTGAGGATCTGCGTCATTCTATCTCAAAGGTTTGCTTCAGTAAATCATGATAATGTGATGAGTGTTATGCTGCAATAAAATCAGCTGAAACAAAATTAAAATATTAAAGGAGAATGGAAAAAAGATGCATTAATGATTTATACTTGTTCAATTAACTACCAAATGTTTATAATGATGTTTATTAGATACTTTAATGTTTTTCGACCATGTAATGCTATGTGAAAATCCTATATATATGTGTTCGTATTAGTGCATGCATACACGTTCTAGCATGTTGTAGCTGTTATTTGTATAGAGATGGCTTGTAGGATAGCAGTGTAAAGATAATTTATGGTGTTTAGGTTGGTGAGTTCTCCGATGACAACCGGTCAGGAATTGATCACTCTCTACATCGTATTAGTGCCATAAGAAATCGCAAAATGCAAATTATAGGCCTTACTTGCCGGGTGGGTCGAGCTGTATCTGGGAGTGCTGAAATCATACGGGACCTAGTTGAAGGTGGAGGCTCCATATTGGTCATAGGGCCTCCTGGAGTTGGCAAAACGACCTTAATCAGGTATACACATGTTGATCATGTTGAGCCTGCCAAAATAGTTTCTTTAAGTATCTAAGATGATTTCTTTAATCTTGTCATTGCATAGACAAAGCATTGGTTATATCTTTTTTCGAATAGATACTGGCTATTTATTAGTTTTGGTCTTATATATATAGTAAAATTTGATATTAATGAGTTTAACAATATTCAGGTTGGTTAATTGTATTCGTTTCTTTCATGCAATGATTATGATGTGACCTTATTTTTGCAGAGAAATTGCCAGAATCCTGGCTGATGACCAGAAGAAACGTGTAGTTATTGTTGATACGTCAAATGAAATTGGCGGTGATGGAGACGTGCCTCATTCTGGCATAGGTCGTGCTAGAAGGATGCAAGTCCCCAATGTTCAGTTGCAGCATAACGTGAGTACTAAGACTAGTGCTTCTGTAATGCAGTTTGTGGAACTTCCTACTCTAGACCTGAATATTGACTCTGTTTCCAATCCTCATCAGGTAATGATTGAAGCAGTTGAAAATCACATGCCTCAAACCATTATAATTGACGAAATTGGAACGGAACTTGAAGCACTGGCTGCCAGTACAATTGCCCAAAGAGGAGTTCAGCTTGTTGCAACTGCTCATGGAATTACTATAGAGAGCATCATTAAGAATCCCTCTTTGCAGACCCTTGTTGGTGGAATAGAGGTGCAAATGGATCCTCTTGCCTAATAATACGCATTTTCCTTGTCTATTCGTAGTCTATGTAGCATTTCATGAGCTAATTTTTTTCGGTGAACTAGCTTAAAAACTAGGAATGCATTTTTCAAGCTCCACACATCAAATTTCTCTATTTTTTACTCCTCTTGGAGAAAATAAAATAATAAAATTTATAATGCAAAAAATTGGAGCATTCAAGATGTACTTCTCAAGCTCCACACATGAACATGTCCCCAACGTAGAGTGTGCTAAGGGTATTGCCGAACAAATAGATTAAAAAACCCTATCTTTTTACTACAAATTCCTCAATATCTATAGCATGAGCTTCAGCATTACTCTTCCTCTGTTCAAAACTTTGAGTGGAAAGTTTTACTTCCTTGAGAAACAGAGTGTTACTCTGGGTGATGAGGAAGCACGAAAGAGGAAAGTGCAGAAAACTATTCTTGAAAGGAAAGGACCTCCTTCATTTACTTGTGCCGTTGAGATGATATCAAAAACTGAATGTCGGGTTCATCATAGACTAGACGCAACAGTGGATGCCATACTGGCAGGTATCTGGGATTTGCGAACTTTCATGAAATTTATAGATCATCTCTTGCAGCAGTGCTTGACTGCATGCACCATATATATATGCCAGGAAAATCTCCATTGTTTGAAGTCCGACATATGGATGCCGAAGCTAATAATGCCTCTAAATCAAGTCAACCTACCGAAGAAGACCATATCGGAGATGCTAAGGTGATACCAGGGAAATCACAGCTGTTTGAAGTCTGCAGAAAAGATTCTGAAGTTAATAATTTAGCGAGATCAACTCAACCTACTGAAGATGACCATGCTGTAGAAGCTAAGGCGAGGATTGGTAGAAGTGAAGAGACAAAAGTAGAGTCTGACAACGAAGAGGAATATTACTATCCTAAGTCCAAGAAAGCAAGCTCTAGTGTATCTGTGAGCAAAAAGAGCTATCCGTCATATGTTTATACTTACAAGGTACTATTTAGGCTTCCATTCTCATTTTTCTAGTAGTTTGTGCGTAAGTTTACTCCGAAGGTTAAAAAGCACAGAGAAAAAACATTTTTGACATTAAAAGGGTATTTTTCGTGTATCAAATTAACCTATTGTACCAACATAAATGCACATTTGCAAAACAGTACTTATTAAACTGAAAACAGTATGTGATCCCGGCGCTGTAGTTGATTCGCCACTGCTGCAAGATCAAATTGATTTCTGTTTGGCTGTATTTCAGATCCAAGAAGCTGATTTGTTACAAGTAGCAGCTGTAATGGGCCTTGAGGATAAAATAGACACAACTGACGATATTGGTTCTGCGGATGCTATTCTGGCATCTAGTTACGAAATGAAACAGAATCCTTGGATCCGTGGGGTGGCAAAATTTCATCAGTTGCCTGTATTTGTTATCAAGGTTCGTCATAGTTGTTCTGTTGCCCAATGGAAACGGTTCCTTTTGAAATTAATAGACGATATTTTAATCAGCTTTTCTTTGGTTAAACAATGCAGTCCACTACAATGGCTCAAATGGTAAAGGCAGTCCGCATGATTCTTGGGATGGATTCATTTAGCTCTGTACAAAAGCAATCAAAGAGAACTTCTTCTGATATTGAGATTGAAGATGACGAGCCAACCAGAAAACCATCATTGGAGGAGATTGATGCCTTGGAGGTGCATAACTTTTTTGCTCTTTTATTTTGTTCCTAACATGATATATAGAGTGAGTCTTGAACGATATAATAGAATGTGAAACTGATAATCCTTGAAGTAATCAGGATTGGTAATATTATCACGCCTAGTAAAGACCATTATATCATTGCTTTTAATTTAGGTCAAAAACAAATTTAAACATGCATCAAGAAGACACACAGAAAAAGAAAGGCATCTGTGGGGTATAGGACGGGCCAGAATCAGAAATTTGGATTCGAGCTCTTTACAAATGGGAATGTTGAACTTTCACATCTAGCTAGGCTAAAGGAGAAGGCACACACACTGCTGTCGTAATATTACCAATGGAGATACTGAGAATGCTTGATTGCAACAAGTTTCATTGTATATGATATCTTTGTGTCGTTGATATTCATTTGATGAGTCGTTTACATCATCGAAGTAAGGTGGATTTTCTTGGTGGCCTGTAGTTGAAGGCCTCCTTTATTATTCTCACTAAGCAATCTCCATGTCGTGAAGTGGAAAATCATGGCTAGATCAGGGTCATTAACAAATATCATAGATCCACATCTCCTTTAGACTGTGTTTGGTGGAGAAGAGGGAAAAGAATTGCAGGAGGGGCAGAAGGTTCTTGATCAAGAAACAGCTCGTATATTATGTAGGCAAGATATGCATGGAAGCATGGGCCGTTGTGGCCTTGATCAGTTTTAATTAATTAATCATTTCAGATTCATTGAGCTTTGCCGTGCATGCAATACGCCAAGGGCCCTGCAATGACTATAGTACCGCTGCAGTTTCTGCTCGACTGATCTTGACGTTTTTGTTCTCTATTGTAGGAAGTTCGACTTGCAATCGAGTACATCGTGATACCTGGTGGTGAGCCTGTTGAACTTCTCCCCAGACGCTCTGAAATTGTCGCTCGACAACTTGAGCTGGTCAAGAGTTACCAGTTAGCTGTTGAGAACTCGGGTACTGAGTCGAACCCCAGACTGCAAATCCTCCCTCAGAAGTTAAACAAGAAAACCTCAAGTCCCAGTTCAAGTTTCGTCAAGTACGTAAGCCCCAAGTCGTCGGTGGCTGGTGGCGGTGGAGGTACCAGCGTCGTCAGGCTGCCGTTTCTGCCGGAATAGTGCAGCAACTCTTGTACAATTGTGTAAATTAAGTAAGTTTCATATCTTTTCTTGTCTATTAATTGCTTAATGTTGTAAAGTCATTGTCTTACCAATTCAAGTTGGCAAATATATATACATTGTACATAAAATGCAATTCAAAGGAAAATCTTGGCCATTGGAATTGCCTGAACCTCCTCTTTTATCTCTGGGGATTCTCTTATTCAAATTGACATTTTATGTCGTATTTCGATACACATAAATACGTTACGTGTATAAAATATTTTTTTAAATATATAGCACGTGAGTTTTATATGTATGTGTGTATTATCGATTATAGTATTCAACTACATGATTGAATTAATCTTGAAAAAATAAGTACACATTTCAAATTAAACTATACTTTAAAAGAGTATCCTCATCATTATAATTTTTTTACAAAGACAATTGGATAGAGTTATTACTATGTTTGATTCTACATTTTTTGCTGCTCTCAAATAAGTACTAATAAAAATCATTAGTTTGATTTTAATTCAAATTGTTAAGTTATCAATTACACTAAAATTTTGTTACTTTGATTTTAATTTAAATTGTGAAGTTATCGAATTACTTTTCTATAGTTCGATCAAAAGTATTTTCCTCATAGTTATGAAATATTTCGGGTTAATTTAAGGTGAAAAAAATACTCAAAATATATTGAAGGGGTAAATATTATATTTGTTAGTTTACAGGTAAATAAAACTTCGTGAGAGTTCAGGGGTTAAATTGTATTTAATCCTAAATTAAAGTATTTGGAAAAGTATATTAGCCGTCATTACACATTGTCCTTGCGTGCATATAATAAATGATAAATTATAAATAATATTTTATGTTTTAAAATATATGTTATATATAATAAAATATATAAATTAACTCATCATATTTTAAAAATAGAAAAGAAACAAAATCAACCTAGGATATTATCAATACAAAAGAATAATATCGATGTGTCACAAATCATTATTTATGGGTAAAAAATATATTTGTTAGTTTATAAGTATAGATATATGTCGGTTTTGTATAAATATCAAAATTTGAGGACCAAAATGAAAAAGTGATTGATTCTGCCCCGTCTAGGGTTTCTGATCCAATCTTGGGATTATATTTGTTTTTCAATTCCCATAAGTTTGTCTTACAAGTTGCAGCCGGTCTACTTATTAATATATTATCTATACTGTCATATAAAGCAAAATCTTATTTTTACTAATAAATAACGGTTACTTACATCGTAATATTAATTTTTTGTTATACCGATAATCCCAAAGTTAGTTTTCATTTCTTTTCTTTCTTTCTTTCTTTCTTATTTTTTTTTAAAATATAATTTGTTGATTAATATGTATATTTTTTTATTTACAATAACTTTAAAACGTGTAATATTATTTTATATGCATGCAAGAACGGCGTGCCACGACGACTAGTTGAAAAATAAATAAATACAAGTATACCCCATTTTGGGGTAGACTTGCATTTTTAATGGGAGTCTTAAGTGTTACCTTCTAGAGGGCTTTTTGGATTAATTTATAATTTTTTTTAAACATTTTATGATTTTAAAAGTTTAATATTTATTTAGGAGGTTCTTTGAGTTTAGAATTTTATTGTTAGATTTAAATTAATTTATTAACATTCTTGCCAAAAATAACTTAGAAACTCATATTTTTTTCTATTGGGTTTATAAGCATTTAATATTCTATTTTGAATTTATTTTAAATTATTAAACATTTTACGATACTTTATAAATTTTACAATATCTCGTAAAATATTCTTAAAAATTATAAGGTAATACAACGCCATCTAAAAGTAAAATTTGTAAGCACAATTTCTTTAAAATATAGTTATTAATCGCAATTTGGGAAATAAACAAACCAATAAATCCAGCAGCTGAGGAAAGAAGAAGATCTCGACGTCAAAACCAACGAAATATTTGTGAAGTTAATGAGTATTATTAAAATTTATAATTATCACTAATTTTATAATATCTTTACTCTTTTCCTATTTTTTGAATTTGTTGTACACAGTATAATATTGCATGTAATTTTTAATCAATAAAAAGATTTATAATTATTAAAAGTTTAATAATATTAATTTACTAACGACTCCCATTAAAAATGCAAGTCAACCCCACTGAAAATTAAAATATTTATGTTTATATATATACATATATATATATATGTGAGCACTAACAACTCTCTTTAGAAAAATGGGGTGGGATTGGATTTCTTTCTTCTTTTTTTTTTTTTACAATATTTTACAAAATAAGTCAGTTGCAGCCTCCACCACATGCCTACCGACAAAAGATAGCATGGAAATTCAAACCCAAACCATTATTTGGCTAAACTAGAATATCTACATAAACATGTTGCCAACTTGTCTACATCGAAGGATTATTAAAATTAAAAAAAAAAAGTTGTCTATATTTAAGGGATAATTACATTAATACTTTCTAATTTATGGTCTATTTACACAAATCATCCCTTATTTTTTACATACTTGCAGAAACCAACCTTACAGCTAAAAAACTAAAGTAGTTTGTGTAATGTTGTTAACGTTTTCAGGAGTTGTATGTGTATTTTTCGAAATGCAGTCATAGTTTGTGTAAATAGACTATAGGTCGTTAGGAGCGTAAGATGTAATTTTACATATATTTAATGAAGCACCACAGAAACTTCAGTATTTTAGTTAAATTACCAGATCCTATCTGATCATGAGATCATGCTAATGATTTTTTAGCAATAACTATTTTGAAGTCTATATTATTGCATCTACCTACCTCATAAATTGCAATATAATAGTAGTATTAATTTATGGTGACATGTTAGAGTTGAAGATCCATGAGAAGCAACTTGCCAGTATATAACTAATTAGATGTAGTCTTGAGATTGTTGGTTCTTGATCAGAATTTAGGTATGGCAACAAGTGCTAATGTTCAGGTGTTAGGGGCATGGTCCAGTCCATTCTCAAACAGGGTTCAACTGGCTCTTAAGCTCAAGTGCATCGAGCACGAATTCGTGGAAGAAGCTTTCTACATCAACAAAAGCGAACGCCTTGTTAAGGCCAATCCGGTGTACCAGAAAATCCCGGTTCTGATCCATGATGAGAAGCCAGTGTGTGAGTCTTTGCTAATCGTTGAGTACATTGATGAGACGTGGGCTGGTAATGGTCGGTCCATTCTCCCTTCTGATCCTTATGAACGTGCCATAGCCCGTTTTTGGGCTGGATACATCGATGATAAGGTATGAAACTGTCGTTGGTTGTCATTCCCTCCCTCTTAATGATTGATGCTTAATTATGATGTGGTTTGATCAGTGGTTTCCAAGGATGAAGGAGCTGGCAACGGCAGCAGGGGATGAGACGAAGGCCACCGTTGTAGGGCAATTGTTTGAAGGGTTCGCCTTGTTGGAGGAGGCTTTTGTCAAATGTAGCAAAGGGAAAGCGTTTTTCGGGGGAGATGACATCGGCTACCTTGATATTGCACTAGGATGCTTCTTGGGGTGGGTAAAGGTAGCAGAGCTACTAGGTGGTGTGAAGCTGCTTGATCAAAGTAGGATCCCTGGATTGGCAGGATGGGCCGAGAGGTTTCTTTCACACGACGTCGCTAACGACATCATCCCGGACGCTCCGAGACTTGTCGAGTTCTATGGGAAGGTCCAAGCTGCAATAGCTGCTGCTGCTAAAACAGCTGCTGATTGATCCAATAAGCCTCATAAAAAGAAAGACAGTGATGATCTATGCTGTTATCTCATGTGTTCTCCGAACAGAATAACATTTGCAACACTGAATCTGTCGAACAATTTCATTAGTTTGAAGCAACAATTTTCTGTAATTGGTATGAGGGGCAAGTGTTCGACGAAAGTCGTGAATGAAAACCCGAGGAATCAGTGAACAGAATAGCTCCTTTCCAGTCCGGCTTCTACTTGGATGGGATGCCTAGCAAAACTCTTTGCACACTTACCATGCACAACAAATATATTAATATATATATATATATACTAATTTATACTAATATAATAAAAAAAGCCATCCACACTCACGTACGATAATTAATGATACCGCGGCGGCACCCAATTTTTGAAAAACCAAACGTGTCCTTCAATCGATAATTAAGATAACTAATTTATTCAACTTTTAAAATTTGCATCAACCGATAATTTAATTTCCTTTTTTTAATGTAATGTATTAATTTATATGTTTTATTATTATTTATTTATAGGGTAAATTATAACTACCTCCCCTGAGGTTTGACATAATTACAAATACCCCCTCATTGTTTGAAAAACTATAAATACCCCATGAGGTTTGTAACTGTCTAACAAATAACTCATTCCCATTCATTTTTATGAGTGATCTGACCAAAATGCCCTTATGCACTGAATTATTTTTTTATTTAATTCTTACAAAAATTTAGACTACAATGCGCAGGGAGATATTTCTTAAGTTTTTTACACAGAGGAGCAATTATGCAATTTGTCTCGGCTGATTTTTCTATAATATTAATAAAAAAATTCAAGGATAAAAAGGTTGATTTCAGGCCTTTGGTTAAAAATTACAAACCTCATGGGGGTATTTGTAATTTTTCAAACAATGAGGAGGCATTTGTAATTATATCAAATCTCAGGATATGTGGTTGTAATTTACCCTTATTTATAATATATTTTAAGGCGTAAAAGATTATTTGTTATATGCATGCAGAAAGAAATAGGGTAGATTACGTCGACACACATTGAAATCATGAGACTAAATGCAATTTATCCTCCAATTATACATATATATATATATATATATATATAAATGTCCAATACACCTCCCTATGAAAAAATTATGGAATTTTAGTATATGTATTTGAGTGTTCCTGTGACGATATTTTACACAAACACCCACAGGAGGGTGTGTACCTATTATAATACAAATGATCGAGAATTTTGTCATTTGTGTAATTAGGTGTAACTTGGAGGAGTGATGATATAATTTATTCCTCTTCAACTATATTACACTTCTCATTTACTCCCGTGAACTAATTACCAGTGTAATACTTATTCGTCTAGAAATTGCAGTACACGGTATTTGTGCGTATAATTTTTATAATACTGTTATGGCATGTAGTACATGCACTCATATTTTTTAGTAATACTTTTATTTTATTGAAGCTTATGATTTATTCCTGTATCTTAAAATTTATTATTCCCTTACAATCTCACATATAAACATATCTGATAAATTTTTTCTAATGCATTAATTATCAATACAATATTTTACTCAAATTAAATTAAAAATTAAAGCTTTGCAAAATATTTGTTATATAGATGATAACGATTATATATACATGCAACACAAATACTAATATGTTATTTCTATTTCAATTAACAATAAACTTAAACAAAGTGGGAGTAAATTTAATTTCTGAGTACATGTAATTAATTGCATGGAATCAATTTTCTAAAGGAATTTAATTGAATAATTAATTCAATTGCATGAGTTGGGAAGTTGAAGGGCATTTTTAATGTTATAATAATTTGATATAGTGGTATAAAACATTCCGCTTTGTATCTATAAAATCCCTTATCTTTTATAATCGTATAATATATGTATATAATATCATTTTACAAATTTTTTTACATTTTGCATCCCAAATTTAACTCAATTGTTTTTAAATTAGGAAATATTTTGATTATAATAAAAAATTTACTAATTTAAGCAATTCAAATTTTACAGACTATAAATTAAAATAAAAATGAGTATAATAAATACCAACATAAAAGATCAATTTAATTTTGGGTGAATTATAATGGCATCCCTTGAGGTTTGACATAATTATAGATACCCACTCGTTGTTTCAAAATTTACAAATATCCCATTGAGGTTTGTAACCGTATAACAAATAACCCATTTCCATCCATTTTATGAGTGAACTGATAAAAATGCCCTTATGCAAATTAAATTATTTTCTAAAAATTTCTAATTTTTTTTGACAAAAATGCATAGCGACAAAAATGCATAGCGAGAGATTTCTTACATTTTTTACACAGAGAAACAATAATATACTTTGTCTCATCTGATTTTTTATAATTTGAAAAAAAATTAAGGACGAAATGGATCATTTCAGGTTCTTGGTTAAAAATTACAAATTTTATGAGGTATTTGTAATTTTTGAAACAACGATGGGGTATTCGTAATTATACCAAATTTAAAAGAGATCATTGTAATTCATCGATTAATTTTGTATCAAAATTTGGGTAAAGAGAGTCATTATATATTCGTTTTTCAAATCAATTTCGTGGCAACATAGAATAAAAATATTTTTTTTTTTGGAAGTCATTGGACATACAATTATCCCAAAAAGCCGAATTTCGTCTAGTTAGGTTGTTAATATTTTCTTAAATTCAAAACAAGCTAATAGTTTTTTATGTTCTATATTTATTGTATATCCATTACATTAAAGTTTTTATTACTTTATTTTATAAGTTATCAATTACTTTTCTATAATTTGATCAATTTTTTTTTTCTCGTAATTATGAAATATATAGGCGTTAATGTTTCTGACGTGAGGGGCAATTTTATCCAAACAATCAATTTAAGGCGGGTAAATATTAATTGGTTAGTTAAGGGGGTAAATAAAACTTTTGGAATAGTTGAGGGGGTTAAACTGTATTTAACCCCAAATTAAATTATTTGTAAAAATATATGTATGTCGGTTTTGCTAAAAATAGCAAAGTTTGAGGACCAAAATGAAAAACTGACTGATGCTGCCCCGTCTAGGGTTTTTGATTACAAAAAGCTAAACCACGAGGTATTCTCTTTGTTTTTCACTTTTCACTATTAACTTTTCGAGAATTTCATTTTCCAAAAACCCTCGTGGATCCCAATTACTGGTAACCCTAAATTTCTCCGAGGCGCGTTTGTTTATGTGTCTGCGTTTCCAGGTTAATTGGCAATATCTTTTCTTTTTAAATTTGATTTTTATGTGTTTTTCTTCATTGTGCTGAATTCAGGGGTTTCCTGAGAGAGAAATTACGTCGAGATGGCGGACAAGGATCAAGACAACCGTATATTTGTCGGAGGTTTATCGTATGACGTTACTGAGCGGCAGCTGGAAAATGCTTTTAGCCGTTTCGGAAAAATTATCGACTGCCAGGTTTAAGTTTCGTCCTACCGTTGTGTAATATGAAATTTTCTATGTGTTGTGTGTCTGTGTCTGTGTCTGTGTCGTTGAGCATGGTTAGGCTGTCTGTTTTCTTGTGGGGTGAAGGTAGGTGAGAGTTGTATGCATGTTCTCGAATTGATTCCACTTGTCAATTTTTTGTTAAACAGTGTTTGCTAATTTTCTTTTGATAAGAGTGACAGTTCCGGGTGAATTTTATTTTCAAACTCTTTCCATGGGCACTTGTATAGTCATTATGTTTAATTGTGTACCAAATTTTGTGTGGATGGAGAACCCTCATTTACGAAGGATAATATGGAGAGAGGTCTTTAGAAGTTCTCTAAAAGACAATTTAGACGCTATTGAGTCATTTGCATATCAAATTATGTGGTTCACATAATTTATGAAGGGGCTCTTGATGGTCTAAGTTGTTAGAAGTTGATTATGGAAGTTGTTCTTTTTTGTTGAATTTATTGTGTGCTGCTTAGCCTCATCTTGTGCAGTGGTTAAGAATATACCTCTGTTTTCTATTTATTTTGTGTTATCTTTTGCCCTCATGTCACTAACTAATCTTCCAGCATTATTCTTCTTCTTTTATGTTTCTTATGATGATTCAAATGCTTTCTTATGGGATCTTGAGGAAGTTTTGGGACCATTTGGATTTCCAGGAATGCCGAAGCACGGGCTAGTTTTTTATAATGAGTCAGGCAGAAGGGACTTTAGCAGTTTTACTCGTGACAGTCTGAATTTCGTTGATCTGTTGATGTGGCTGTTGCTTTGTTCTGATGAGGTTGTTTGTACCATCTTGTAGAAAAATCTGTAGGTTAGGCTCATGAAGTCTAAAGTGTGATAAGCATTAGGTTTCGCCTAGGAAGTGGTAGCTATGGACTGTTTGTTGTGGGCGCCAGCATTTTCTGGTGTTCACTTTTATGGATTCGATTAAGGATGTGAGGGCGATGGTTCCATGGTGAACTCCATGATGTAGCACACATCTTGAAGATTTTTCTTAATCTAGCACTAGTCCAGTGGCTTTGACCTCCTCTTATACTCTCTACAGATTGTGTGGATGAAAAGTTGAATCACCTTGTTTGATTGCCGCATATTCGTCATCTGCCCTTTGAGGAAAAATGTTTTCTCTAGCTGTCTAGCATGAAGTTGACCCTGTTAACTGCTCTGTTATGCGCTTCTTCATTCTCAGTCTCCAAACATTTAAATTGATGTTTCTTTATTTAGAAACCTGTCTGAAGTCTTTGGGATGGCACATCAGTGTTTGACAATGTTACGTAATCTGCGAGAGTTACAGATGATGATTGTTTTTGTGGAAGCCACAAGAAGAAAAGGGGCCTATGCTTTGTTTTTGATTTTCTTGAACCACGTGCTTATATTTTGTATGACCTTTCAAAAGGTTCACATACCAGATCGTAACCCAATTTCTTCTGGAGAATGTTGTCAGGGATCAAGGGTGTGTTGCCGGGGGTGGGGGGTGGAATTTCCCTTTAAACAGAATTGTGATAAGGTTTTTGCAGCTTTTCTGTGATTGAATGTCATACCTCCACTGGTGTTTGCTTTGTTTTAGTTGCTTATAAATCCTGTCCGTCTTCAGTAATCTTGTCCAGCTATGAGCTGAGGGTCTGATTTGAACTGGGTAATCTACCCTTATTTATACATTAAAAGTACAGTTTAAAGGGAATTAGTTTCTACCTATAACAAAGATCAGCTCAGGGTAAGCGAGGGTTCAGTTGGCAGAGGTAATTATTTCCGAAGAGATATCCTCAGATTTGGTCAGTATGCAGGCTGTTGTCTTTCCTAATTGGTTCAGAGAGCTTTTGTAGCCGGTGAACAAGAACGAAGCTTCTGGAAGTTGCCCTGCACCTACTTCATCCTGCAGAATAACTTTTATTGTCTACGCTCAGTGGGTGTTCTCTATTAAACATGTCGTTACTACTTTGCAAAGTGCTTGTATGATGCAAAAGGGAAATATTTGGTGTCAAAAGCTTGTGCTTAAGTTGCAGTGTCTTCAAGATTTTGGTTTTCAGGAGGTCTCGAGCCAATATTCTTGCTTTAAGATCTTCTATAGCAGACAGGTCACGTTCTTGAGACTTTAGGTTGATATGATACAAGATATGTATGAAAGAGCAATCCTTCACAAAAGTTAACACCAGAATTTGGAATCTCTATGTTGGTGGGTTTTTCCCCCCTGATTATCTATTGACAACAGAATGTATGTTTAAGTAACTTTTCTGCTCATCCTGCCTGTCTCTGATAGTAGTACTATGCAGTTAATAATTGGAACGAATTATCAGAGAAAATGGCATCTTTTCAGTTGCCATTCAGCACTTTATTTCTAATATCATGTTAAACACTGGAGTTAGTAACAAAATCAAGAAATAAATTCCGGCACCAATTTCAAAAGATGTGGATAAGCCACTGGCTGGATTCTATAAGTTTATCGCTGTTGGATGGCAAGAGCTTTGAAGGTGAAGTTTTGCATGCAAAGGTTTCTTGGACATGTCTATATCATTGAGCTCTCTCTTTGGTTGCAAGGTGAAGCTTTTAGTGGCCAGTGGATTCTGTGTCCTGTTATGTAATTTCAAATGCATTGGCTTGCGGGCGTAAGATAAGATGTAATGAGTAGGGTACAATCACTATTGAGTGGCCTTCTGATAGATTGTCGTCTGATTAAGATTCCATCCTTGTTTGGTTGCATGATTTTTCTGTTACTGGTCTTTGTCTGCGGAGTTTGAGGCCTGAGTAAAAACTAATGTCAGATGATGGAATCTGCAATTCTGTGGATTTTCTACTCATGTAAGAGCTCCTTGCACTGTAACCATAGAATTATCTGAAATCTATTTGAACTCTGCTCAACTTATCTTTAATGGCTTTAGGCATCTGTGGAACTGACGTGGCAAATTAAAAACACTGGATAAAATTCCATTCTTTAGTTGATTTGCACGCTTGACTTTTCATGATTGCTTTGGAAGTTCTTGGTAACCTTATGTTTATAGTTAGCTTAGTTTCAGTAACACTTTGTTGTTAATGAAGATTTTGTGTGGTTTAAGTGTTTTATCTAACTTTTATCCTTTAATGTTCTATCTGTAGTTTCATTTGCTGGCATATGCCTTGCATATTGGTTAATGTTTGTCTAGCATTTACAAATCTGGTCATCTGTGCCAGAAGGAGAGTAAACATGTGACAAATGATTATAGTTATGTCCGTGCATGAGGTTGCTGAAAGCAAATAATCCAGGGGATATGTACTGCGTGGTTCTTGGTTAACGAAACATCCGCATTAACTTACATTTTAAAGAGTAGATAAGAAGAGAAGAACTATATGTTTGTCAAGCTTAAGAATCATGTTGAATGCAGGTGCAAAGTATGATGGCCAATTGACAAATTATTTAGTGTCATTTATTTGAATGGTAAGACTAGACAAGCTGAAGAAACACAGTAAACTCAGTAGAACTTACAAAACCCGTAAAATGTAAGATTTCAAGTGATGAGACTCGGGCAGATTGAAATAAATGGAACTCAGAACTTCAGACTAATAAAATTATGGATTGTTCAATGGATATTACTTGAGAAATTATTAAAAGTTCGGTAGAACACTCCATTTCAACATGAAAAGTTATTTTTGGATGCACTTGTAGATATTAAGTATTATAAGTTGGTGGATCTTTCCCCCTCTTATTGCTCATTTCATGCAATGAGGGATACACAACCAATCTTATGTGCATTATCATACAAGTCCATGTTACATGTTTATTAACGTAAATTATGGAACTGATTTACATCTAAAATCCTAGGGAAGATTTTGACTAAGTTGATCTTGTTTTCTTTTGTGCACTGATTTACATCTAACATCATGGAAAAGATTTTGCAAAGTTGATTGTGTTGATATCACTCCACAGTGATTCTTTCATAAGTTACAGTGCCTCAGTTTTGTGATGTTAACATCCATGAGATATACAGTTCATAGCTTTTGGTATTCTTTAATTAATTCTAACGTTCATATGTTCACGTCACGTGCATTATGCTCACCCTTTTTGCTTTGTCTGTATTATGTAGGTATTAATAAGTCTAGTCTTCTTGTAGGTTATGCTGGAAAGAGATACAGGCCGTCCTCGTGGATTTGGGTTTTTGACCTTTGCTGATCGACGGGCAATGGAGGACGCAATCAGGGATATGCATGGTAGAGAGTTTGGTGAGCGAGTGATCTCAGTTAACAAGGCCCAGCCAAAAATGGGAGGTGAAGATCCAGGACATGGCTATGGAAGTTATTCATCAGGTGGGAGGGGCGGTTATGGAGGAGATAGGTCAGCAGGGCAGGATGATTGCTTCAAATGTGGCCGACCAGGACACTGGGCCCGAGATTGTCCATCAGCAGGTGGTGGCCGAGGTGCACGTCCGTTCTCGCCTCCACGCTCAAGGTATGGGGGAGCTGGAGCTGGGGGCCGTGGGGATCGCTATGCAGCAGATTTTCGTGACCGATATGTGGATGATCGATACGACAGAGGTCGTTATGGTGATAGAGATCGATATGAAATCAGAGACGATCGATATGGGAGCCGTGATCGATATGTTAACGACAGGTATCTAATGTAAACCTACTACTTCTGAGGGATATTACAATGGGGAAGTCTTTGTTGAACATCTTCCTTTTCCTGTGAGAAGTAGCAACATCACTCAGTTTATTTCTGTTTGCTGTTCTTCTCTCTCTTTCTCGTTCAAGGAGTATCTAAAATTTAAATGTCAATTAATTATGGGTTGATTAGTATTGGCATGAATTCAATAGTTTCGACTATGTTAGAGTATCTAGTGTTTGCTTGCTAATTTTGCCTTTAATCCATCTAATCAGGTATGCACCACCACCTGGAGACCGTTTTCCTGTAGATAGGTACGGGGCATCTGACCGTTACCCTCAAAACGGATATGGCAAAGACAGGGCTTATGATAGAGATGGAGGCCCCAGAGGTAGCAGTGACAGGTTTGGAGGTGGTGCGGGTTTGGGGCCTGCTCGATATGAAGGAAGAAGCTATAGGGAAAGGCCTGGCCCGTATGATCGCCCAAGGAGGGGAGGGCGACCCCCTTCCTTGGAACGCTATTGAAAGGTCTTGTGTATTTTCTGCTGTTCGACAAAATCCTGCAGTCATACTGACTAATGAATATGGATTTAAGCTTGCTCTCTGTAGGATTCTGCTGTTAATATGGGTTAGAATCTGAATGGATATAGTACAACTTTCATTATGCATGCTTTTACAATTATGTTTATCTGTGTCTGCGGTTTCTATTGGATGCCTATGCACATCTCATTTCATCTGCCTCATTGAAATTTAAACTAAATTTCAAGGTTTTATGTAGTTTACAATAGTTAAATTACTTGCACTTGGTGTAGTATATATTACTTTAGGTGCATTTGCTGCTATAAATAATCCCAGTTGTCAAATGTATACATAAAAGAAAGATTGATCAAATTGGATGGTGAGAATACATGGGAGCTACAGGTCTATTTCTTTGTGAAAGGCTTAGAAGAATGGGTAGGTAGAATACATCCGTATATAAATAATTTGAATCCCTCTTGACTACAGGTGTCAATTTCCTATAGGGATGTAGATAATCGAGTTGAATCGAATACATTATTGTCCAAGTTGAGTTATTATAGAGTTTGAAATTGTTTGTTTGAATTTGGTTTGATAAGTAGTGAGAAAACAGAGCTCAAACAAGTTTTAATTCAATTGAATATGAGTCGAACTAAAGTAGTTTCATATTTCCAAGTATATTTTATTATTCTTTTACTAATCGAATCGAGTCGAATGAAATTTTTTATTCGCATTCGATTTGTGAAGTTAAAGGGATAAATGCAAAGAAGGTACCATACTATAGGCCGCTTTGCAATTTTAGTACCGAACTTTTCAAGAACGCCAATTTCAGTACCACACAATGAGGAGTCTGGCAAGTTTGATACCGCATTTTATGAAAGTCAGACAAGTTTGATACCGCAGTTTATGAAAGTTGCAAATATAGTACCTTTGTTTTGAAAGTGACAGTTTTAGTACCAACCATTATCTTTTGATAATATCATTTCTAGTCCCCGAAATTTATCTTCTGCACGGATTTTGTCCGTTTTGCCTAGATTTTCAGAATTAGTGTCCCATGCCACCAAAATGGTATCAGAGCCTAGGTTTATTGAAGAAATATTTGTTTGTACATATTGATATTTTATCCCTAACGGAGGAGACTTTAAAAGCATGGAACCGAACGAAAGTTCGAGTTACACCGAAAACAGGGAGTATTTTCAGATTCTGAAAATACAGAGAACAGGATTTCTTATGAAAATTCTTAGAAAAATCGCCAATAGTCCGAGGTTGGTCGATGCGTCATTTCTTCCAAAGGAAGAAAGAGAGGAATGGCATCGAAATCATCATGTTCGAGAGACGTTACCAGGGAATGCAGTGAGACGTCTACAGGGAGCAGAGATCCATGGAAGAATCCCAGCTAGGAGATCCGGAACAGGTAGATTCCTGAAAAAATACAGTTCTAAAAATAATGATTAAAGGAACTGATTGGAAGGAACTCGAACCGGATACCTCGAAGTACTCTCAGGACCTTAGAGAGGTACAAAAGACAGTTCAAGACTATGGACATAGGCTAATCCATATACCTATGAAAATAGACCTCTTGAACCAAAAGATGATGAGATCTTAAAAATCCTACCAGATCTACAAAAGGATCTCACAGATCTGAAGATTGAAGTTACAGATCTAAGAAGAAATCAAAGGAATACCCCTGAGACATCCAGATCCCATCAGGAACGCATCAGGGACGCCCTTGGACCAGTATCTTTCCTACATCAGAAATGAAAGGCGAAGGAGATCTCGAAGCCAAAAACACAAGAGGAACAAATCATCGAGATCATCAAATCCATAAAATAATGGAGATATCTAGAGTGGATCTATCGGATCTACAAGAGTTAGCTGAATCCTTTTCCCAACTAGGGATTGTGGATTTAGTTAATATCCAAACCAATGAGGTCGCTCCAGCCTTACCACCGCTGGAGGGAAACACAAGCTCAAATGATCCACCACAGGATCAGCCAATGAGAGAAGGTACAGATTTTCACACCAATGCTACCCCTACCTTCGTGGGGACAAGATTGCGAGAAAATCCAGGAAGAAATCCAATACGAGTGCCTGAAAACACACCATGGGCAAGGACTATGCTCCAGCCCTTACACCCATATGGCACGGTACTCAACCTGGATGTTATCGACTTCCGAAACATCGAGAAGCTGATAGATGAATCGGTTGCAGCCATGAAAATTGCAGCAACTACGTTGGAACTAGACAAGGATAACTTCATAAAACTTTTGGAGTTAAGCTTAGAAGGGTCGGTAAAGATCGGTTGGGATAATACCCCAGAAGAGACCAAAGCAAGCATCCTTGAAGGAGAGTCTAAAAGTGCAATCGCGGATAGGCTCGGAAGGCTAATCAAGATCCATTTCATCGGAGATGGATACTTCGAAGGAAGCAGAACAGAAAAGGCTAGGGAGTATGCACAAGCTCTCTTTGGTCTCGAGTTAAGAAGTATCTGTGTTGTAGACGAATATATCTATTGGTTCCGCAAATACTTCTTCCAGAGTGGGGTAACAACCGAAGTGGCCGCCCCAATGTTCTTTGCAAAGATCTGCAGCCCGTGGAGGGAAATGTTGATACAATCTTACAAAGTACCTGCGGGGCAGCTGGATTCAGTTGCAAGGAGGATGTCTTTTCTTAAAGACAAACTGAAGGATTGGTGTTACCAAGCATCCGTCCAAAAGAACATGAAGAGACTGAGAGGTAAAATCAAAAGAACCCCTCTCTGTTGTGATAATAACGATTTTCCAACTATTATAGGGGAATCAAGCGAGCAAAAGAAGAGGAGAAAGCAAGGTGGTGACTCTTATTCCAGGAGTTCCAGAAAATCCTCTTTTAGAAGAAGATCATGGTGGTCTAAAGCAAAAGCCAGATCATACAAATCTGGACAGAGAACAGGACCAACAAGGGTTTCATCCCAAGGATCTAGACGATCAGAGGCGAAATCCACAGGACGAACCCCTACACGAAGAACTTTCAGAAGAGCCCATACCCGAGCTAATGAAAGTTTTAAGGATTGCAACTGCTGGACGTGCGGAGCAAAGGAACATATCTCCCCAGATTGCCCGCAGAAACGTGGTGAATTACGCCAGTTTGAAGCCACAAACGACATCCTAGATGCAGTCTACAATGGTGATTTGGTACCAATCTACCAATTCGAAGATCTTCCCTCAGATGAAAGCATCTACGAGGAAGAAATAGAAAGTGATTCGGATGGATCTTCAACCGAATCAGAGTAATTACAATGAAGGAGATAGGCTCCAAACCTCAGATAGCCTATCAGGATTCTTTTCAAAGTTGATGGTATCAAACAAAACCATGGAAAGAATCATGAGACAAGACTCTAATCTCAGCCCATATGACGGATTTAGGATTGGAGGAATCGGAAGAGTCCTTAACCAGATAGGACTAAACCAGAGGAAACACCATATTATCTACAAAGTAAGTTCAGGTGAGTTTGCAATTCCTATGGAACTTACGGGTAATGTTATGGAAATGCAGCTTATTCCTAAAGAAGAAATTCTTGAAGAATTAAGTAAACTCAGAGAGGAAGTAGCGGTTACTATGAAATGGATCCATATAGGAGTTATTGAAGTAGTAATAAAAGCAACTTTTAAGGAAGGAATTGATTCAGAAATACATCTGTCAATAATGGATAGAAGAATCAATAACTTAAGAGATGGTTGTCTTGGACAATGATAGGAAATTTGTATGCAGGAAAATTGATGTTTGATATTCATCCTAGGATAGCATACAAACCTAGCAGACCAAGATTTCAGTAGAGTCTTAACCCTTCATCAGGATTTTAAAAGAAAGGATCTTATGAAAGATGGGAATAGACTATATTCTATAACATATAGAATAGCTTACGCCCTTTCCAACACACATTATTCTGATTTATTTCTTAGGAACGAGTATACTGAAATTCCTAGAATTTTCAAGGAATTCGCTAAGGTAATGACACCAGATCCTATTAGAATACCTAGAATAGGTGGTGTTGATATCTTGATAAAAGATCACCCGGTTTTAGATCGAACCCTTAGTTCTAAAACTGAATTTAGTAGCAGGATGTCCTTTTCAGAAGATAGGATAATGGCCTATAAAGGAAAGGAACCCGAGTTGTTAAAGCCTCGAGCTATTAGGGTGGATAACGTAAAACTTAGGTGCCCGGAAGGCTGGAAACAAATCCAAGTTATATTTGACATCACTAGAACAGAAAATTGTTTTCCTTGTGATGACTTATACCATCTACAACAACCTGTTGTGGGAAAATATGAAGGTATGCTAGAAATAGCAGGCCATGAGATCATTGTTACAGGTATTGCAGGACGAGAAAATGGGATAATGACTCTAGGAATAAATTTCCTTGAAAAATCATAAACCATGGGGAAGGAAAGGTAATGGTATGGAATTCAGTTTGGATGGTTATACCATTAGAATTGAATGACGAGCCCCTTTTCTATATACATATCTGTTGGTATGTTGTATGAACAATATAAGTCAGAATATTTTGCAGCTTATATTGACTCAGGATCAGGGATTTGCACGGCAAAACCTGGTGTATTCCCTAGCGAAGCTATGGAATCCTTACCCATTATTGCATGAAGGGATTTTTCACAAAAAATTCTTGTACTCAATAAGGGTATACGAGAAGCAAAAATCATGATTGGAGGAGCATTTGGAACACCTTGGTTCAAGGTAAAGACGCCTCCTATTTACTTTCATGATACAGGAGCAGATATTTTGTTAGGTAATAATTTCATCCAAACCTTTGCAAAATATGTCCAGGATAACCACAAAAATCTGTTGATCTTTACTACTAACTGTGGTAGCGAGATATAGGTTTTGCGAAGAGAAAAGGCATTTAACAGGATAATGCCCATAAATTTTCGCAGCAAACGTGGTGATGATGCCAAATTAACTCATCCAAAAATGCAGGATAAAAGAAAATTTGGTAAGGCTCTTTTGTCTTTCAGGCAACAAGGCTTTGATGATGCTTCGAAAGAAGATCTTAGGATCTTAAAGGAAGCTATACAAGAATGCAGGTCGATGGACATGGACGGAGAGAGTAAACTTTCTCTCGAGAATGTCAAGAGACTTATTCAAAGGAATTTCAGTGAGAATCCTTTGGCATGGTGGGATAAAAACAAGATCGAGGCTACTCTAAAGGTCAAAGAGGAATGCAAGTACGAGTATGTCCGATACAAATCCATCCAAATGAACATGGAGGATAAGAAAAATATGCAGGAGATCATCAAAGAGCATATCAATCTTAGACTCATTGAGCCTGGAGTCTCTGCCTATAGTGCCCTGGTTTTCTGGTAAGAAATCATGGTGAGATAAAAAGAGGTAAAACCCAGGTTAGTTATTAACTATCAAGGCATCAATAGAATATTACAATTTGATGGTTATTACATCCCAAGTAGAGAACACTTAATTGATTGCATTAAAGGTGCTAAAGTGTTTTCTAAGTTTGATTGCAAATCTGGATTCTATCAGATTAAGATGGAAAATGACTCAAAGAAATATACTGCATTTTCCACACCTCATGGACAATATATCTGGAATGTACTTCCAATGGGACTTGCCAATGCACCCCAGATATTTCAAAGAAAGATGGATAATCTTTTCAAAGACTATCTAGAGTTTATGTTTGTTTACATAGACGATATCTTGATTGCATCTAAAAATATACAGGATCATATTAGACATCTTGAAATATTTTCCGATGCATGCCATAAGGAGGGACTAGTGCTCTCCGAAAAGAAAGCCATTTATAGCTGTCAATAAAATTGAATTTTTAGGAATTCTTATTGACGAGGCAGGTATTGAGTTGCAGGAACACATTGTAGAAAAGATTCGCAATTTCCTGACACTCTTAAAGATAAGAAGCAACTCCAAAGCTTCTTAGGAGTTGTCAATTTTGCAGGAATCTTTATCAAGGACCTTGCAAAATACAGAAAGGATTTCCGTCCACTCCTGAAAGAAACAGAAAGTTCAAAGTGGAAATGGGAGGAAATTCATACGCAAAGGGTCCGGGAGTTAAAGCAGATTTGCAATAACCTGCCAAAGCTTGCGATTCCCCAAGACGAAGATGAGTTGGTAGTTTACACGGACGCCAACGATTACAGATGGGCAGCAGTGCTCATGAGAAAAACGGCTACTGGCGAAGAGCCATGTAGATACACAGGAGGGTTGTTCACCGAACAACAAGCCAAATTATGGCATATTAACGAGAAGGAATTCTTTGCAGTTTGGAAGGCTTTCAAAAAATGGCCTTTGTTCTTACTAGCCAAAGAATTTACATTAAAAGTTGATAATACGAATGTTAAGGCTTTCTTAAAAAATAAACTTGAATCAAAGATTGAGAAAGCTCGTATTATTAGGTTGCAGGCAGAATGCCAATATTATTGTTATGATATTGTCATTATCAAATCTCATGAAAATGTTCTTGCAGATTTCTTAACAAGAGATGGAGGCAGCTGAAGCAGACTCCGTCATCATCAGGCTCAGACACCTCAGGGAGAACCTTGAGGAGATTGATAAGAGATTTGGACAGCTAACAATTAAAGCCCAAATAGCTGGCCAAGTCCAACGAGCTGATCTGGACACCGTCCAGAGCGCCATCAGGAGTACCAAACTTGCTGCAAGCTCGTTATGGACGACCTACTGGAACCAATTCGAAAGGCGTCATCTTCGGTGATAGCCCGAGAATTAAGAGAGCAGGGCTCTAAACCTGCAATTAGAGAACAGAGCTCTAAACCTGTAGCGGCAGATTCAAGTACTGCTTGCACAAGGCCATCGCCAGACTCTGGTGAACAGACAAAAGTTGAGTTACAGGAAGTGCAAACTCCTGATAATTCAAGTCAACCCAGCACCTCTGGGGTAAAAGAGGAAGAGATTAACCTTAGGCCAATGACGGGCACCTCTAAGGTTAATACTAACGAAGCTTTATCTTCTGTTTCCGCTTGGCAGGATTATCAGAGATCATGGGAAAAAACTTGTTTCCCGTAAAGGAATAAGCCCAGGCAAGACCATCGTAGACACATCCGAAAAATATAACAGAATCTGGATGATCGAAGGGTCTAAACCAGAAGAGGTACGAGAGTGGTATGATTTTGGAGCCCTTGCTTCAGTTCATACTACGTCACCCAAGCTTTCCGGAAATCTCAAAGCTTCCGGAATGGATTAGTGGGCGGTATATGACGCATGGCAAAACAATCCCCACCTTAAACGAGGAGATATTTTGGAGCTCAAGTTCATTTTCATAGCTCCAGAAATCACAGGAAAAGGGTCTCACCCAGCATTCCATTTCATCAAATTGCAGAGACCAGACATGGTAGCCTTCAACCGAGTCAAGGCTGCCACAGGAGAAGCTCCCTGGTGTCTTCCCTTAGTGAAGATGACATATCCACCAGAAGAGCATGGGGTTACTGGGTCTGTCTCACAGAGATGGATAAAGTCAAGTATCCATTTAAAATATTTTCCAATAAATTAAATGGATCATTCCTGTTAAACTCCATGACAAGAAAAAGCACTGAGTTTGCAGAAAGCTTGTTTGAAAAGAAAAGAATGCTTATATGGGAAAATAAGTTGCCTGCAACAGAGAGCACGAGGAAGAAGGCATGCAACATGATGCATGTAGGACAATGGCATAACCACTTATGCCCTTGTTGTGAAAAACAGGAAAAGCCCTTGTTCGGAACACAGATTCGGGTAACTCAAAATAAACCCGAACCAAGACCAGAGAAGGGCAAAAGAAAGGATTTTTACAAAGGGAGGTAAAATCCTCAAGATGTAAAAAATCAAAAAGGAGACTGTCGGCAGAAGAAGACAAAAGGGCCAACAGTCAGAAAGACAAATGACACCAGCTGGCAAGCACATGGCCGACAAGGCATAATGACCACAGCTGGAAAGATGAAAGACAAGGTTGGTGACGAACGCAGTAACGTCACCCAAAAACAAGATTGAAGTCCGGGTTTGGAGTCCGCGGACTATTATAAATAGAGAGCTAGGAAGCAGATGGAGATCATTAGAAACTTCTCCAACTCTTCAGAAAAATAAATTTTGTCTCTAAATTCTCTAAGTATTAGAATATCCAGTGTATGGGGTTATCCCCAACAAGTCAAGTCCTCTTATCCATGAGAGGCTAAATAGTTTTCTCCTTCGATAGAGGAATAAAATATCTATGTAATATATCAAGTATTTCTTCAATAAAGTAAAGGCTTCTGCCCAAATTGTTGTCCAAAATTTTATTAAGTCTCTATTTTGAGTACTTTTACGCCCTAAAGTAGGAAACGAAGTAGGGCTGTGCTGTTTGTTGCTGAAGGAACCAAGTACCTGCGAACCATCTGTTGCGATAGTGTGGTTGGAGACAGAGCCGTAAAAACGAGGAACTGGAATACCCGGTGGCAAAGCGGTCAAACCAAGGTATGAATTTATGGAGGCTTAATTTTATTTTCGGAAGCATGTTGGGCCTGAACAGAATTGAATTACATGGATGCTATTTCTGAAAAAAAAAAAAAAAAAAAGTTTTGGGACCAAATCTGATACTTTCTAAAGGTTGAGGGGCTAAAATGAAAGAAAAGTACCTTATTTGCAAGTCTCTGTAAACTATGGTATCAAAATTGGCTATTTTAGAAAGTATGGTATCAAACTTGCAAAGACACCTATAGTGTGGTACTAGAAATGCAATTTTCTCGAAGTTAAATGAGATCTTCTTAATTGATTTCGCTCGAGTATTCAGTTGATTGGTATATCTTCATATGACAGTTTTGTACTGTCTGAGACAATCTTTTGAACTTTAAAGTAGATATATAGTCAAGTCAGGGCTTTATTTTCTTGAAGTCTTATTCTTAACTACCAAGAAAGCACACATCACATTAAAAACCCAATCCGAGTACCATAATTTTGGAGTAGATGAGCAAGCATATGTCTACTGGTAATAATAACTCCAGTCTTATAAATATTTTACAGCACACATAAGCAAGCAATCCCTGAACTAAAGCACCAGAACTTGTTGCTTCTATAATTTTATTTCCTATGATTCAAACCAAAAAATCCTTCTCATTTTCTCACACATTTCATTCAACATAAATGGGTTTCAACAATCCCAACATCACTACGATTTTATACCACTTAAATGTCATACTCGAGACAAAATGTAGTTTTTCCAAATAGTAGCAGCCACATTCTGTTCAAGCGCTAGAAGTGAAGCAATACAGAAGTGGTATACACACCAAACATGCAATTATT
This sequence comes from Sesamum alatum, assembly GCA_034509735.1. NCBI lineage: Eukaryota > Viridiplantae > Streptophyta > Magnoliopsida > Lamiales > Pedaliaceae > Sesamum > Sesamum alatum. Next base: position 46,928,339 of record JACGWO010000002.1, on the reverse strand, counting down.
TTTATGTATAAATTTTTTCCTTAAATAAAATATATCATGTTATCTTTATACACATAATGTATGTACGTTAAATAAAATAGAAAATACAATATAATTTAAAATAGAAGATTCAAACCTAGGATTATATCTGTACGTCAAAAATATATCGAAAAAATACTTCGTAATTACTTAAACATCCCCAAGCCTCTATAAATAAGGCCTATACATTGAGAAGAAAATAACTAACTGTATCACTTCTTACACTTTTATCTCCAACTACATAATAAATCGTATTATATCCTTTACTTCATTCAATAATAACACGTTGCGATTATATATATAAAGATTACATTATGTATTTATTTAAAAAATATTTCTACATACGTGACTTGTATATATTGAATAGAGTAAAAAATGTAATACGATTTGGAATATAAAATTCAATCCGTTTGACAGATTGCTAATATCTGGACTACTGATTATGTCATCATACCAAGGGCATTGTGGGTACTCCAAAAAAATGGTGAAATTGTATTGGAACTGTCAATTTGAGTTTAAAAATCATATTTTAGTTTATTTATAATTAGTCGTCCTGCATACAGTGCCTGTGTACGTATAATAAATAATGTTTCATGATTTAAATATATTAGTATTAAAATACATAAGGGATATTTTCACACTATTTAAAATTAATAGTAGAGAAAGGAAAAAGTTATATATGAAAAAAGAATAATACATAATATTTGTGTATAGCAATTCAAGGGTAATATTGGAATATGAATGTTTTGGTGTTGTGGCATAAACAGAGTTTATTATATAGTACAGAAGATAGAAGAAAAGATTCTATTTCATTTTACCAAACCCTAGCGTAGATTCGCACTACTGGTAACCCTAATTTCTTCTCTGACGCGAGCACGCACGCATTTCTCTATATTTCTGCTTCTTTTCGAATTTACTCTGATTTTTTTCGTATTTCTTTGTTGGGTTGAATGCAGCGGCTTTTTCTGAGGGAGGAAGTGCGTAAAGATGGCGGACAAGGATCAAGACAACCGTATTTTTGTGGGAGGTTTATCGTATGACGTTACCGAGCGGCAGCTCGAAAATGCTTTTAGCCGCTTCGGCAAAATTGTCGAATGCCAGGTTTAAATTTGATCAATTGTGTGATACGAAACCGTCTTGATATATATATATATATATATATGTATATGCGTGTGCGTGTGTTATCTTTTTGCTGGAAATTTTTGTTGTGTGAGGGGGTCTGTGTTTGAGTAATACATAGACTTGTCTTTTCGTTGTGGGGAGAAGACAGTGGGAGTTGTAAGCCTGTTCTTCAATTGGTTTTACTTGTTGATTGTTGTTGGATATTCACTGCTTCAGTTTGTGTGTCCTAATTTTTCTTTTGATAAGATGATGGGTCCATTTCGGCTTTTTATGGGGTAGGTTTTGATTCTGGAACTCATTTAGACAGTAATTTAACTTTTTAGCATGCACAAAATTTAGTACGGGTGGCAAATGCTGATTTAAGAAGAAATAATATGGGGAGATATCTTTGGGAGTTCTATCAAAAGGGACATTTTAGCAGTTATTGCATCCTTCGCATATCAGGTTATGTGGTTCACATAATTTTGTGAATGGGCTCTTTATAGTTTAAGTTTTAGGAAGTTGATTACTGAAGCTGTGATTCAGTTCAATTTATGGATGCTGCTATTCTCCTTTTGTGAAGTAGTTAAGAATGTACCTCTGTTTTCATTGTTATCTTTTTCTCTCTGGTCGCTACTAATCTCTGGTATTCTTTTCCATCTTTTATGTTGGCTTTATGACTTCTTGAAATGCTTTAATGGAATTTGGAGGAAATTTTTGTCTCCATTGGGATTTCAGGGAATGCTGAAGAATGAATTATCTTGTGTTTTGGCATCGCTCGGCTATTTCTATAATCGTTCACGCACAATGGGTTTAGCCATGTTTATTAAGGACTGGATGAGTTTGTTGCTGTCTATTATGACTGCTACCTTGTTCCGTTCCAATGAGGCTGTTTTTGACATTTTCTGAGAAAAACAAAAGTTTTGGCCTCCGAAGTCTAAAAGTGCACATTGGATTGCCCTTAAGAGTGGTAGCTATGAACTGTTGTGCTGCCAATATTTTGTGATCTATTTCTGTGGGATCCTGTTAGGGATGCGCTCAGTGATGATTCAGTGGCCAGGTTCATGATGTAGTCCAATTCTTGAAGCCTTTTTCTTATTCTTGTATAAATGCGGTGGATTTTGACCACGTTTGGTTAATCTCTACAGATTTTGTGGCTTGAAAGTTATTCACCACCTCTTTTGGCTGCAGCATATTTGGTCATCTGCTTTGAGAAAAAATGGGGTTTTTGAAGCATGAAACTTTAAGTGCCTGTGTTTGTGCTTCTTTGATCCTCAGAGTGTCCAAACATATTAAGTTGATATTTCTTTATTAACCTGCCTGAAATCTTTTTAAGCTGGCTCAGCACTGTTTGGCAGCATCACGTGAATTAAGCTAAAAAGAGTTACAAGATGGTTACTGTTTTTGGGGTAGAAGCCACAAGAAAAAGAGAGCTCCCCCTGCTTTGTTTTATTAAGTTTCATAGGAGTTGTGCTATATCCCATGAATGAGCTTCGAAAAGGTTGATATGCCAGATCAAAGCGCAAGTTTCTTCTGGAGAATGCTGTCAGTGCTTGGGGGGGAATATTTTCTGCCTTTCATCAGACTCAGAAATTATTTATCTGTTTTCCTTCTGTGATGAGATTGATGCCTCCATTATTGTTTTCTTTTGTAAAGTCAGTCCATCCTTCAAATTAGTCTTTTAGAAAACTCAGACCTTAGTGTCTGATTAACGGGGGGAAATCTGATCGTTGCATTTTATACATGAAAGTACAGAGAATTCCAAAGAATTTAGCTTTTGTTTGAAACAAAAATCAGCTGAGGTCAGTGACGTTCAGTTGGCAGAGGCAATTATATTCTTAGAAATATCCTGTTTAGATGTTGTCCAAATTTAGGCTAATGTCGTTCATTACTGGGTCTAGCAAGCCTTTGTATTTGGTGACAAAAATCAAGCTTCTGGAAATTCCCCTGCTTCATGCTGCAGAGTACCTTTGACTGTCAACGGTTGACCAAGTGTTTCTGTATTAAGCCTATCATTTACTGTTGAACAGAAGCGGTTGTATGATGCAAAAGAAAAATGTTTTGTGTGAAAAGCTTCTGCTTGGTCGCGGTGTCCAACTTGCTCTGTTTTCGAGTTCTTGTTTTTCACGGAGATCTTCTAGAGAAGTTCTGGACAAATTCCTGTGACTTTTAGGTTGATGTGATGAACAAAGATTTGTATGAAGAGAAAATCCATTCACGAAATCCGTCGACGACAGAATATATGTTTAAGTAGCTTTTCTGCTAAATCCAGCCTCTCTGAATAATATTATTCTGTGCCCAGTTTCGCGAATAAATGGAGTAAAATTGTTAGAGAATGGTCTCTTTCCGGTTGCGATTTAGCACTTTATCTCATACTCACTATAAACACTGGAGTCAGTAACAAAACCATAATTTTTCTGGCACAATTGTCTTGTTTCATGTGGATATACCCCTGGCCGATCCATGAATTCGTTTCTTTTGAATGTGGCAAGACCTTTGAAGCTGAGATTTGGTATCAAAAGATTTCTCTGACAATATAAGCTCTTGCTGTGGCTGCAAGGTCAAGCTTTTAACACACCTGGTGGATATCATTCCTGTTATGTTCTTTGGAAATGCAATGGTTTACAGCGATGAATGGAAGGCTAAAACGAGTTAAACCAATACAGTTAGTAATTAGTGAGATCAAGTGGCCACTAATAGATTATATTCTGATTGAGATCCCATCCTTGTTTGGTTGCATTGATTTTTCTGTTATCGTTTTTGTTTCTGCGCAAGGCCTGAGTAAAAAACTATGTCAGGACTGATGGATTCTGCCAATTCTGCAGATCTACTCATGTAAGAGCTCCTTGCACTATAAGCATGCTATTTAATATGAAGTGAAATGGTAAATAGAGAAGTACTATAATTCAACCTCACTGTTTTCAGTTTGGCTTGCATGCTTTTCTCGTCATGGTTGAATTTTGGTATTTTTTGTAAATGTTTTCTTTATAGTTAACTTTAAATTTCCATTCACTTATTTGTGGTTAATTTAGCTTGTTTATGTGCTATTTCTAATTGTTTTATCTTACTTCTCTTCTTTAATTTTCGATTTGTGCTTGTTTATGGTTTTGTTTTCTGGCAAATAATCTGTACTTTTGTTTAATGTTTGCCTTGTATAAAAAGCAATTTTAAATGAATGATTTCCATACTATAGATTATGTAATCTATGCATGATTTTCTCCTAAAATACAAATATATCCAAGAGAGGCTTAGAATGGGGTTCTCAGTTCAAACTGTTCAGTTTCTTATTTACTTAAATTTTAAAGAGACATATATGAAGAGAAACAAACAGTTTAGTGTTATAAAGCTTAAAGTGGAAGGTATGGCAGCAATTGACAAAGTATTACAGTGTTCATATTGAATGATAAGTTTTGGCTTGCTTATTGGTTCTGTTGCTTATAGAATGATGAAAAAGTTTGAGTAGGAACATTCTATTTGCACATGATGAGAAAGTTATTGTTGAACTTGATCATTAGATGTTAACTACTGTAATTGACATAAACATTTAAGGGTCCCCACTTTTTGCTCATTCCTGTTGACAAGGTATTGCACTCTACCAATGTTTGTTTGCATTATCCCTGAAGTTCATGGTTACTTGTTGTCTTGTTCTTATGCTAAAGTAAATCATGCGGCTGATTTAAACCTGACATCCTAGGGAAGATGTTTACTAAGTTGATCATAAATTTCTCTACTAAGTTGATTATGTTGATACTCCTCTGCAATAATTCTTTCCTAGGTTAAACTTCTGAGTTTTGTGGATGTTAAACTCCAAGTAGATACATAGTTGCTAGCTTTCAATATTCTTTAACTGCATTTTCTTGTTTGCAAGATCATGCTCAACCTGTTGCATTGGCTTTCCCCTTTCTGGTTAGGTATTCTCAGATCTAGTCTTCTTGTAGGTTATGCTGGAAAGAGATACAGGCCGTCCTCGTGGATTGGCTTTTCTGACCTTTGCTGATCGACGGGCAATGGAGGATGGCAATCAGGGATATGCATTGGTAGAGAGTTTGGGAGAGCGAGTCATCTCAGTTAACAAGGCCCAACCGAAAATGGGAAGTGAAGATCCAGGACATGGCTATGGAAGTTATTCATCAGGTGGAAGAGGTATTTATGGTGGAGATAGGTCAGCGCGGCAGGATGATTGCTTCAAATGCGGCCGACCAGGACACTGGGCCCGAGATTGTCCATCAGCAGGTGCTGGTCGAGGTGCTCGTCCATTCTCGCCTCCACGTGCTAGGTATGCTGGAAGTGGTGGCCGTGGGGATCGCTCTGCGGATTATCGTGACAGATATGTGGATGACAGATATGACAGAGGTCGTTATGGTGATAGAGATCGTTTATGACATCAGAGAGATGATCGATATGGGAGCCGTGATCGATATATGAAATGACAGGTACCCTTATGTAAAATTTTTTAATATTTTTTAGGGATTATTACAAATTAGAAGTCTTTAATAGAACATTTTCCTTTTTCCCATGAGTAGCAGTAGTAAGATGACGAGTTGATTGGATCTTTCCTGTTTTTCTTGAAGAATTGTCTAAAAGTTAACTGTCAGTTTAATTTACAGGTTCACTGGTACTGGCAATGAGTTCGTTTAAGTTTCAAGTATCTCACAAGCATTAAGTGTCTAGTGGTAAGCTCGCTACTATTTGTCCTAAATCCATCTAATCAGGTACCCCCAGCTGGGACGCGCTTCCTGCGGATAGTATGGGGGGCACCTGATCGTTACCCTCAGAATGTATATGCAAAGACAGGGCTTATGATAGAGATGCGGGCCCGCGAGGTAGGCAGTGACAGATATTGGAGGTGCTGCAGGTGTGGGTCCCCCTCCGATATGAGGAGAAGCTACAGGGACAGGCCCGGTCCCTATGACCGCCCAAGGAGGGAGGGCGACCCCCTTCCTTGGAGCGCTACTGAAAGGTCTTGTGTATTTTCTGCTACTTAACAAGATCTTTTAGACATGCTGACGTGAATTTGGTTTTAAGCTTGTTTTTTTAGCATTGTACCCTTAAGTATCAATTAGAATGGAGGCGATGGAGTAACCTGTTTTTCTCCATTCGGTGGCTTCATGCATAATATTATGGTTTCCCCGTTATATTTATGTGTGGTGGCAGTTTGTGTTTAGATGCGATAGACTCCATTTTTACTTGCCTGGATCTTGTTGACTAGCGTTACGAGGTTAGTATAGAGTAGATATTAAGAAAACTTGTGAGTTGGGGTAGTTTGGAGTAGTTAAAAATCAGCATTTTGTTTAGGCAAGTGCAGTTCAACCTTAAATTATCGCTTATAAAGATGAAGCAGGAATTAGTAAGACCTGAGTTTCATTTAATGTTTGTTGTAGTGAGTGATAGACAGGAATGGTCATTTTGTCAAGGAGTTTAAGAAAACAGGGAACAAGATTACTAACGCATGTAGGGATCCAAGTAAAGGACTCTCTCTTCTCTCTAGGTTTATTGGCTGTGCTCTTTGGGTGAAGCTCAATGTCCATCTTATTGGAGTTAGATGGAAGAGGTGGTTGTTGTACCTCTGTTTAGTCTTGCAAGTAGGTCTTGAACTAGCTATATTTCTAGGATCAGAACTCCAACCAATTTAATTTCTTCAATATCTTTAACTAGCTATAGTTGACTTTATACCTAAATTAAATATCTTTAATTAGCTAGCCATAGTGGCCTCTATTCATTCCCAGGGGCAGAATTGGACACAATTTAACGTTTCAAGTATCCTGAACTAGTGGGCTCTATTCCTAGGGGCAAAATTGTGACTTTTGAACTCAACACAAATTTTATTGGGCATTTATTGAATATTTACCTAAGAATAAGACATGTTAAATGTGTGGAATTTGTATTCACTATATATGAACTACTATAGATTCAACATTTATTTATCCATCAATCATACAATCACACATTCAGACACATTTTAAAATTTTTAAAATATTGCCTCAAGTAGTCTTAAAAAAATTGGTATTTGACTAACCCTAAATTGGTGATTAGTGTGCCAATAAATACAACTCTTGTGGAGCTTGACTTTTAGTAATAGCTTATGGATAATGTTTGTTGCTTGAGTTATTGCCATGATTTGCAAGTGGTCTAATTAAAACAATGTTCTCCTACTTCATTGAAAGAGCCAATGTTATGCTGGAATGTGGATGTCCCAATATTAATTATGTCTAGGTTTAGCGACCGCTTTCAACTCTGCGAGGCAATTGCAGGGTTGTCCGCTGTGTCCCCAAAGGTAGGAAAAATTCCTTTTACTAGGGTAAAATTATGAATTTAACGATATCTCTTAACAAATATGATGGGTGTTGCATCAGTTATAGGAAAAATCGACAATCGATACATGAAGCATCGTAAACATAAAAAAATTCTCCAAACTATAAAGATTATGGGATAAATTGCATAAACACCCTCGAAGTTAGATTTGATTATATAAACATTTTTGATTTTCTCAAAAATTATAAGCACATCCATGAGGGAGTGTCCAATGTAATTTATTTTAGTGGGGTGTTCGTGTAAGTTTTTGCCTCTGACTAGGTGCATTACAATTATTACAACTTTAAGGGTGAACGTGTTGTTTTGAAAGAGTAGGGTCTGTTTAATTAAATCTAACATTTAGGGGGTGTCAATATAATTTATTCTAATTCTTAGGTCTTAACGTACTCTCTTTTCATAATTTTTTTCATACGTTCATAATTCAAAACAATTTCCTAATTCAACATCTGTGATAAACATGTACTATAATATTATCATATGCTATATTGGACAAAGACAGAATTTGAGGAACATATATAATAAGCCCCCGAAGTTGTCATTAGTTAATCACTCACACAAATGACAGACCATTTTATTGAAAGAGAGGGAGGGAGAGAGGGAGAAAGAGAGAGAATATAATGCACTAACACTACATTGTGTGGACAAAGCCCAAGGTTTCCTAGTATTTTATGAGTTTTCCATCTCATGTCAATTGATTGAGAGGTTTTGAAGGTATTTATAAAATGGGTTATTCCTTATTAAAGATCGATCTCTTTAAAAATTGATGTGGGTTTGTGACAAGTGGTATCAAAGTTAGGATTCATCAATGCCCATAGGGGGAATTTGTGTGTGGGTGTTCGATGTAGGGCTGATCAATAAGAAGTTCACACTATATAAGGTCGTGCTTGGATTGAATGCAGAAGAATGTTCTAAGTTCTGTATAGCATATTGATTGGGAGAGGAATTTGTAAATGGACGTCCCTCTTCCTTGTAATCAATCTTTTAGGAATGGATATGGGCTTGTGACATTTAATCAACAAGAAAAAAAAAAAAAAAATTTATTATTGATCAAATTGGGATAAAATTTAGAATCAAGTCATCAGCCAATGTTGCACCTCAAATTATTATTATAATTTTTTTTCCAAATCAAAGTAGAATTGTAATTTCCTTGTTGAGTATTACATAATATATAATAAATATATATATATTTAGGGTTTAATTACACTTACACCCCCTCCGAGAATGTATAATACACTTTTCCCCAAAAAAGTTTTGAAATTACACTTACAAGCCCCCTTTTGAAAATTCTCTGTTTACACCTGACCCCCATCCATTAGAGTTTGGACGAAAAATGTTTCACGTCACAAAAATAAATTACACAAATTTTTAATTTTTTCCCAATCATTTAACATTCTCATGTATATTTTTGTACTTATAAGAGGATAAGTGTAACGTATATGTATGGAGTGAGGCCAATATTTTATATTTTTCCTTATAAGGAACACAAATTATTGCAACAGAATGTTAAATGAGAGGTAAAATTGAAAATTTATGTAATTATTTTTGTTGAAAATGAAACATTTTCCGAGCCCAAACTTTAACGAATGGAGGTCAGTGTGTAAACAAAAGAATTTTAGAGGGGGTGTAATGTAATTTCAAATTTTTTGGAAAAAAGTGTAATTATAGGGCATTTCAGAGGGGGTCTAAATGTAATTAACCCTATATATTTATCTATATATATATTTTTTCCTTTTAATTTCAATTCAATGGGTATAGGAAAATCTACATCAATTACTTGTCATGACACTAACAAATATCCAAATGAATGCATAAAATTTAATGTAACGTCAGTTGAAATTTTACCTAACTTCCTTAATAATTATATTAATTAGTTTAGCCTAACATCTTGCACGTGCACATATAATAAGTGCATAAAATGTAATGTTACGTCCCCTATAATATTAATTACCTAACTCGTATTATCAAATTTCAAAAATAGGTCGCTGTAGTTTACCATGATCCATTAATTAGGGCAAAAACTGGAAAATGCTGCTGCGTCGTCTTATAATCACTATAGAAAAATATATTATTCCCTACACTGTAAATAACTATGATTTAAAATTTATGACAAATTAATATTATCTATCTACAGTCAAGCAAATCGTGATTATGAGATTGACATATCACCTGCCTATTTAACTACCTATTTAATTTGACCGTAGATAGATAATATGAATTATCATAATTTTTAAATCATAGTGATTTATGAAAAAATATATAATATATATATATATTAGTATTTTTTTTCTGTAGTGATTAATAAGACGATGTAGTAGCACTTTCCAGTTTTTTCTTCCAACATATATATGGATTGCTTTCACATTTCTATTCATCATTATGGATTTATCTGCCTATATTTTGTGCTCCATTTCAAGCTAGAGTTTTATTTATCATTGGCAATTTTAGAAAGTCTGATCAAATTTGGAATCAATATTATGATCAGTTCGCTCCAATAAACCTGATTTGAGTAAAAAAAAAATTCAGTAATTATTAGATCCCAATTGTCTTTCTCTCAATTGCACAACATTGTAAAGACACCACACAATACTACATATTGTACTTGTGCACACAAGCACCACTAGAACTTAAACATAGGCCTAACACTAGCAATATTGTGAAATATCCCACTACACCGAACTACAACTCATAAATAATTAAGTAGCTAGGGTAAATGATTTTTTTGGTTCCATAAGATTATGATATTATTTAGTTTGGTACGGTACACACTTAGGTAGGTGGTTGTTTTAGTTCCATAAAAATATTTTTACAAGTTTTTTTGGTCCCAAAGTCAATGTCATGTGTTGGGACAAAAAAAACTGAACAACGTATTTTTAATAATACTAAAAACAACCACCTATATATAAATTATGGTATCAAAAAAATAATACTCTAATCTTACGGGATTAAAAAAATATTTTGTCCCTAGCCTCACACATACACACATATAACTATGTATATATATATATATATAATATATATATATTTGTACATACATATATATAGCTTGAGAAATAAAGAACAAGAAATATGGTTCTTGCCGGCAACGATGTCCTCCCCGGGTGGCCGAGCACTCGAGCCTTCACCGTGCAAGTCCTAACGGGACGGTGGTTCATGGTGTTCGCCACCACCCTAATCATGTCAGCAGCGGGGCCACCTACATGTTCGCCTATATTCTGCTGAAATCAAGTCCCAGATACTAGGATACGACAGACCCACCCTCAACCTCCTCAGCTTCTTCAAAGACCTAGGCTCACAACGTCGGCGTCCTCTTCCGGCCTAATCAACGAGGTCACCTCGCGTGGTGGTACTATCCATTCGGCGCGGTCCTCAACTTCTTCGGCTACTTCATGATTTGGCTAGCCATTTCAAAGAAAATCTCGAGGCCCCAGTTGGCACATTGTCGGTCTCTACATCTTTCATCGGTGCCAACTCACAGTCGTTCGCCACGTACCGGCGCCCTGGTCACCGCGTCAAGAACTTCCCGGAGAGTCGGGGGTGCCGTTTTAGGGCTACTAAAAGGGGTTTGTTGGCCTGAGTGGGCTATAAATAGCCCAAATATACCATGCGGTATAACGGAAACGATTCTAAGTCTTTGATTCTCCTCATCGGCTGGCTTCCGGCCGCCATATCGTTTGTGTTCCTTGCGAACAATCCGAATAACAAAGGTGGTTAGGGTTTTCCACAATAACTCAAGGTTTTTCTAACCGGTTCTTGTATGTATCACTCGGCTGGCGGATTTCTCATGACGACTACTTCAATATTGCAAAAAAGGTTAGTTTTACTCGGCAACTGAGCTCGTTTGTTAGCTGCAATCATATAGTTCTGATCTTGTTGTTTCTACCCTTGGGATCGTCGTCAAAGAAGAAATTCATGTATGGAGAAGGAAAAGAGAAGATTATAACTTGGGAAATTCCTCCCAGTTAAAGATTGAGAATCCCCCACCAACCTCTGCATCAACGACTAATGATCCAGGCCCGAAATCAAGAACCTCTTGTTGGGGTGTGGAAGCATTTTCGGCCGCCCGGTAGAGGAGAAAACTTACACGATCTTGCAGCCCTTTTCACCCATAGACATGTTGGTTCTGTCTCTTTGCCAACAACTTGTGGGGTTGGGGGTACCCTAACAGCCATTGACAATTTAGGGCAGATTGGGACTTCTTAGGGTACCCTACAAACAGCATTAGTACATTTTGTTTCTCTTGTAAGCATATGAACTATCTTTGGGAGGGTGGTTTCGGGCTTTCTCTCAGAGCATTTTCTTGACAGTACAAGTTCCCAAGGCCCGTTATGCTCACACTAACCCTCGTGATCTCGTGTACCGGCACTTGTTAATCGCCTTTCGACGTTCCAAACGGGCTTTACGTGTGCCTCCGTGATCATAGGATTCTGCTTCGGTGCCTCAGTGGCCATTGCTCTTCGCATCATTTCTGAGCTTTTTCGGGCTTAAGTACTACTCCACACTGTACAACTTCGGTCTGCAGCAAGCCCGATTGGATCGTATTTGCTCAATGTGAGGGTGGTGGGGTACTTGTACGACAAGGAGGCCGAGAAGCAGTTGAGGCCTTGGCCGGGCTCCGAGCCCGGTGAGGACTTGAAATTGTGTAGGGGTTGAGTGCTTTAAGTTGGCTTTTGTTATAATCACTTTTGTAACATTGTTTGGTGCATTTGTTTCACTTGTTTTAGTGTTTAGGACTAAGGAGTTCTATAGGAGTGATATATACAAGAAGTTCCGGCGGGAGGAGAAGGTGGCGGAAGGTGGGATATGGCACGCGGCGGCCGGCGGTGGGAATGGTAGTGTTCAACTTCATGGTTCAAATAACTCATGACATTTTAGAATATGATCATGAAATAATTACATAAAGAAAAAGAAATACAAAAAATAAATGTAGGAAATAATTACACCTAATTCCTTGCAAAAGAAGATCCAAAATTGTAAACACAGAGATCGAAATTTGAAAGTACATGCTTATTTAATTTGAAATGGAAACCAATAAAATTAAATGAGCACGGAAATTGACTGATTTCTGTTTTTATTTAATTCAGAAAGATATATATGATTGTTGATTTTCATCTTTTGTTACTTACATATTTTTGGAAATTTTCATTTTCTAGCTTTTCTTGACCTTTCATGAATGAGAAAAAGTTTCTTTTGATCAAAATATCTAGTTTTATATTGATTTTTTTAAATTTTATTTTTTATAGTTGCTAATTCAAGAAAATTAAGTAATTATCTGTAGACAACTACCAAATAATGCAAAAGAATTCATTTTTGTGACTTAGATTATAAACTCATAAATTTTATAAAATGTTTTAGAGTTTAAAAATGTCTAATTAATTTTATTTTGAAAATAAGCTCTTAAAATATTTGGATAAATAAGATGTTAGAATATTTGGCATAATAAGCTCTTCATATGTAATAATAACAGAAAAACCATCAAAGTTTTAGAAATTAAAATATTATAAATACATAATTTTGCTTTTTGTTGTTTCGTCGTTGGGGGGGGGGGGGGCGATATTTTCAATTATACCGAAGGGTAAAAGTTAAATACTAACAAAATTATAAGTAAGTTCGTGTTTATTTGATATTAAAATTAAAGAGCTTAAAGATGCTTTAAAAAGAGTTTGTGAACTTAACTTTTATTTTTTTAAAAAGCTTATAAGATTCAAAACATTTTATTAATTTTAGAATCTTATATATAAGCTTTTCAAAAAAATAAAATTGTCAAACGATTTTTAAGAACTTATAAGTTTAGCCAAATACCATCTTAATTACGTGTTTCTGGAAGTTTTCTTCGTCGTCTAGCTTTAATTTATATATTGAGTTTGCTTTTAAAAATGGGAAACTTCTTGGTTGCTTTTGATCAAATTAATTCCTAAAGGGTTCAGAAAATTCTTAGACAAACGAAAATAATTAATGGTCCAAAAAATAATTTCTTAAAGAATTTATTGAAATTTCGTTCATGTAATTAGATGTGTCAATTGGTATTTTTTATTAGTTAAGAACTGAAACTTGTGATTTAGTTTATTATTAATTTTTGCAAAGCTCGCAATTTGAGGATATATTTTGCTGAAAATTTTAATTACATTTGCCCAAAAATTAACACATTCGAGTCAATATGCTGAACTTAAATTTGAGAACACACGTAATTTGCACATGTGATTTTCCAGCCAACTTTAAAATTGCTGACAAAATACGTCTTGAAATAACAAGAATTACAAAAAGTAATGGCCCAAATCGTAAATTCCATTACCTAAAAGACCAAAAGCATGCCAAACACAGATAATTACATGACCAAAATTATGATAAAATCCCCTATTTTAGTGTCAATATATATGATTGATTTCGATAAACTCTTAGCTTAAAAAATTTATATATATATATATATATATATATGAAACAATTAATTCTTATCCAACCATGTGGACTTATTAATAATAAACCATTGAAACAAAAAAAAAATATATGGAACTAAAATAAGATAATCCACTAATATAAACAACCACCATGTCCCAAAAATCTAACAAGAAAAAAGGCTAATTAACTCAAAATCCTCATAGAGTTAGGTGTATAACTACTCTAGAATTAATTTACCAAACAAAAAATTAATAGCTAAATGAAAAGTTAATTAATCTCCCCAACCTATACATAACTACGACGACTGTTTTTATCAGAAGCACCATTGATCCTTTTCATCTTCATCATCATCTCCTTCTCGTTAACTTCCATTTCATCCCTAAACCTCTTGTAGATATCAGTCTTGTAGTATTGCCTCGTCCTCATCACCAATATCAATGAAACAAGGGCTCCAAACAAGTTAACTCCGGCCAAATATCAAGAATTGAATAGCCTGTAACAGTCTTTGCCAATGCACGTTAACTCACGCACCCATGGATCGGGTCATGCCTCTAACGAGCGAGCTGCTTCATCGCCTCTTGATCGTACAATTTCCCCAACGATTCTCACGTTGAGTATGTTACGATCCAAGAGGGCTCGCACAATTGGCCGCAGTTGAAGAGGGTCCGAATAGTACTTCAAATCCGAAGAGCTCGGATATGATGATGAAGAGTAGGGTTAATTGGACGCCGTATGAAAACCCTATTAGCAACGATGCAATGTAGACCGAACTAGGGAAAGGGAATGCGATGAGTAGGTCACCGATGCAAGGTATAGTAAGGAGTGCGAATGTCATCATAAGGGTTCTTGGGACTTTCCACTTCTAATAAAAAGTTTTTCAGAGACGAATCCTGAGAAAACCCTACCAAAAATAGTTCCATAAATGCTCACGAGAGACAGCGAATGTGCTAATCATACGTTGTGGGATACCCTAGAGATTCACCAATCTGGCCTAGGTTATCCACGGCCGTAAGGCTACAACCTAGCCACAGAACGTTGTCCACCACGAACCAGGATCAACATATCAACGCTCAAAAAGGGCTTGTAGGATCGTGTAATCTTTCGCCCTCTTGGTTTGTTGCATATATTCGTCAAACAACCACGCATCTTTCTTTCATCACCATCACATTTTGCGTCCACCGGGCACGCCACCGCTCCGGTTTGGAAACTTACCATTGGGGGCTCTACTCCTCAACAACACCACCCTGGAAAAGACCGGCCCTAGCCTGCTTGCTTCTTTCTCAACCTCAAAAGTGGCAAATTCTTCCCGGAAAGCTATGAGACATGGCAAGAAAAGTAGGAAACAAACAGCAGTAGCACTGACAACGTAACCAACATGGGAGAAATTAGCATACTTTTGTGCAATTGTAATCCCATCAAGCACAAAGGCCAAAGCCGACAGGAGATGATCAGATACTCATAGAAAACCTTAACCTCGTTCGGATGCCTAGAAACTTTCATGGTTCTGATGTTAAACATGAACAATATCGAAATAACTTGCCGGAAGCCAGCCAATGAGAAGGATCAAAGAACTTCGGAATCATTCCCATAATTGCCTAAGTAAAAGCTGCGTGAAAACCGGCCCCACTCAGCCCTATAAAACCCTTCATCAACCCGATCAACATTACCTCAGACTACTCCGGGAAGTTCTTGACGCACGTAACGAGCGTGCCGTGTTGGCGAAGTTCTGAGAGTTGGCGCCCACGCAGATGTATATACACATCTGCCAAACAGAGGGTTTCGATATTTTCTTGGTGACGGCGAGCCATATCATGAAGTAGCCGGCGAAGTTCAAGGCGGAGCCCACCAGGAGGACGAACCATGTCGGGGTGACCTCGGCCATCAGCCCAGATAGAACTCCGACGTTTGCGCCTAAATCCTTGCAGGACCCGAGGAGATTGAGGGTCGACTGGTCGTAGCCCAGGGTCGACTTTATCACCTTTGAGTACACGCCGAACAGGTAGGTGGCGCCGGCGCCCGCCATGATCAGGAAGGAGGCGAACATCATGAACCACCGCCCCACTAGGACCTGCTTTGTGAACCTGCATGGGCCGCAGCCGCCGCTGGGCGGCGGAGGTTGAGGCGCCGCCGATTGCTCACCCATCTATGTATCTATGTAATAGAGTTTAATTTTCTTGCTGTGGGATGATTTTTGGGGGATTTGAGAAGAAATTTAATCTTTGGTTTTGGGTATCTATATATCAAGAAATTTTGATGGGATATGTGATAGGGTTAGGAGCATTTGAGTAGGGATAGGTATGATTGTTTGTAGATAATGCGATCAAGATTTGATCAAAGAGTTTGTGCATGTAATGGAACATGACGGCTGCTCTTGCTAAAATTATATTTTTAATCTAATAGAATACGCAATTTATTTTTTTTAATATTTTCCGTTTTACGTGAATTTTAAAATAGTTAGAAAATTAATTTTTTTATTTTATAACAAAAAATTATTAAAGTTATTCATTTCGCCAGTGTTTAAAACAAAACTTATGATTAAACATTGTATTGTTCTAGCTATTAATTACATGTACTTAAAATTCATGTAGATAATTTTGGCATATATATATATATATATATTAACAATCGATAAGCTTTTAACTAGGTTACGCACTTATATAAGAAATTAATTAAGCTTTAACTTTAGGTTGAAAGATAAAATAAGTTCCAAAATGCATGATATTCCTACCTTTTTGGAGCTTGAGAAAAATAAGACAAATGAAAAGGGAGTGACCTAATGACTAGGAAGTGAAAAATTGTATTTTTTTTTTTCTCACATGATAGGGCAGTTTATACTTTTGATCCTAACATAATGGTCATGTGCAAAATACGTGATTTTGCCTTCTATTTTCTAACGGTGGTTAGATCTTGGTATTGTATAAATGTGTAAAAAGAAATCCAATTTTGGGACATTTTGAAAAAATCGTGTAAGTGAAGGACCAAAAGTGTAGACTCCCTATCCTGTAGAACAAAAAATGCAATTTTATAATACTTATAATATGGTGATATATGTTGTAGGAAAATAATATCATCAGATTTGGTTAGATCGAACTAATTAGATAATAAGTATAATTATATTTACTATATATAATTGATCATTGTCCTTTTTATGCGATTGTCATGTGGCAAGTTTTGACAAGTTTAATAAGCTTAAGTCCCGTTTATTTTGCTGTATTTTAGGTTGAATATCTGACCTAATCCAACCTTATCCATATATGGTTACCAATTTTGAAGGCCATTGCTCTGTAATTTTTTGGCCAGATAATTTATTCCACCTCCATTCTTGGAATAAGTTATCAGACCCAAATTCCATATTTTGCAAAGTGTGCAAAATATTCATCTTGTCTGGATATTTTGATTACTAATTTCACAATGATAAAAAAATTACTTAAATTAATTCATCTCGCACCGCATACACACCTACTTCACAAACGACGTAATCATACATTCTATCCAGAACATTATTAAACAATGTATTATTAATCATTTATTATAATCTTGACTATGCCACTACAAATTGAGTAATCACTCTGCTATAAATATTAAATAATCCCATCGCCCATTTTATTCTACTCTTATCAATTATTCATTTACTTCATACGTAAAAGTATACGAGGCTTTTGTATCATATGATTGAATTAGATTCAACAAAATCTGATTTGAGTTAGAATTTTTTCTCTATTTTAATTCATTATTTTTCTACTAATAATTGGAGAGACTTCCATTTTTTTTTAAAGTGTTTTGGCTTTATTTTTGTGTTATATATAATTAAGTTGCTTAGACTTTTTGGATCTTCAAAATATATGATAAAATTGGATGTTTGGATCTGGAGATAAAAATGTAAAAAAGAAAAAAACACACTTTCTTTATTTGGTAATCAATTACTAAAATTATAGAAAATAAAGTTGGTTGCTATACGCTTATGTTGCTCAGCTGCAAAATGAGTTGGGATTTAGCTTAATAATAAAAGATACTCTTTCTGTTTTTGGTTTTCTTTTTCATCATTATATATATAAATAATTAGGTCTAAGTTTGAAAATATCATGACTGCAATAAATATAATATTTAATTATGATTAATTATTGTTATGGTTAATACTAAATAGTCATAATAAATAGTCACTGACCACGGTCATGCAACGATTGTCAGCCGTGATTTTTGCGATCGAGGGTGGCTAAAACATTTGCCATGACTAATGAAAAGCCGTGATAAATATATTTTTCATGGTGGAAAAATTTATTTTTATATCAATTTTTATTCAACCGTAGTTTATAATAATTATTTACTATAGTTTTTAGCCATAATTATTAAAAATATAGTCAGTAGTGATTTTTTCTTTTAGTGTATCTTACGTAAATGTGCAATCTTTTGTTTTGGTTGGCATTTCTGGGCAAATGGGTGATCAATAATTAGTGATATATAGTTGGATAATTAGTTACGCAAATTAAAATGTAGTAATTATGCAACTTTTTACTTAATTATTTGGTGTTTATTTTGGGCATGATAATATGTAGGCTCCAAACTTGGACTAAATAAATTAACATCGACATTTTTTATTTACGATATACACTAGAAAAAATATGATAGTGCTATTTTAGAATGCAAATATGCATGCATGCACACACACATTTTTATATGTATATAAAAATAAAATAATGCATTTGAAAATACTTCTCATTTTATTAGAAAATCATCCCAAAAGTTACTTGCTACAATAAGTTGAAATCATGATTGAAAAATAAATATATGAGTCATATTTGTATTACAATAGTCATTCATCATTAAAGATGTCATTTCGTTTCATGCATGATTTTTCATGATTTAATCTTGTAAAATTTTAATTAAAAAAGCTAATAAATTATTCTTGTTTTGAGTAATAAAAGACAAAAAAAAAAATAGAGATAAAAATGTTTAAAATATTTAGTAACATTATTTTAAAATCTTACTGAACTCGAGGTGGGTAATTATGCAAAAAAAAAATTAACCACAAAAAAAAAAGATAAATGCTAGAAAAATTAAATCTCAGGGATATTAAATAACCTTTAATTATTCACCTATTTTTCAGACCACTAAAAAATTTAAAAAGTCCTCTATTCCTGTCAAGAAAAATGATTATAGCTATCCAAATAAGATTTTTGTGCTATTTATTTATTAATTTTAATATATTTTAAAACAAATCTTTATTTAAAAATTATAATATAAAATTGAAAGTCTAATTTAATTATGTGTATATTGAGCGAGGAAGTAAATTTATTTGTGCAACCTAAGTGGGCACAATACGATTTTGGTCCCTATACTTAACTATTTATGCCCTTTAGATAATTAAATTATTGGGTTAATACTTTTAGTCCTCAAACCGTTAATTAACTTTTTGACAGTTTTGGTCTTTTTCATTTGGAGTCGTTATAATTGACGAAAATCCTCACGTGTTGGGGGAGGAGACACTAGAAAAAAATAATATTAGCTACATTTTTAATGACTATGGCTAGAAACTGTGGTAAATAACTATTAATTATTACTATGGTTAAATAAAGACCGATGTAAAAGTTAGCTTTTCCATCATGAAAAAATTATTTGCCTCCGCTTTTAGCTGTGGTAAAAACATTCGCCACCCTCGCAAAAACCACGATCGACAATCGTTGCGTGGTCGTGGTCAATGACTATTCGCTACAGTTATTTAGTATTAACCATGACAATTACCCACGATTAAACGTCATATTTTTTGTAGCGAGAAAAAACCTCGCTTTCCCAACTTGGTCTTCTTCAAGTTTGGTTGAAAGCCCCCATTTTCCCACCAATTTCTTCAAGCTTTAGACGGTTTATTTGAAAGAGAAGAGACCGAAAAGTAAGTTCAAGCTCTAAGAATAAATTTTCTTTTCATTCTCAAGCAAATTCAAAAGCTTAGTTTTCATTCTTCTGCGGATTTGATATTTCATTATTAACTTCATAGACTTCTCGCAACCTGGATAGAAGATATTATTCTTGCCCAAATTATGAAAATGGAACCTAGCTATAGTTATGATGTTTTCCCTCTCTTGCCACAACACGTGAGGATTTCCATCAACCAACGGCCCCAGATGAAAAACACCAAATTTGTTAAAAAGTTAATTGTTTGAAAACTAAAAGTGTTAATCCGATCAATTTGAGGGCCAAAATTACCTAAATGGTTAAGTATAATAACCCAAAAAGCACAAGTGGTCAAACTATGGATCGAAATAAGATTTCGGCTAGTTTATTTATTTATTAATTAATTAATTTTAAGATATTTCAAACTAAATCTTTATTTGAATTACAATATAAAATATAAAGTCTAATTTAATTATGTGTAAATTAAATCTTGAACGAGGAAGTAATTTGGTTTGTGCGATGCAACTATGATGATGAGGTATAATAATTTTATTAGAACAGTTGAAAAAAAATATTGCTTTAATATATCAATAACATGCACTATTTTATGTCAATTCAAATTAATATATTAATTGTCAATATTTAATATTAATTTATAATCAATTAATGAATAATATTAAAGTAATATAAACCCACGCGTTCACAATATTTGTTAAAATCATATCATCTAAAAATTTTAAACTGTTAGAGGAGATAATTATTTAATATTACTCCATCACGTGCAAACCCTGCACATGAAACTATCCTAGCACATGTCACTAGAAGAAAAGTTACTATTATCTACATTTTTATTGGCTATGTACTAAAATTATGATAAATAATTATTATTAATCATGGTTAAACAAAAATCATTATAAAAACCTACACAATCCACCATGAAAATTATTTTTGCCATAGTTATGAGCCATAGCAAATGCTTTTGTCATGTTTTATCTACACTCGCAAAAATTACGGCCAACAATCATTGTGTGGCCATTGTGAATGATTATTTACCACGACTATTTATCTTTAACCATGATAATTAGTCATTGTCAAATATTAAATTTCTTCTAGTGTGTTGTACACTGAAAATTATTTTTTACCAAAAAAAAAAAATTCTTTTATAAATACGGGATGAAATTCAAACTCAAATATTAAATTTTTTTTAGTGTGTTGTACACTGAAATTTATCTTATACCAAAAGAAAAAAGTCTTTTATAAATACGGGATGAAATTCAAATCCAAAACTTCTTATTTGATTGTCTTTGATAACGTATTTAATGATGATCTTGACTTAAAGATTAAATAGTTAGAGATGATAATTATTTAATATTAATAATATAGTTTATTGAAGAAATAACATTGAATTAATTATTTAATTTTCGAATTATTGAAAAAGAAACACTAAAAATATTATTCGTGAACGATATTATCAACAAAAATTGTTGCATCAGAAAAAAAAATAATTCGTGAACAAGTATTGTTCTCCTTTCTTCCCACCCTTTTCGGATCTTTCTTTCCCCAAATCGAAACACGCAAATTGCTTTCCCCACTCTCTCTCTCTCTCAAGGAAAGAAAGAGAAACTGTGTTTCCTCTGCCTGCGTAGATTGGGAACATGTTTCATGGCTGAATTTCCAGATTTTCATATGGCGCTTTTGAATTCTCAGCATCCCATCTGAGGTATTGATCTTTTTGTTGGAACTGTTTATGAGAACGCGCACTTGTGTTATGTTTTTATGTGGTGATGTGTGTATGTAGATGTGCGAACATGTTTGTGAAAAGCTGTTATTGGATCATGATTCGGTGTGATGGTTTGATTTCACATTCTTTCCGTTTTCTGTTGTTTCCAGGTTGTATTATTTATTACGAACTGCTTTGATTAGAATTTTGTGGAAAAGTGGAAGAAGAGGAAGAAGGAGAAATAAAGAGAAAAGGGAAAATTGGGTGTTAACTAGGAAAAAAGAGTACTGGGTTAGTGTTGCAAGAAGTGGGTTTCCTGATTCTATATATTTTTTGAGGTTTATGATTTTGTCGTTTGGGCAAAAGTAACAATGTTTAACAAAATAATGAAAAGAGGGCAGAAAAAGCCCTCGAAATCGGAAGCAACTGAGCCTCCTCCAGTGCCTACAGCAGCAGCAGCCCCCAATGTGACTGTTAATCATGCGTCACGGGCGACTGTTGCAGCCCCGCAACCACTTCTGAGTCTTGCAACCATCCAAAACCCTGGCGTAGTTGAGGTCTTGCCAATGTTGAGGGATGTTGCAGTACCTGAGAGACATGTAGTATTCATCCGAAAAGTCCTAGTGTGTTGTTTCTTCTTTGATTTCTCTGATACAATGAAGTCGGCCCGAGAAAAGGAGATCAAGAGGCAAACCCTTGCAGAGCTTGTTGATATAGTGCAGTCTGGATCGTGTAAACTGAACGAGATAATGCAGGAGGATATGATCAAAATGGTATCCATGAATATTTTCCGATGCTTGCCACCTGCACCACATGAGAATACTGGCGCGGAAGGTGGAGATCCTGAGGAGGATGATATGTTCATGGACCCAGCTTGGCCTCACTTGCAACTCGTGTATGAGTTACTTTTAAGATACATTGTGTCATCTGATACAGATACCAAGCTTGCCAAAAGATTTATTGATCACGCCTTTGTAATAAAACTACTTGAATTGTTTGATTCCGAGGACATGAGAGAGAGGGAGTATTTGAAGACTATCGTTCATCGGATATATGGGAGGTTCATGGTTCATCGACCCCTTATAAGGAATGAAATTAACAACATATTGTATCGGTTTATATTTGAGACAGAGAGGTACAATGGGATTTGTGAGTTATTGGAGATCCTCGGAAGTATAATAAATGGGTTTGCATTGCCAATGAAAGAGGAGCACAAGTTGTTTCTTGTACGAGCACTTATTCCAATGCACAAGCCTAAATCTATTACTATGTACCATCAGCAGTTATCCTATTGTATAACACAATTCGTCGAGAAAGATTACAGGTTGTCTGATACTGTCATTAGGGGGGTGCTGAAGTATTGGCCTCTGACAAACTGCGGGAAAGAGGTTCTCTTCCTCGGAGAACTGGAAGAAATTTTGGAGTTTACACAATCTGCAGAGTTCCAGCGCTGCATGGTTCCTCTTTTTAGACAAATTGGAAGAAGCCTCAATAGCCCACATTTTCAGGTTTGAGAGTGCCTTTCGTCGTGTCATATGTATTTTAAGCAGAAACACCTGTGCCATGTTTTCTAATAGTAGTAACTTTTACCTCGTATAGATATGTATAATATGTGGGCCTGTGTGTGCTTGCTAAGCTATTATGGATGATCTTTATCTCTGCCTGAATCTAGATTAGGAAATGGTTTTTATGTCCCTGTATTTGATCTTGTGATTGTATCGTAATTGTTCTAGTTCTGGATAGAGATCAAGTATCTGTATCCCTATGTTTATTTTCCATTCCTCTTATTAGTTCTCAAGTTTTATAAGTCAGCAGAAGCTCATAATGGTATATACAATCATTGGCCTGAAACCTTTGCATTTGTGCTATTTCAGGAGAGTGTGGACGCACATGAAATACAAGTTTGGTTTCGTGTGCATGATTAGAAGTTCTGTTCTCTTGTCGAGCTTATCAGTCTTAGCATATGATAAGAAACTTGAACTTGAGTAGCATCGTTGTGTTTTTCAAATATAGTTTTTTCTTATTACCTGTAATTCCAGGTATAGTGGAAAATTTTTGGTCGTTGAGTTGATTCTCTGCATTTGTTTCCCATGAAGTCCAGATTGTTTTATTTGATTTTGATAAATTACTATTCTCCAAAACAAAGTGTAGAATGTGCATGTCCATGTGTAGGAGTTAATGGAGATCTTTATTACAGGCTAGCTACCTCAAAGTCATGCCATTCTTACTGACAAATTTCTGAAACTAAGATGCTCATATGCTTTGTGTGCACTTTTTCGTGCTCCTTGTCAAATATCTATCTAGGGGATTCCATTACCTTTTGAGTTATCTGCCTCTGTGCTGTGCTTAGATATCCATACAAGAAAACCACTTGCCTGACATTTTTATTTTCTTTTTCAAACAGCACTAAATCAAATATGTAGCAGCTTATTTCTTTTATTGAACTAACAACTAACCTGTAGGTAGCTGGACATCAAACCTATATTTTATGACTAACTTGATTACATATATTGGTCGTACTTTTCAACCTCTTTAGAAGCTAGTGACTGAGCACATTCAATTTTAGGCAGAGGGAGTATATTAATTAGTATCCTTGACATTATGTTCTTTAATTTTGTATACATCCAATTGATCTTGTTTGGTTTGTAAATATAATCTTGGTTTTAGGCAATAGAATTGGCCCAGTGTGAAAAATAGATGTGCTTATCCCCTTGCAGTCTAATGTTCTATAAGTTCTGCACAATTTTAACCTATTTGTGTTTTTTTTTTTTTCAATACTTTTGACACACAAAAGACTTGAGCTCTCTTCAGTAAATCTCCCACAGGAGAATACATATTTCTCAGGTTGATGGCTATTATTGGTTTTCAAATTTTCTTTTTCTTCCTTATCTTATTTTGTCCATTTCTTGCATTATATGACTGCAAAAAGGGGCCCTCGAGAATGCCCCATTGGGCTTCTGGTTTTCATTCAAGGGGTTAATGCTGAAACTAAAAGAGGCTGAACAAGTTTACAACAGGATGTAGAGTCTTAGCTCGAAAAATGGTTTAGGTGACTGAGACTAGAAGTCTCGTGAAGCAGATAGTTCTTATAAAGTTCAGTCTGGCGGTGAGTATTACAGAAGGGTGGGAGATTGAATCTTCTGTGATGCTTTTTGATGATGAACTCCTACAATTAATTCTCTCACCTCTATAGATTATTGATATTAATATAAGTGGAGGATTTAATTAAGTTAAAAATGCTGAGGTAGAAAAGAAGCTTATTGGAGGAACTGGAAATCTGCAGCGGTTGGAGTCTGCTGCAGAATATGAATACAGAAATGACCCAGAACAAGAGAATATGAAGTGGAGGAAAGACGATAGTTAAAGTGTTTTAGCGGAATGTGGAGTGAGATGGACGTAATCTTACATTTATAACCTGTTCCGTTTCTGCCGCTTGGAAATTTCATAAATCATGTGTTTGATATGATGGCTTGATGCATCACATCACGTCTGATATCTGTAAATTGCCTAATTCTGTGCTGATTATTTGTGGTAAATACTTGGTAGAGCTAAATGAAGTAATGCAGTAATACGTTCTTGCCCCTGTAATTTTCAAAACAGTCATGGTGGTTTGCTTCTTTGCTTTACACTGTAAGAAACTGATACAGTGCTGTGGCAGATCTTACATAAATGTTTTACTATCTATATTAGCAAACGCCAAATTTGTTTCAGATCCGCATATTGCCTTCTAAATCGCAGTTTCTACATATGCTGGGAAAGGTACTTATAGCATTAATTAATGAGGTTTTCCTGCCAGGTCCTTGATTTATCATCTTTGATTTTTTGTCTCCAATGCTTTGTAAGATGATGACTCTCTGAAGCGTGTATTCAACACTTACTTTATTTTGACTGTGCAAGCTTACTTTTATACACCAACTTTGTTTATCATGATCAGTGGTTCATTTTCAAGATGCCTCTTTCTACATGATAGGTGGCAGAGCGGGCTCTTTTCTGGTGGAACAACGAGCACATAGTGGCCTTGATTGCAGAGAATAGGCACGTTGTTTTACCCATCATATTCGATGCGTTAGAGAAGAACATACGAAGTCACTGGAACCCGGCAATCAATGGCTTGAGCGCTAATGTCCGACGAATGTTCCAGGAGATGGACGGTGAGCTATTTGACGAGTGTCAGAGACAGCACGCAGCAAAGGAGGCAAATGCAGGAAAACTGGAAGAACAACGCGTCTCAACTTGGAAAAGACTGGAAGAAGTTGCTGCCCGGACCATGGGAGTTGTTTAGTGATCTTTTAAGTTATTTCTTTTTCCCGTTTTCTAAACGTATTTTCAGGAATAGTGATGTGACTTCTGCACTTGGCAAAGCTCAATGGATTAGATGCTCCGGATCGAATACTTGAAGAAGTTTCTGCTATCTTCCACATTAGCCAGCTTAATTATTACTCCAAAAGGGTGTAGGAATGGCTTTCAAAACAAGCTGAGAGCTGAAGGAAAAGGGCCTGAAGAAAGGAGGTACGAGTACTGTAGAATTTTGTTTTCCACGTCCTTTCTTCGTCGGTTATATTTTCCCGCTTTTCGTTTCTTTTTCTTTTTATCCTAATAATTTTATCAGTATTTGTAATCTTAGAATATTTATGGTTGAAAGTTTGAAAGTTTCCCAGGGATTTCCCTTCTCCATAAACTAATGAAGATGAAAAAAGAAAATCAAAATGATTTCGTTCATCGATCAACATCGTTCAGGAGCTTTGTAAATTTTCATTTGATCATAGAATCGTATGACATAATATGATTTTAAATAGCTTCATTGCTGAAGACAGATATTCGTTGGTTATCATTTTCTTAGTCAATTCCTTAAATTTTAAGCACATAACTGCAATTCTCTTTGGCTGGTGAAAATATCATCCCGATAACTCATATGCAGATTTTTGAACCTGTCATCGAGGGCTTGTGCTGCGTGTATGCTTTTTTTCATCGGGCACTTTTCTGGGCCAGTGCCCGATGCTCGTTCTTGCGTTCATCGTTTGTTACTTTCTTGCCATTCTCTTACAGAAAATGTATATTCTCTCAGTGCTGAACGGTTCTTTGTGCTTTGACATTATGATCTAAGGCCATCTCTACTGAGAATTATACATTCGCTGTGAGCGGTAATAGTAAACATCCAGGTGGGATTATGAGCCGTTTGATGTGTATATAATGATGTCATAATGTTAAATGACGATGTCTTAAGTAGTTTGTGAACCGTTGGATTAACACAGTGACTCCGGAAAAGGTAAATCAAGAAAAGAAGTTTGTTGGTGCATTTATTTCCAGATGAGAAGATCAGATTCTTAAAAGCATTTGATTCTTTGGACGGTTTGGCCATTTCTTCCTCACTTTACCAGATATACATACATACAAATATATATATATATATGTGAGAGAGAGAGAGAGAGAGAGAGAGAGAGAGAGAGAGAGAGAGAGAGAGAGAGAGAGAGAGAGAAAGAGAGAGAGAGAGAAGGGTGGGGGGTGGGGGGGGGGGGGGGGGTTAGTATGTGTTCCTATGGAAATAGTAGAGAATGCTATAGGCTTGGAAAGTGATATGCTAACTAATAATTATCTTAAAGAGCCATTCATATCCTGTCTCCTTTTCTCGAAAATCAGAAGATTTTTATGTGAGTGAGGTTGAAAAATAATTCAAACGATTGGATAAAATTTTATTTGAATTTGATTTGTTAAATTTAATAAATTAAATTTAAACAAATTTTTTTGTTAGTAAGTTTTCAAACTCTGTTGGAGTTTGATTTGATTAATGTAAGAAGGTAAAATAAAATATATTTAAAAATATTAAATTATTTGAGGACAATTTATGTTTGAATCAATTAAAGCTTATTTAGATAAAAATCAAATCAAATTAAATTCAAATACAATTTTTAAGTTCAATAATAATTCAAATAATTTATGTATTTGACTTAGCTTGAATCATTCAATCATTTACAATCCTTTATATGTTTGTGTTTAATTATCAAAATTGGGATTAGTAGATTGTGAGTTAAAATGAATTATTTTTTACTATCTTTTACCCCTTGATTAAAAGAATGCGTTTAATAATTTAAAATACTTTAAAAATATTACATGTTACCATAAGTTCTTACTTTAGTTTGAACAAAGAAAAACATCACCAAAAAAATCAATCTCATGCAACACCTATCAATAAATATGAATCCCTTGTAAGTTTAACTCACCTAATAATTACAAATTAATATTTCTAAAAAAACATACGTAAAAAATAATTAAAATTTATTTTTATAATTATTCCTCTAATAAATAAAATAAAAAAGATAGTTAAAACCTCACATCAACAACTGACCCACCCCACTAATTGAAACCAAAAAAAATAAAAATAAAAATCTTTATATTCTACCCACGAATACTTACAACCTTACGGTCGATTTTATGTACAGAAGTGGGCTTCATTAATTTAGAATTTCAAATTCTTTCTTTTTCTTTTTTTTTTTTCTAATTAAAAATTTTCTTTAATTTTTGTATAGTCATAATGAAAGCACAGCACCATGGTGGGTGGTCATAATACACAATATTAAAATAATTACAAGAGACAAAATCATAGTGGTGGGTGGAGATGATTGAGTTGGTGGCGCGCCGCCGCTCCCAAATATCATACCAAACAAGTCACCATCACCACCGCCTCCGCCTCCGCCGGTGCTGGACCCTCCACCGCCGTAGCTGGTTGCTCCCGTGGTGGCCCCTCCCCCATATGATATGCTCACACTATTGTCCCTGCATTTCAACAATCATCGTCAGCAATTAATGTACCTATGACCGTCCAAATCTCGTGTATTAAATATAGAGTTGGAAACTAAATCAAACTACTCGATATTCGATTGGATCGATCAATAAAGGCTCGTTTAACAAATCAAATTTGAACAAAAGAAATTATTCGGTAAAATTCCAAACTCGATTCTAATTCGATTCGATTAGTGCAAAAATAATAAAATAAGCTTAAAAATATCAAATTGCTCGAGCTCAATTCATGTTTCATCAAATTAAAATTCATTTGGGTTCAGTTAGAGCAATAATCAGACCAAATTCAAATGCAATTTTTCAAGCTTGATATTAATTCAAACCAGCTTCAAACAATAACGTGTTAGACTCGATTCGAATCATTACCGACATTATCAAACACTGTAAATTTCGTATAAACTGAACAAATCGTGAACGAAAATAGGGAGCAAATCTCATAGTCGTCCCCTTCGCTTGTCTATAATTTCAAAGATTTTACGCTTATAAATTGAGAAGGAGCTAAGAAAAATCTCACACCGGTCGTCTCTAAATTGCACTACCACCATGTGGCTGATTATTTTATAAAATCATACACCAATCACATAATAAATTTCAATTATTTTTATATATAATTAATTCCGATCTCATCAGAAATAATTCCAACTAAAATTTTGTGCTCACATGTTAAAGACAATAGAAAGAACCTTTATTAGTGGTTGCAAAAGTCCATGCAAGAAAAGGGCAACCCACCTTGAAAGAGACATGGGATTGGAATAACTTTGGGAAAGATATATGGATCCCACTTGGTAAAATGCATGTGGGAGATAGTTTTCCTATGACAAAATTTTCCCTCACATCATAGGACAAAAGATTTGAGGACTTTGTGTTTTTATTTTCAATTTTTACTGAAAAATATGTATTTTTAATTTTATATAAATTTTTGTGTGAAATGAGAATATATTTAAATTAGTTAATGAGATTATACTTTATATTGAACTATGATGTTAAATAAATATATTTTTAATAAGCATACATCTACACAAACATATTTTTACTTTAATTATTGTTTAAAAAATTGAAAACTGAAAATGAAAACACAAACAAACATGCCCTCATTGCACTTGTCCTTATTTTTTTCCTTTCATTGGTTGGTTGTGACTCTTCAAGACTTCACTAATTATTGTTTCTAGGTCATAACTTGAGAATGGAAAAAAGGGATATTATTTAGGTTTGAAGGTTTTCAAGAGATAACATAGACTAGTTGTAGGGTTTGTATGTTGTACTAAGGCCAACCAACTAGGGGAAAAGTAGAAGTAGGGATAGGGTTTCATATTCTTGCTCGGTTCGTGGTCCCGAGATAAACTGGTGTGGGGTTTTGCTGATGCTGAATTCGTTATTTTGTGTATGAAATTCAACAAAAAATAACATATTGCCCTTCGTTTAAAAAACACGAGGAGTGTCAATTTCTGATGCACACAGTGCAGAAAACACCAAGTGCAACATCGACAAAACCCTAATCCCGATGAATGCAGGATGTTAAATTATTGTATAATGCGATTCAAATTCAAGAATAGATTCTTTTCAATAGTTCAAATATTTCGAAATCAGTCTAAAATTTATAAAATATGATGAGTCAATTCCTTACAATTTAGTAGAAAAGAGGGGTAAAAATGTCATTCTACCTCCAAAATGTCTCAATTAAGTGGAGGATTATAAACTATGTATGTAGGTAGAAGATATATACTAGTAATAGAAAATAGGGACCAATGATCTTTTAGTCTAGTGGTTAAGGTTAAGGTCTAGGGTCATAGGTTCGAATCCCCATCAATACGTGGGATGATAGTCTACTATATAGTAGGATTAGTTATATTCATCATTTTCACTTCAAAAAAAGAAAAGAGGGGTAAAAGTGTCATTCTATCACCAAGAATTTGAGATCTGGTACGGCGCATGGGCCACAGTGGAAAGTCCATTTCCCCACTAGGTTCGTCAAGTGGGCCAAAAAGCTTAAGCATCAGGACCAGTGAAGTGGGCCCACATCCCAAAAATTCTAACTAAAGGGACCCACACATTTGGCTGAAGGCATGGAGCACAGAATATTACCTGGGGGGTGCCCTACATTATCCTCGGAACTACTGAGAAAAAAAAAGAAAAAAAAAAAAAAAAAAGGAAAAAGGACGACTTCCTAAAAGTGCTAAAAGGAGAAGTACTTAAAAGCGCTAAATAGACAACTCCAAACTATTAAGAGTGTAGGGTTGAGTAGATTCTTAAAGAGAGCATCATCATGTGGGGGATCAATGTGCCCTATTCTATTACCATTGTGTTCTAATACTTCCTATTCTTACATACTATGGAGTGTAATTCTTGGATCAATGGACCGATGTTACACGTTCGATTCATCGAACATTGTTTGATGAGGGCAGGTGAATCCTCGTAAATCAATGGTTGGACTCTTTTGAGTTGTGTGAAAGGGCAAAAATGTCCTTCAGGTCGTATGTTTTTAAAGTGTTGGTGACAGTAGTATTCAGTTGTAAGGTAGAATAGTATTTACACATTGTTAATGTGTGTGTGTTTTTGCAATATTTAGGGGTTGAAAAAAATGATGTTAAATTTTAATAGACGAGGAATAAAAAATTGAGGGACTATGCGCGCATGTACCTGGGGCCACCAAGAACGCCTGCGTTCATGGTGAGTTGGTCGATGAGGGCAGCGGACTTGGGCTCGACACTGGACGCCTTGGCATATTGCATGCTGAGCCCTTCGCCTGATGGAACGAAGAATGCACCGTTCACCATTATGTCCCCGTCCGTCCTCCAGTTCCAGTCCGACCACTCCCTCTCGTCTGTCTCCACGCGCTTCGTTACCTGTCGTAAGAAATCCAATCATTTGATATACTGTGAACGTTTGCAGAAAATATAGAAAAATAAATAACTATTTGAATAATTCTCCTACATCCACGAGCTCGATTTCTACTATAGTTTTCACATGTATTAAAACAGAAAGCCACCAACCACACCCGTAAAATATTGTAAAATTACACTTTTACCCTTAAAAAAAATCACATAGAGACAAAAAGTATGGTAATTAAAAGATTGGTCGACTCGACTACACACAAGTCCATAGGTTCATAGGATTTAGGACATCAGTTTAAACACTATACCAAATGTGAAAGATGCAAAAAATGCAAGAACATTACCTCCTTAGCATTGGGATCCATCGGCGCCGTATACCGGTTGCCCTGACTGTTGATGGTCGGACTAGCACTTCCTCCAATTGCATACATTTTCCACTCAGTAAAATCATTGTTCACCACATGAATGTAACCCCTCCTGCACCTTGGCATCCTCTGCACTAGCCCCTCCCCAAAGTGATTGAAAGCTATTGTCACCTAGTAATCAAGACATCATTCGAATAAACAAACGTTTGAAGACAACAAATGATCACAACAAACCTTAATCCAAGAAAATTCTGACCTGCATTCCCGAGTCGGCCAAGTACTTGTCGTTGTGACCGAGCAACATAACCTCGTCGTGGTGTGTGAAGTAGCTGTTTGAGATGGTAATAGCCGTAGACCCCAAAATGGCATCTATCAAGCCATCGGTACAATGGGACAAAGCGCAGTGGTCGATCCATATGTTCCTTGCTGCAGATATGGATATCCCATCGCCATCCGATCTGCCCCTCCACCCGGAATGCGTTGGAGTCGAGCGTATGATAGTGTTCCCCGATGGCAAACAATTGTAGATATGCACATTATGAATGATCACATTGGTGACAGACTGCAGAGTGATGCATCCGTTTCCGGTTATATGCACGTTGGCGCCTCGACCATCGACCGTTTTATAGCTGTTGAAGATGAGCTCGTGCTTAAGCTTGATAACCATGCTGGATTGGAATATGATCCAGAGGGGCTCATCTTGGATGACGGCATGGCGGAGGGTGCCTGGGGTGGGGTTGACCGTGTCATGGTCGGAGGAGTCGGTGACAACATAGTAACGGCCTCCTTTGCCACCCATTGCAGCGCGGCCGAAGCCAATGCCGCAGTCGGCCAGGTGCTGCCGGTTGGCAGCCCAATTGGGGTCGCAACGCCAGCAGTCGTCAATGGGATTGCCGGTCAGGCATTGGGCTTGGCCGATGATTGGAGGGCCGGGCAGGAGTTGCCGCCTTCTTGATATTGAAGCATTTACACTCCTGCAAGAAAACAAGACATTGGGCCGGGAAGGGCCTAAGTAACTCGAATTCCGACCAATCACATTGCAAGTGAATTACACTTATAAGATAATTTAGAAGGAAAAAAGATGATCAATCACAATCACTAGACAAAAACTTTCCCTATTCATAAATGTGAATTGCCACTTATGTAAATTGCAAAGAATGAGAAAATAGGGATATTGATTAGTATACAGTAAAAGGGGAAATGTGAGAACTAAAAACCAAAAACAGGGGAGAAACTCAGTGAAACAGGGGAATGTGAGAAAATCAAATTGAGTGAGCTACAGATCTTGAAATGCCAGAAAACTTAAAACCAAATCAACATAACACTATTGAATTCAAAAAACAACATTGATAACAAAAACACACACACACACATATGGGTGCGTGTAGAAAAGACAGGGGAAGTCCAAATGCGACAATGCAAAAGCAAAACCCAGAGGCAGAGTTTCTGGGTTCAATGCTAAATTTCTACTAAAAAAACCAGAAATCCCAACTTCTGAAAACTCTTCCATAACAAAACCCAGATGAAAAGTTCCAATCTTGCGCAAAACCCAGATGGATTTTGAGCTCTGTTTTCACAATGCATAACAAAAATCTACACACACACATATAGTGTGTGTGTATATGTATTACTACGTTGTATACCTTTGAACTTCTTGAACCACAGCTTCTGGGTCGGGATGTTGATGAGGGAGGGTGAGATTAAAGAAAGCAGAAGCTGAAACAGAGGAAGAGAGAGAGACGAAGAAGAATCCAAACAAGAGAATGCTGGCACGAGGAAGCATCCTTAGAGGCAAGAAAAGAGAGAAGAATGAGGGGTAGGGGTGGGAGAGTATATGATGTGCCTTGTTTGGCTGTTGTTTGTTTCTTCAGCAAAGAAAGGAAGAGATTTCTTGCTTCTTTGATTTGCAGATTTTGGGAGAAAATGTGATGAAGATGGTTTATATAATAAAATCACACTGTTTAATAATGGTGTTAATATTTGCAACAAACACAAACAGTGAATGAAGAAATGGAAATTGTGTGTTGCTTTCTTGGTAGGGTTGTGAGAGGGCGTTTGTTCTTTCTTTTCTTGCAATTAAATTTTCAAACGTGAAGGAAAGAAGAGATTTTTGGAGGGGTGTGGCGGCTCTGATGGAGACATGGAAGAGATGAGAGAGAGAGAGAGAGAGAGGAAAGAATGGTATTTCTCTCTTCCTTTGCAGGCTCCCTCAGCCTCTTCACATTCCAATCTTGCTACCTAAATATTCTGTGGGGTGGAAAGAAAACTGATGAAAAATGAAACAAGAAAAAGAGAAGAAGATTTGTCAAAAAGGCAGATTTTTAGAGAGATGAGAGAGAAAGAGACAACAGTGCTAAAGCCATGGCTTATCCAATCAGATTTCACCTTTCTTTTTCCCTTAATCTCTCTCTCTCTCTCTCCTCTCTAGAGAGAGAAACTGAGTGGTGATGAAGAACAACATTCTCATGGGGTTCGGCTGCTGATTCAGAAAAGAAAGGAAAAAGTTATTACTACTCTACACACACAGTTTCTAATTCTTTCTTTTGCTTCAGACTTTTCTTTGTAATCGTGAAAAGGACTTGGAGAAATCGGGAATTGAATAGCGATTTTAGCTTTTGTTTTGCATCTGGTAATTCGTAAAAGCGCCTTTTTTTCAGAGTTCTCCTGACGCAGGTTTTGCTTGAAAGTGCTGTTTGCAGTTTTCATCTCCTGCTCAGGCACTAGTCAGACTCACTGGATTCTCATAATTCTATTGTCTATTTTTATTTTTATTTTCATTTGATTTTATGATTGAGTTGTCTCAATTTTTCATTTTAATATTAATATCTCAACTTACTTATTCAAATAGAGAAAAAGTGCAGAATTTTTATTTGGTTAGATATTAATCAAATGTAACAACGCATTTTTTAAAAGCGTTTGGAGTGATAGAAATCTAAATTTTAAAAGGTTCAACTATCCAATAATTCCTCAAAATTCAAACAGATTTAATTTTTAATTTTAGGGGTGGATAAATGAAATAAATTATATGTGCTCGCCATTGTCTGTTGAGATAATTACATTTACACCTTTATTCTTGTCTTATAGTTTTTTTTTACAAATCATCACATTTATTTTTTGCATAATTACAGAAACTACCATTGCAATAAAAAAAAGATAGTTTGTGTAATGAAATTGACGTTTTTTTGAGAGTATATGTGTAATTATCCAAAAAAATGAGAGATAATTTATATAAATAAATCATAAATTATGGGTGTAAATATATATATCCCTTATCTTTTCAACAAGAAGCCAACCCCTCATTGCATGAGCCATTGTTAGTCGCGAAATTCCTTTCAATTTGGGCATTTATTAAGTCACATAATTAATGCTTAAGTCGAGAGTGGTTGAATCTTGTTTGGTGGGTAGCGAAAATGATTCCAATTTATGCTCAAATTTCAATTTTTTTTTTATAATAAACGATGAACTATTAATTTGAAAATACAACAGTTTTTCTGCAACAACTAATTGCTATTATAATAGTAAGAGGTTGTTGAGATTTAATTTATGTGATATTGTTGATAAATGTATGATTATTGTAATTATCTTTATTAGATGTTGATCGTCGACAGGACGGATTGTAATCGATTTAGTTTCAATTAATAATATTCATCGTTTTCACTTTAAAAAAAAAAAAAAAAAGTAATCAAAGGAATAATACAATCATCCTATAAACATGATTAGTGTAAGATACTTTCCCATAATCCTACTTATGT
Source organism: Sesamum alatum (assembly GCA_034509735.1). NCBI lineage: Eukaryota > Viridiplantae > Streptophyta > Magnoliopsida > Lamiales > Pedaliaceae > Sesamum > Sesamum alatum. Next base: position 46,893,166 of record JACGWO010000002.1, on the reverse strand, counting down.
GGTTGTTGAAATTTGCATTATGCAGTATTTTGCAATGTGCATGGCTAAGTTTCATCTATTCTTTTAAGGAAAATCCTATTCTTTAGCTGGACCCCAAGTGTTAAAAGGGGGGTTTGTAATAGTTTCTATTTATGTGGTGAAAAATAAATTGTAAAGAAATTGTAAGTTAAGCAAGCAGTGAAATTTAAAATATTTGAATACAAAAGTTAAAAAAAATAAAATTTGAAGTTGGAGTCTTTTGTATCAATAATGTGCAGAAGTTGGTAGAGAACTGCTTATAGCTTTTGGCATAAATCAACTGAATTTAAATAGTTCAAAACAGAGAAGCTGTACAACAAAAAACGTTCTTTTCAGGTTATTTTCAACAATTGTATACTAATAATCAATATTAAATAACTATATCTAATAACAATCCAGGATTGAAAGTAGATTTTGGACTCCAATGTTATTAGAAAAAATATGGCCTTTTTGTTATGATTAATTATTATATATAAATAAAAGCATAAAATCATAACGAATACTAATTACTATGATTGCACAACGGTGTGATCATAGTCAACACTTAAATTTTTGCATTAATTTTGTTTGATCGTTACAAATAGTATTAATTTTTTTTAAACTGTATTTATTTATAAGATAAGGAATATCTTTTTGGGGGTTTAGTGTTCCTTGAATTATGCTGACAATTAATGATAAAATTAGGTAGAAACATAATTATTTAATGAAGTCATAAACCAATCAGTGATGCTATGAAGTGTTAAGCAAGTTCAGCCATGATTTTGCTGAAGAAGTCAAATCCAGATATAATGTGGAAATGCAAGTGGTAACAAAGATTTAGAGCCAATCATTCGGCAAACAACAAATAAAAATAAATTGTATTTTTGTTTTACAACCTCTTGTGCTTTTTGAATTGTTTAAATTAAATTGATTTGAACCAAAAGTTATAGCGGTTTCCTACCAATTTCTACCAAACACTCTAATTTTATTTTATTTTTTTAAAATTGAAAGCGATGAACTTTATTAATGAAAGTAAAATGATTATATTCAGTCCAATCGGCTATCAATCGAACAGAGACAATTACTATCAATCATATCAACAATATCACATAAACTAACATATAGCTATCACAACAACAAATAATACTTACTATACATTAGAAATAAAATCAACCCACGCAGGGGTTCGAACCCATGACCTCTAAGATTATGGGGCCTCCGCTTCGCCAACTAAACTGGACCTCATCGACCACTTTTTTTTACAATTTATTCGCACCATAAATGTAGAAGCTATTGCAAATACGCCTATTAAACTTTTAAGCATTAATAAAAAGTTGGCTTTTCAAATTTTGCTCATTTTAGTTCCACGGTCGCTTGAAAATGGTCACACAATCCAGTTTTTATTTTGTGTGAATCGGTTATAATGACATTATAAATATTGATTGTTGATAATTATATCAATCTATATATCATTATCACTATCTAGCAATATTTATAATAATAATCAGTAACTATTGTTACCGTAGATAAATAATTATTACTAAAGTAAACAAATACACAAATGAGACTTGAACGTAAGATCTCATAATTATTGAATTTTATCTTCGCCGACTAAATTAAGCCTCGTTTTTTTATCCCCCTCTTTGCGCGTTTCTCTTTTTGTTGGATGGGTAAGATGCACAAAAAAGGAGAAAAGTAGAGAAAAAACAAGTGCTTTACAGTTATGGAGATCCAAGTCACAAGGACATGGGAATTTTCAGATTTTAGGCAAACACCCAGGCATGCATGTTATCACATGTAAAAAGCAAATCATGTTTACCCTCATTAATTACACTCCTCTTCCCTGAGGTTTGGTATAATTACACGTAAATTTCCTGTGATTTAAAAAATTATACATAATACCCCTGAGGTTTGCTTCTGTCTAATAAATAGGTCCATTCGTTAGTTAAAAATCACCGAATTTGTTGATATTAACAACAAAAATGAATGAAAATCAATATTTACTCTCAATTGACTTATTAATGACTTAATGCAGACCAAACAAATTATTTATGACTAAATTACCCTTATAATGGTGAAGATATAGCTCATCTCATGCATTAACGTGTGATAATATATAAGGGTAGTTTGGTCATAAAAAGATTCGTTTGGCCTACAATAAGTCAGTAATAAGTCAATCAACGACAAATATCATCTATAATTCAATTTTTTTGTTTTGCTAATATCAATAAGTTCGGTGAATTTTGACAAATGGAGGGACTTATTTGTTAGACAGAAGCAAACCTCAGAGGTACTAGATGTAATTTTTTAAACCAGAAGGAGTCTATGTGTAATTACACCAAACCTTAGGGGGGGAGTGTAATTATTCCTTTTTTTAAATCATATTTTAAAGGGGAAATTGAAAAAGAAAATATATTATTTCTTTTGCAATTGTTTATTGATGAATATTTGCATGACATTTTTCTTGATTTCTTTAGTTTAATGCTAAGAATATAATATCTGCTATTTATTACAATTTTCAAAAAAGACAAACTAGTATCTTTTCTTTTCTTTTTTTTTTTTTTTTTGTTTCTTATAATGCATGTAAATTTAATTAGGAATTGGTAAATAAAAAAATCGGGTGACTAATTTAAAGCCGGGCGTACGCAAATATGAGGTATGTTTAGATCTAATCGCATAAATTAGTATTTTAGATAAAGTATATATGGAGTATAAAAAAAGATGATCATATTAATTAGCAATGTGTTTAAGTAGATCGTCACGAAGGTACAACTTAATTATCTACGTAGAATCTAAATAAAGGACGATTTAATTACATAATTCGCGACAACCCTTAATTTTACGCGTCTTAAAGGAAGCCTATAACATGCTAAAAGGCAAATTAAACCAAGAAACAAATGAAAAATAATAAATTAATAATATTGATTTCCTTTTTCAAAAACCTCTAGTACTAATTTACATGTAGGGTTAATTGCAATTTTCGTCCTGTAATTATAGATATTTGGCGTTTTGGTTCTTTAAGTTTCTAGGGTAGCAAAATAGTCCTTTAACTTTTCAGTTAATTGCATTTTCTGTCCTGTTATTATAGGTATTTGGCGTTTTGGTCCTTTAAGTTTATAGGGTAGCAAAATAGTCCTTTAACTTTTCAGTTTTCGCAATTCTCGTCCTCTGGTCGATGGATTTTTTAAAACTTGCCGGAATAATGGCATGCGATTAGGTTGATCTTCTTGAGTGATACCACATTCAGGCATTGCCCCTTCTTCCGGTTAGTTTAAAAGCCTCACGCGTGAATCGTGTGTCACTATTCCGGCAAGTTTTAAAAAATCCGGCGACCAGAGGACGAAAATTAAAAAGTTAAAGGACTTTTTTGCTACCCTAGAAACTTAAAGGACCAAAAAGCCAAATGCCTATAATTACAGGATGAAATTACAATTAACCCTTTACATGTATATAGTTGTTGCAACAGAAATATTATTAGAGAATGTTTGCAAAAATCAGTATCTGGGAAAATGTGAAAAATTTTAAAAATAAGATTTGAAATAAGTACGTAAGAGTGGAGTCCCTGTAATAAATATTGAATAAAAAAAATTAAAATTGGAGTGTTCGGTAGAAAATTATATTTTTTTTCTTTTTTTTTTTTTGTATAAATGAATGTGAAATTCCTTGTAAAGAGTACCATAAGTAATCACTACAATAAAAAATAATATTAATCATAAAATATTAAGTGATAATTTTAAAATTATTACTAAAATTGTATCATAATTGATAATAATATTGAGTTCGTCACATTATAATTATTCGTTACAACAGATGTGTACTAGATTGTCACCTGACACATCTACGGTGATAATATAAATATAGTGATGATTATATATGTTGTTATCATATTATTATGTGCTATATGTGTGTCACTCATTATTTATAGTGATAATTTTTTACTTTGTTATTCAAATAAAATAAATTTAGATTGGATTTGTTTTCAGTTTTACTATAGGTTTGAACCATATTTTTCTTTTTCTATTTTATTTTTATAGTACTCGATTTATTATCACTCAATACATTTCAAATTCAAGATTTGATCCAATACATCAATAACAAATACGTTTGGACCATGTTTTTCTTTGTACAAACAAGAGAAATTCTAACCCATATCGGGTTTAGTTGAATCTGAACCAATTTTATATGCAAGTGCAAATACACTTGCAATTGGATTGACGTACGGTTCAAGACTATTGATCAATCACATGTCAAGTATATAACATTTACTTTGTGACTGATTTAGTTTGGTCTGGTTTGGCCAAATTTAATTTGGGTAAAAAAATTTTGTATACCAATCACACGACAAGTGTATTAAATCTATGATTGATTTGGTTTCACCAAATCTGATTTGAATAAAAATTTTCTAACAATCAAAGTGTGTTAGGACAGATTCAAGATACAATCAGCAGACAATAAACATTTGTTCCTACAATCCAATGTATTGAGATTTTTCAGAGTAATTAGTATGTTTCAACATCTGCACATGCTCTCTACAAAACCAATGAGCATTGTGAACACCAAAAATTCTCTTCTTCTATGAAAATGTTCATTCAACACACACACACACACACACACAAATTAATTTATATTTTTTTTTTCAGAAAATTTATGTAAAGGGCGAGCTTATCATTGCAGTTCTATTAAACTCGTAGTCGAGCTAATTAATTTATATCAGAAAATTTTAATTCAGATCATGTCCGATCAAGTTTGAATCAATTACATGACAAATGTATTATATTTATTATGTAATTGGTGTAAATTTTTTGAAAAGTGATCATTCACTCGACAAATCCCTGACAAAAAGAAAAAAAAAGGAAGAAGAGAAAACTAGCGACAAAATAAAAAAAAAACTAAGTGACAATTTTATTATATATTGTCACTAATTATATGTATTAATTTAGTAACGACAATTTTATATTGTTGCAATAATGAATTTTATAATTTTAATTAATAGTGATCATTATTCTGTAAAAAGTGTTATTAACAAGAATTAAGGACAAAAAAATTGTGAAGTTATCACAAAATTGTGACTATATTAAAATGTAATTATACGTTCCGAAATACATATAATTAATGACACTATTAATAAAATAATCAATTTACATATATCGTTAGTTGCAACTTAATTTGAAATTATTATTGCCACTTGATATTCTATTATTAATATTATCTTTACCATAATTCCTTAAAACATACCAAAAATTAAATTATAAAAAAGAGCAAGTAAAGGGAAAAATCCAAAAAGAACATAAATAATGAATTCATGACATCATTTGATTGGCCTTTGAAAGGAGCCAATCTTCAAGTTCTAATCTTTATTGCTCTCGAGTCTTGATCATTTTAATGATCTTACTTTAATTTTATTATTTTATATTCCATATCATATATATAAGTAGAATTAAATAAATTAACTAACTAATTTCATTAAATAAAAAATTCAATCTGACTTTTGTCGACACTCTACATCTCATGCATGATGACGTGCTACTCATTCAAACATGTATTTGTCTTTTTTGAAAATAATTATGGAGAAAATCCAAATGCTTTAAAAATAGAAAAAAATCGATGATGATGTAATTTTACGCGTTTTGATTTAATGCCTTCACATAATTTATATATTTTGCACTACTTTTGCACAAACATAAATAAATAAAAATAGCAACTTTGGTGCTATTGAACTGCCAACCGACTCCAATTAATTTGCACCCATACTATTCAAGTAATTAAGTTTATCAACATATGATGATATTTAAATGAATATATATAGCCTTTCAAAAAAAAAAAAAAAAGAATATATATAGAATAAGTTTAGCATTTGCTTGATTTAAAATAGGATTATGTCGTTTAAATATTCGTCAAACTTTATTGTTTTCGATATTATTTTAAAAGACAAGGCTATAAATTAGAAGAGTTCTTCAATTTACTTTCAAAATTTTATTATTTTTCCGTCATATATAATCTAATCATTCATGAATTCACTAAATAGTACCAAACAAATAAATCTGTATTTGATATCTCATCATGGCCCATAGAATGATAAAAGTAGTTTAATTATAATTCCGTCCATAGAAAATTACCAAATAATAATTAAATAAAAAAAATATATATATATATACACACACACATGCTACTAGAAATAATGCTAATAGCAACTGCGTATATTCCTTACAAAATAGTGGAATTCGTTGTTAATGTAGTTCAACAACGAATTTACTAAAAATTTTACTTGCTAATTAGTTTAATACTGATTTTTGCATCAATTTTTTTCATAGTTACTGAATCGTTTTCTTGCAGTGATATATATAAATATATATATATATATGTGTGTAATTAGTAGTGGAGTCAGCTAGCCACCTTTACTTAGTAATAATACAGCAAAAAATGTTCTTCTTGACCATGATGAAAAATGAAGAAAACAACAACCTGTTTTTCTTACTTTTGCAGTCATCTTTAGCAAGTTGCACATAATAGTAATAAAAAATTACATTATTTCTGAGTCTTAGAGACAGCAGAATTAGAATCTGATGACTTGGGGAGTCAGACTCAAATTCACAATAATGCTTTAATTTATCCCATTCACACCAAAACTCACTTCAATTAAAGTTGAAAAATCCAACTCAGAAGAATTTCAGGTTGATTTATCTATGTATATTATGATAAAAAAAAGGTAGAGGGAATAAATTGTTCATAATTATGGTATTTATCCTGAAATACATATTCTTACTGCAAGAGAAAATATGTTTAATTGTATTTTTAGGTCTGTAATTATATGTGTTAGGGTGTAAGCTGGTCCAAATTTGTCCGAAAAGTGACATCATCATTTCAAACAGTTATTTGAAAAGATTAAGACAAATATAATTGTTAAGGTTGAGGTCTCTCGTAACTTGTTAGAACATTTTTGTATCACTAATTGTCAACTATTGCATTTTTATAAACTAATCTTTTGCCATTAATTATCAATAATACAAAAACTTTTATGTAATTCTCGTCATTAATGTAAAATTTGTGATATTTACAACACCAAAATATCATTTGATATATATAATTAACGACGACAATATAAAGATAACACAAAATAAGACTTTAATTTCTTCGTCGCTCCTTTTTCTTTTAGTATAATAAAAAGGGTACGTAGGAGATGAGCTACCAACATAGGAATTTCATTTGAGTATATTTGAAACTCCCACCACTACTATGAAATTTAATTAAGATTGTTAGGTATGATTTATATACTGAAAAAAGGACGAATGCTCTAATTGGGGGGTTTTGTGTAGTTAGTGGGTTACGATTAAGTGGGCTGGGGGTGCGGGGGGAAGCCCCCTCGGTATGGTATAGGGGCAATTTTATGAAAAGTACTGTAGGGTTATATGCTGTATTTGTAACCTAGTGAGATTCATTCTCTCATAATAAAATTACACAACCGTCACCGCTCCCGAGGACGAAGACACATTGCCGAACCTCGTTAAATCCTTGTGTCGTTTACTCTTATGTTCTATAATTTTAATTTTTCAACAAAGATATATATATATATATATATATATATATATATGGCTTAGAAGGCAAACCTATCACGATTATCCCACCAAAATAACATTTAGATTGATGCTATATCAAGTGAATATCAGTTCAAGATCAATAATGTTTTAGTTTAATAGTTAAGACTGAGGTCCTGTAAATGAGATCTAAGTTATGGGTCCGTTTACACTAGATGTGGGGATATTTGTTTCATTTAATGTAGGTTTATTCTAATTTATTTTCATTATTCTAAAATGTATTGACCGAATATTGATTTAATTATTTACTTACCACTTCAAAAAAAATAAAAATAAAAATAAAAATAAAAATAAAAATAAAAATAAAATTCTAGCTAGTGACAAGTTCATGAACTACCTGTGCAAACGAATTTGGGCAAAACTACAATGTTGGACTTCGGGTGATTTCAAAAGGACTAGTAGATGATTTAATGGGTAGGAATTCCTTTCACTACTGTGACTATTGATTTGACTTTTCATGCACATGAGGATCATGTGGTGATTTTTTTTAACAAAAAAATATCAGCTAACCGCTACGTGAAGATCACGTGTATTGTGCTCACTACAAGAAATATAATATTTAATTATGACTAATTGTTATGGTTAATACTAAATAGTCGTAGAATAGTCATTAATCACGGTCACGCAACGGTTGTCGATCATGGTTTTTGTGAGGGTGGCTAAAGCATTTGCCATGGCCAAAAGCCATGGTGAATATTTCCGATTTTTAGCCGTGGCAAATAAGGTTTTCATGGTGAAAAACTAGTTTTTGCATCGATTTTTATTTAACTGTGGCTAATAATAGTTATTTACCATGATTTTTAGCCATAATCATTAAAATTGTAGCAATAATGAATTTTTTTTAGTGGCTATTAATTTCTAACGTGGATAAAAAAAGGAATAAACTTGCTATATTTTTGGACTAATGGTACAAATCAGAATTTCATAAAGTATGGGACTAAAGTTGAAATGGTTCATTCATACGAGACCAATACTACAATTTTGCAATCGAACTTGACCGAATAATCAAAAGTAACGAGTTAGACTATTCACCACCACTTTAATAGTTAGATAGATACAAATTACATGTGAAATTAAGAAAATTAGGTATATGTGAGTAGGATATATTAGAGTAGTAGTAATCAATAGATATTAATGGTAAATCTACGTGTATTATTTTGTCGTAGCAAGAAGCAATGCTTTTATGCATTGCCTCGAGACACAGAAAGATCAACAAAAAGTCAGTTGCTGAAAGTATACATCGTCGTCCGATCGTTGATGAAAAGAAAAACTATCTCTTACTTTGTCCCTACAACAAAGTATCATGCAATTTTTTATCTTAACAAACATGCATGCACACATATATAGCCACCACAACCCTAATTATAGAAAACACACATGACTTATATTTATATTTATGTATTAAGAAAAGAAGGTAAGAAGGGATAAGGAGAATAAAAGCCGAAAGCAAAAGTATCATGAGTCTCATACTTGTTATGGATTTTACAAATCAACTTGCTAATTAATTTGTCAATTTTTTTTTATTAGTGGGAACACATTGTTGACCTATTTGATTGTAGAAAAGAAAGAAGGAAACAACTAAGGAGAATAGAGTTGCAATTTAATTGGGTTATGTGTAATTTTTTGGTCAAATTGATCGAAAAATGGCTAAAGTTACAAAAATTTTAAAATTACAGGACTAAATTATAAAAATCAATTCGCACAGGACCAAAAATGCCACCCCCTAAGTTACAGGACTAAAATTATAATTTTCTCTTTATTTGTTGCAATTAACCTGTTAAATTGTATTTATATATAAAATATATATATATATATATATATATAAATGTATTACAAGACTAAAAATTACAGGAAATAAACGCAAACATATTTATGTATGTATATATATATATCTATACTATCTATACTATACTATTATATTAAGGGAGAACACCTCTTTGGTGTCTCTCCTAAATTTGGTCTGCCATTTTTTTTTTAATATTTTTTTGTCTTTTCTCAACTTCTTATTTTTCTCCCTTCTCAACTTCCCATTTTCTCTCTTATCAACTTCCACATCCCTTTTTCTTCTCTCATTTTCTTTCATTATTTTCTCAATTTTTTTTTATATTTTTTAATCTAATTAATTTATTTTTTAAAAAATAATAATTTTTTAAAAAATTTAAATTAATTATGCACACACATTTGAGTGTGTCACGTATACTAGTATATATTAAGAAAGAAGGGATAAGGATAATTATAAAAGCCGAAAGCAAATTAAAGGATGAGTGTCATATTGTTGTTATGGATTTAATCTAATTAATTTTGTCAATTTTAGGTCATTAGTGGATATCACACCTTTGTTGACCTATTTGTACAAAAGATAGAAGGATATTATAAATAAGAAAACTCTTTTGATACCTATTCGAAAAGGATATAAATTAAGGGTTTTCGCGCACTACACCAAAGAATAGGGCATTGCCTCGAGCTCGGCTTGTTTGCACCATTAATCGTAATATTAAAAGACAATATTATGAATAAAATATTAATGAAATTATATTTTTAGTCACATACAATAGGGGGTTTAATGTTTTTAATCTTATGTCTTATGAAAATTTTAAAATGATCTCAAAATTGGAAAAATTTGATACATTTAGTCCTCTACTTTACGGGATTTTTAAAATGGTCCAAAAATTGAGAAAACTCATTACATTAAGTCCACTGCTTTATGAAAATTTTAAAATAGTCACAAAATTAAGAAAACTTGATGCATTTAATCCCATGTTCAAGTTTTCATCAAAAAAATAGTCGATAAGGACCATTAGTTGTGTGAGCAGCTAAGCTAACGAACATACGCATTACATGTGTCCTTACTATCTATTTTTTTTACAGAGACTTGGATATGTGACTAGCTAAATCAGTTGAGTTTTTTCTAATTTTAGACCATTTTAAAAATTCCGTAAAGCAGATGACTAAATGATCGAATTTTCTAATCTTGCGACTATTTTAAAATTTCATAAAGTAGAGGACTAAAAGTGTCGAACTCTCTTTCCATTAGGATTAAAAGTGTAATTTTGCGCAAACTATCACATGATAATTCTAAAGTTGTCACCAACGAAAATAATTTTGATCTTGTATAATATATATAATTTTAGTATAAGAATTGTGCATATTAATTAAAATAAATTATCATTATAAATAATTAGTGATGCGTCTATTGTGACAACACAAATATAGAGCCAAAAATTATTTATTGTTACTATATAGATTGTTATTATACGTATGACGCTAATTGTTTTCATCTGTTGTAGTCCTTAACGTTTTCATTTTTTTGACAAAATTGATCCATTTGTTAGTTTGGCCACCGTGAAACGCACGTGAGGCCAGTTTGGAAGGAAAAGAATAGTTTTTTTTTTTTTTTGAAGGGGGTGGCTCTATAAATGACATTTCTTTAGTTTTTTCTTTCCTTTTTATAAATTTTCTCTATTTTTAGTGTATTTTGGCTGAAAAAATGAATTTTCCTTTATTGAGGCCGAAACTAGAACCTCTTGACTGAATCGATTTGTCAGGTCTATCAATAATAATAATTCCATCAACAATAAGATCAAGATAATAAATACTTGGATAAATGCAAGACTTCACAACATAAAAGGGCTGAGCGTTTTTCTTGAATTAGAAAATGATTTTTTTTTTTTTGAATTGAAAGCGATGAATTTTATTAATCGAAAGTAAAGTCATTACATTCAGTTATGTCGGCTATCAATATTGAACAGAGACAATTACAAACAATCAAATCAATAATATAACATAAACTAACACCTAATTATTACAGCAGTAATAATACCTACTATACAGTAGAAATAATATCAACCCACACAGGGGTTTGAACCCATGACCTCTAGGATCATGGGGCCTCCTCAACTTCGCCAATTAAGCTAGGCATCCTTGGGCAATTAAAAAATGAATTAGTTACACACAATATGTGTCGAAAAACCTAAAATTCAATGAGAAAACATGAAGTAAAAAGAAAAGGAAGAAGATACAACAGTAATGTATCATTTTATCTAACATATTTATGTGTATTCTATCTATACAAATTAATTTCTTCACTCAATTATGTCTTATCCTAATGATTAAAATTGAGATGTCAACAAGTTTGGAGTAATGCGTTTGAGTCTTACCAGATGTATAGACAATTTTAGACAAAGATAATTTTTTTTAATATTTTAAAAAGTTATACAAGAAGATAATGCTACGTAATTGAGAGTAGCTTATAACAAATGCTTATAATATTTTTGAACCCCTCCGAAAATACAAAAATAGAAGCGAGTGTACGTGGAGCCCTTTGTTCTTGAAATCTCATTTTGTTGTCCTAAAGCTTTGCAGAAGGGTCCCTACCTATTTATTTAGTATTTCAATCATTCTCTTGATCATATCTACGTAATTAATAATAGGTAAGTAGATATTAAGAAAAATGAAATGCGACAAAGTTTAATTAATATTCCAGCCTTACGTGGGCGATAATTATTATTGATATATCTATCTATGAAGACGACGTTGTATTTCGGTTGATTTAATGTATGACCTAAACATACATAATTTTCAGGCTGATGTGATCTATCCTTGTAATGTATAAAGTATTTACGGTCGTTATATTTAGCATGCTTGGCACTCAAATTACTGAGTTTGAAAATGGAATGCCGTCGTCAATCAATTGATTGAGTTGACATCATTGTTTATGTTGAGGAGAGGATCCAGGGTTCGAATTGAAGTATTCCCAACCCTCCTCCCCGTTGTAATTAAAGAAAAGGGATAAATTACAGCTACTTTTCCTGAGGTTTGGCATAATTATAAATACCACTCGTTGTTTGAGAAATTACAAATACCCCCGAAGTTTGTACCCGTCTAACAAATAACCCATTTTAATCTATTTTTATTGGTGAACTGACCAAGCCCTTATGCACTGAATTAAATTTTATTTAATTCTTAAAATTTGTTTGGACTACAATGCGTAGGGAGAGGTTTTTAAGTTTTCTACACAAAGGAGCAATAATGTAATTTGCCTCGGCTGATTTTTCTACAGTTTAAGTAAAAGTTTTAAAGGGCAAAATGGTAAATTTTTGGCCTTTGATTAAAAATTACAAACCTCAGGGAAGTATTTGTAATTTTTTAAATAACGAGAGGTATTTCTAATTATACCAAACTTTAAGGGAGGTGGCTGTAATTTACCCTAAAAAAAAAAAATGACTACATATCGGAGAATCTAATTCTGCATTTTTCTTGTACATTTTATTACTAATAAGAAATTGCTTCAATTTTTTGAAATGGAATCAACTAAGAAACTTCCCATGGATATTTTTTGGTCAAAGGCTCCTTGGACATGTCGCCAGAAAAATAAATCCCGTCACCCTTTGCAACCCAATAACAGGTGAGACTGTTGCATGTTTTACTCCACTATGAGTTAAAAACTTCAAAAGATCTTTCCAGCTTACCTCACCAGAAATGACAGAAGAATACAGTGTTAGGAGTAAAGTTCTCGCAAAAATTCCAGTTGAACTCTTGATTTGTAGAAATGGTATGATATCCCAAATCATTATTCTTAGATTGACAGTGCAATTGCAATGCTGTAGAATTTGAAGGGAGATTATCTATCATATGAACTTGAAACCTTTGGGTAACCGTACATTTATCGTTTTCTAGAACAGATGCTCGGACAATATTGGGTACTACACAAAGAAGAAAATAAGATGATTTTCATCGTTGTACGTATATCTGAATGAAATGATGTGTGATGGTGAAGATGTTTCTTTTATATAGTTGAACCACTCGTACGTTATTGTATATATTGAAACAAAAAGGTGTCTAAAATCGAATAAAATAAAAAATTCGAGAATATATATAGCTGTGAGATTCAACATTTGACTTGATATATATAGCTAATGTGAAAGTATCATAAATGGGATAATTTTAAATTTGGTCCTTTAAGTTAGTCATTAAATCAATTTTGGTACCACATGTTCTGACCTCATTAATTTTGGTCTCCTTTTCTTAAAATGATTAAAATTAGTCCTCTCCGTTAGGTGACCTTCTAAACTAACGGAGTGACCGCACATGTCATAGACAAAAAAAAAAAAAAAAAAAAAAAACAGAACATGGGGTTCCTAGGATGTTTTATATAGTTTTGTGGTGGATTCATATTACCATTATTTTACTTATTAACAAATAAATTATGTGATAAGATTAGGAAAATATATTTTGAATTTACTTATCATGATACCATATATAGTATCTTATGCTTGGAATCAGAAGAAAAGACCACAATTTTAAAATTTCAATGAAGAAAGTGGAGAAAAAAAAATAAAAAATAAAATGGATACACACAAACACACATGAAAATTTTATAATTTATTATACTCAAAGAATTTAAATATTACTCTATCTCACAAAATAACAAATATCTCAACAATGAATTTCAAATAGTGTTGTAATCTTGCAAGTCCACTTTCATTCTCAACACATCCAAACAAAAAATTAAAACGAACCGTTGTGAATCGAGTTGCTTCAGAAATATACTTAATTTAAATTTGTTACAAATATGATTCTTTTTATTAAACGATTTTGAGAACCATATTTGTCTACATGCTACTTAAACTTCCCAATTGTACTTTTTGACTAACGACTCGGTGGAATTAACATTAGAAAGATAAATACCATCATTCTTTACTACCCAATAAAATGCATGTCCATGGCCGTCCCTCCATTTTGAGTTGAAAGCATCGAAACCTCTTTGCTTCGAACCCCACCAAAGATGACAAAAGAACAGAGTATTGCGATAAAAGTTCTCACAGAAACTCCACTGAAAATCTTCACCCTTAGCAAGTGTATGATATCCAAGATCATCATCTTTGGATGCACAATGCAACTTCAATGGTGCGGAATTTGGAGGGAGGTAATTAACTACATGAATGTCGTACTTCATTGTGAAAAAACATTCGCGCCATGCAAATGCTTGGAGAATGTTGACTAGTACGAAAAGGGACAACATAAGGACTTTTGTCATGATATATCTTAGTTAATGTCTTCTGTTTAATATTCTAATTGCTTTTTTTGCTTTGGAAGTTCTTTTATAGAGTATATTTAATGTGAAAGTTCTATTACAAAATTTGAGAAAGATTGATGAATTAACATTGTCCAGACATTATTGTACCATAAAATAGTAAGCACGAAGAAATTAACATGGTAGGACGTAGGAGTATCAAAATCTAGCCATGTGAAAGTGAGCAAATACATAATGAAAAGCATATGTTGAAAACCTTAGAGAATTAACCACTTGATAGTTAGAACAGAATTATGTTAATGTGCATATTCTGAGAAAAACAAACAAGATTAATCATAGAATTTTATGCCATTAAGAGAATATGATATATATTACATTCATAATATTTAAATCTGGTTCTTAGAACCCTTGTGATTTGTTGCATTCTTCAATATAAATCATGATTCTTGCAAAGTTTATGATGAAATAATATCATAATGACTTGGCAAAGTTAGTCGGTAAAAGACAAATGGAAGACTTGACAAAGGATTTATGCAAATGATTTTTGTCACTAATTTTAGTACTTCAGGTGGCGTCATCATAATCTATATATACTCTCGGACTTAAATGAATTTTAGGTCCCGTAATTTAGACGTTTTTATGTTTTCATCATTTTAATTTTTTAGGATAACATTTTATCTTGCATTTAAAATTGAAGGGCTAAAGGCTAAATCACAAATCAAACTTGAGCTTGCAAATTGTAACATATATCAATAGTTTAAAAATGTTGCTAGATATTAGATATAAGATTACACGCAATCGAAACATAATAGTAAGCTCTGGTTTAAAAATTAGATTTCACAAAGTTGCAAAAGTAAAACGATAGACTCATAAAGATAAGTATGATTTTAGATTCAATATTTGACTTGATTTAACTAATGCCACTAGAAGAAATATAATATTTAACTATGGTTAATTGCCAAGATTAAAAATAACTGATCGTACTAAAAAGTTAATGACCAGGTCACGCAAGTGGCTACACATTAGTCATGGCCAAAAGCCTTGGTAAAAATATTTTTCATGGCTCATAGCCATGACAAAAGTAATTTTCATGGTAGATAAGTTAAGTTTTTGTATCGATTTTTATTTAACCGTAGTTAATGGTCATTTACCACGGCTCTAGTCCATAGCCAATAAAATCATAGGCAATAATAATTTTTACCTAGTGTGTGAAAGTATCATAAACGGGATAATTTTAAATTTGGTCTCCTAAGTTGGTTATTAAATCAGTTTTGGCATCCCATTCTTAAAATGATCAAAATCAGTCATCTCCTTTAGTTGCCCATCTAAACTAACAAAGAGATCGTTTTGGAAGGGGAATATGAAGTTATTAGCAATGAATTCGACCATTTTGTAGGGGATATATGTCGTTGCTATTAGCATTATTTCTAGTAGTGACAAGCTCCTTTTTTGGTTTTTCTGAGTTGTGTATGCGGGATAAATATAGTTATTTCTTCAATCATCGTAATGATAATGGAGGTATGTATATTAGATTATTTGCAGTTGACCACATGAATAAACGAGAAATATATGGCAATGATATTAAAATTCTGTTTCTCTTTGTCTATATATATTGAAATTAAACAATATGATCTCTTTTACTCACCAAGTCCAAATACTAAGCAACTCATATTACTCAAAAGACAAATTAATAAATATGTGCGTATATATTTATAAAAATTATTGGAGTATAAGTAACTTTGAAAATAATTTCTTGTTGTCTAACATACATAAAGCTAGAAGCAAATAACAACGGAAATAATTTATGACTATAAAATAACTTAAATGTATATCTATAATATTAAGTAAGAAAGCGCATTGCAATATTTTGGTGAAATACTCAACTAAACTGAAGATTCAATGATGAAATGCTATATTTTAAATGTTTTTTATTTTATTTATTACATGTTACATTAATATTAATAAGTTGATAAATACATCAATTCGATGAATAAATTCATACTAAAATAAACTGATATTACAATAAGTTTACATTAAGTGAGGCAAATATTCCAATAAACTCACATTAAGTGAGACAAATACCTATACGTCTAGTGAGACTCGACCCGTGACCTCCAATATATTCATGGTATAAGGGGCAAAATTCACATAACCTTCAATATTAATAATAATGACGATGATGATGATTTAGTATTATAGTATTATATATTGAAGAAGAAGGTTTGGAGAAAAGAGCAACTTCACTTAGGTTCATCGTAGTAGTTAATTAGAATATGGTTAAATTTAACGCATATATAAAGTATTATGCATACTCCTAAATTTGGACAATAATTTTAATTCTTCAAAAGGGCATGTTTTACTTATTTTAAGTGAATATCTTGGGAAAAATTGCATTTTACATCCCATAACTTACATTATTTGCGATTTTGGTCCCATTAATTTTTTATGTAGCAATTTTAGTCCCATAAGTCCATAAATATTGCAATTTTAGTCCCATTGACAAAATCCGTTAAGTCCATAAGTCACATCTAATGAAACGTTGCAATTTTAATCCCATAAGTCCACAAATATTGCAATTTTAGTCCCATGCACGTGCTTCTTCCATTAAAATTTTAGCGGATTTCATCAATGGGACTAAAATTGCAACGTTTGTGGACTTATGGGACTAAAATTGCTACGTCAAAAATTAATGGGACCAAAATCACAAACAGTGTAAGTTATGGGACGTAAAATACAGTTTTCCCGAATATCTTGTCTCAAGAGTTCACTAGGTTACTAGGATATTTTATATAATTTTGTGTTAGATTCATATTACCATTATTTTACTTATAATTTTGTGATTAGATTAGGAAAATATATTTTGAATTTGCTTATCATGATAACATATATAGTATCTTATGCTTAGAATCAGAACCAAGACCACAATTGGTAAAATTTCAATAAAGAAAATGAAGGAAAAAATAAGAGAGATAGACACTCACACATGAAAATTTTATCATTCAACCATTGGAGTTATACTCATGGACTCTCACAAAATCTAATATTGTTATTCTTCATATTAGAATAATTCTTTGGTATGAAATAAACATATACGAAGAACATTAAATTCGGGAAATAATTCTCCAAAAATAGTTAAAATCGCACAATATAACACATATCTCAACAATGTATTTCAAATTGTGTTGTGCAGTTCTACAAATGCACTTTCATTCTATTTATTACACATACAAACGAAAACAATAAAGTGAACCAATGTGTATTGAATCACTTCAGAGATATACTTAATAAAATTAAATTTGTTACATATATGATTCTATTTATTAAACGATTTCGCAAACCATATATGACAACATGCTACTTAAACCCAATCGTACTTTTTGTCCAACGAATTGGTGGAATTAACATTAGAAAGATAAATACCATCACTCTTTGCTACCCAATAAAATGAATATGGGTGTTTAACCCCCCATATTGTTTTGTAAGCATCAAAAGCTTTTTGCTTCGAACCCCACCAAAGATGACAGAAGAACAAAGTATTGCCCCAAAAGTTCTCGCAGAACTTCCAGGTAAATTCTTCACCGTTGGCAACTGTATGGAATCCAAGATCATCATTTTTTGATGCACAGTGCAACTTCAATGGTGCGGAATTTTGAGGGAGGTAATTAACTATATGAACGTCGTATTGCCATGTGAAAAAACATTTAGGCAGCGCAAATGCTTGGAGAATGTTGACTAGTACGAAAAGGGACAATAGAAGGACTCTTGTCATGATATATCTCGATGTTTCTACTGAATATTCTAATTTCTTTGTTCCCTTGGAAGTTCTTCTATAGAGTATATATATAGATAAATGTGAAAGTTTTCAATCTTCACTCTACAGCAAAATTTAAGAAGGATTCATGAATTCATCATATTTTACCAATATCATTGTATCAAAAATAGTAACATGATAGGAGTATCAAAATCTAGTCATGTGAAACTGATTGAAAACATTAGATAATTTACCATTTGAGTAGCTAGGTAGAATTGAATTGTGTCCATGTGCATATTCTGAGAGAACCAAACAAGATTATTGATAGAATTTTATGCCATTAAGAGAATATGATATATATTATATTCATAATATTTAAATCTGGTTCATGATACTTACTAAGTTTATGATGAAATAATATCATAATGACTTGGCAAATATAGTTGGTAAAAGATAAATGGAAGACTTGACAAAGGCTAAATGGAAAGGGGTTTTCTCACTAATTTTAGTACTTCAGGTGGCGTCACCATAATGTATAATATATATAGGACATGTTTACTTAGTTGGATTGGGCTGGATGTCCAACCCAATCCAACTTAGTAACTTGTTTTACTTTGCAAAAGGTTGACCCGGGATAATGAGGCCAAACCCGGTTTTGATAAGGATAAATGGGTTATAGTAATACCACCAAATAAGGTGGGATTACTTATCCTACAAAGTCCACTAGCCCAAGATAATTTTTAGAAGGCCTAATTTGTCCTCAAATCATATGTTTGTTTTTTTGGGTGTTAAGAAAACTTAACAAAATGATAATAATAATTAAAATCTACAATTACCAATTGAAAAAGAAAAATATAAAAGCATTTTTTTTACAATGGCCATTATTGTGTCTTATTATGGGATAATTTTAATATTTTGTAACATTTTTCCAAATTAATGGCATACTTGTAATTTTAAGATAAAATTACCTCACATCAATTCAATACTTCATCCAATAAAATAAACAAAATATTACATAATCCTATCACTACATATCCCAAATTTTATTATTCATTAATCTATACCACTATAATCCCATTACACAAAGTAAACGAGGCCATAGGGTAAACATCAGTTTGGTTCCCTAAACTATGCCACTTACCATTTTTGGTCCCTCATGTATCCTGCTCATTAGATTTGGCCCCTCAAATTTAAAAATTCCATCATTTTGGTCCCTCCTTCAAATTTCCTATTAAAACTAACGAAATTCGTAGAAAAAAAAAAAAAAAGAAGAAGCACAATTGTGCTGAAGGTGACGCAAACTTGAAACTTAAGTGTAACAAACAAGACCCACACTACTAGACCAAGTCTACTGCTTGGTTTTTTACTCACCCGAAATCTATTTATATTAAAACGTCTCTGAAGTAAGTTGTAATGGCCCAAAATCAGCCACAACAAATCGAAATTTTTACTTCTCAAACCCTAGCAGCTGCTGCACGACGAGCAGTGGCACGACGAAGGAGTGGTGCTTTATGCAGATCACTTAATCATCAAAAGTTTCAACTTCGGTTATTGTGAAGGGAGGTATGAATTTCATCACTTTGCCAAATCTTAAAGCTGCACTTGGAAGTCAATTACAGATAATACACATGAAAGACCAAGTGGAAGTGGAGATAAGGAGAAGAAAAAGACAAGCAATGTTGTAATGGACCAATTTTTGAATTATGCTTTAATTGATGTTTAGAGTATTTTCAAAATTGTTTTTCTATATTTGATCACATGATGTATGTATTTTTTTATGACTTTTATGTTTTTATGTATTTTTATGATTTTATGACATTGTTTGGTATTTTTAAGACTTTTATGACTTATGTATTCTCGTGGAATTTTTATTACTTATGTATTCTTGTTGAATTTTTGAGAATTATTCTTGTGGAATTTTTATGACTTATGTATTCGATTTGTTGTTTGGGGCTGATACAACATTTTAGAGACGTTTTGTATTTGGGAGACTAAAAAACCAAGAAGCAAACTTGGGGCTGCTACAGCATACTTCAGAGACATTTTAAATTTTGAGTAAGTAAAAAACCAAGTAGCAAACTTGGTCTAGTGGTATGGGCCATGTTTTTGTTACACTTAAACCCAAATTCGAGTCACCATCAACACAATTGCAATTTTTCTTTTTTTAAGAATTCTGTTAATTTTAACAGAAAATTTAATGAATGGACCAAAAATGATGGAATCTTTTAAACTTGAGGGACCAAATCTAATGAGCAAGATATGAGGGACCAAAAGTGGATAAGTGGCATAGTTCAGGGATCAAAAGTGATGTTTTCCCATATATATATATATATATATCTATATATAATCTTGGGCTTAAATGTATCTTTGGTCCCATAACTTAGACGATTTGGACTTTCGTTCTTTAATTTTCTAGTGTAATTTTTGATCTTGTATATTTTTTAATTTTTCGTGATTTTAGCCTTTTTTACTTTGTCGGAGTTCACCATTCTCGCTGAAAAATACATGTATATCTCAAGCGACTTTTTAGCATTTGGGCTACTATTCCTATTGGATCATTATCTCAATATTCTTGTTCTTTAATTTTTTAGGGTAGCATTTTGATCTTACATTAAATTAATTTTTGCAATTTCAATCCTTTTTTTTTTTTTTTGTTTCGTGGGATCTGTTCAACCTTATCGCCAATGGAGGTGAACTCCAATAGAAAAAAGGATTGACATTGTGACAATTAAAAAGATACATGACCAAAATGCTACTTTAGAAAGTTAAAGAATGAAAACGCCAAATGATCTAAGTTACGAGATAAAAAATAACTTGGGTTATTTAACGTTTTCATCTTTTAACTTTTTTAAGTAGCATTTTGGTCCCATATGTTTTTAATTTTCGCGATTTCAATCCTTTTGTCCATCGTAATTCACACTAGCTTCTAACTTTGAAGTGTGAAAGGAGTAAGACAAAAAGATTGATTAAAAGTAACTCTAAAATAAAATATTATGGTATTTTACATAAGGGGAATTACATTTGCATCCTCTGACCTATAGTCAGTTTACGCAAACTATCCATACCTTTTTCATAATTACATAAAACCACCCCTGACAGCCATAATTTATCCATGCTTTTTCAGGTCTCAGTGATGGTTTCTTTAATTATACAAAAGATAGGATGATTTGTGTAAAGAGATCATAGGTCAGAGAATGTAAATGTAATTATCCCTTATTTTAAAGATCATAATATTCGATCTTAGAGTTACTTTTAAACAATATTTGTCTTACTCCTTTCACACTTCAAAGTTAGAAGAAAGGGTGAACTCTGACAGAAAAAATGACTGAAATTGCTAAAATGAAAAAGATATAAGATCAAAACACTATCCTAAAAAGTTAAATGATGAAAATGCTAAATAACCTAAGCTATTTTTTATCCCGTTACTTAGATCATTTGATGTTTTCATCCTTTAATTTTATAAAGTAGCTTTTTAGTCCTGAATCTTTTAATTTTCACAATGTCAGTCCTTTTTTTCGTTGGAGTTCACCTCCAGTGGTGAGAAGAATGAAATCCGACAAGAAAAAGGATTGAAATTGCAAAAATTAAGAAAATATAGGACCAAAATGCTACCTAGAAAGTTAAACAACAAAAATGTTGACATAATGATCCAATAGGAGTAGGAACCCAAATTTTAAAAGGTCACGTAAGATATATATGTAGTTTCCCAAGAATGGTGAGCTCCAACAAAAAAAAAATATTAAAATTGCGAAAATTAAAATGATACAGGATCAAAATGATACACTATGACGTTGAAGAACGAAATCTCAAATCGTCTAATTTATGGGACCTGAAGTACTAAAATTAGTCAGAAAAGTCCTTTCCATTTATCTTTGTCAAGTCTTCCATTTATCTTTTACCAACTAATTTTGCCAAATCATTATGATATTATCTCATCATAAACTTTGTAAGTATCATGATTTATATTGAAGAATGCAACAAATCAAAAGGGTTCTACGAACCAGATTTAAATATTATGAATATAATATATATCATATTCTCTTAATGGCATAAAATTCTATCATTAATCTTGTTTGGTTCTCTCAGAATATGCACATGGACACAATTCAATTTTATTCTACCTATCATATGGTTAATTGTCTAATGTTTTCAATCACTTTCACATGACTGGATTTTGATACTCCTATCAAGTTAATTTCTTTGTGTTTACTATTTTATGATATTGGTAAAGTATCATGATGAATTCATGAATCCTTCTTAAATTTTGTTGTAGAGTGAAGATTGAAAACTTTCACATTTATAAATACTCTATAAAAGAACTTCCAAGAAAACAAAAAAGAAATTAGAATATTCAGTAGAAAATTAAGGGTATATCATGACAAGAGTCCTTCTATTGTCCCTTTTCGTACTAGTCAACATTCTCCAAGCATTTGCGTGGCGTGAATGTTTTTTCACATGGAAATACAACATTCATGTAGTTAATTACCTCCCTCCGAATTCCGCACCGTTGAAGTTGCACTGTGCATCAAAAGATAATGATCTTGGATACCATACACTTGCTAAGGGTGGGGATTTTCACTGGAGTTTCTGTGAGAACTTTTATCTCACTACCTTGTTTTTCTGTCATCTTTGGTGGGGTCCGACGCAAAGAGGTTTTGATGCTTTCAAATCGAAATGGGGGGATGAAGACAAACATTCGTTCTATTGGGTAGTAAAGAGTGATGGTATTTATCTTTCTAATGTTAATTCCACCGAGTCGTTGGTCAAAAAGTACAATTGGGAAGTCTAAGTAGCATGTAGTCATATATGGTTCACGAAATCGTTTAATAAATAGAATCATATATGCAACAATTTAAATTAATTAAGTATATTCTTAAGTGATTCAATTCACATTGGTTCACTTTATTATTTTCGTTTGTATGTGTAATAAATAGAATGAAACTGCATTTGCATAAACTGCACAACACTACTTGAAATTCATTGTTGAGATATGTGTTATATTTTCGGGCATAATATTTTTTTAGTCTCGTTAAACAGACCCAAACTCGTTTTTGGTACCATTATTTATCCAAGTATAGGTTTTGTTCCCATTAAACCCAAATTCAACCCAATTTGGTCCCAATAAGTCATTTGCAGAGCACATGACTTATTAACTCCGTTTATGTTCATTAGAAATTTCAGAATTATTGGGACCAAATAAGCCCAAATTCAGGTGGCTTATTTAGTCTCAATAAGTCATGCGCAAAGTATGACAAATGACTTATTGGGACCAAATCAACCTGAATTTGAGTTTAATGGGACCAAAACCTAAACTTGGATAATTATTTTTTATTTAATTCTTAAATTTTTTGGACTACAATGCGTAGGGAGAGGTTTTTTAAGTTTTTTTACACAGAGGAGAAATAATGCAATTTACCTCGGGTAATTTTTCTACAATTTTAATAAAAAGTTTAAGGGCAAAATGGTCAATTTCAGGCTTTTGGTTAAACATTACAAACCTCAGGGGGTATTTATAATTTTTCAAACAACAAGGGGGTATTTGTAATTATGCCAAACCTCAGGGGAGGTAGATGTAATTTACCCTTTTAATAATGATTGAATAAAAGATTGATTATTGATTGAATAAAATCGTGCATTGATTTATTAATTAATGACAAAAACAAAATTGAAATTTTGGGACTAACTTTGCAATTTTTTTAATAATTTTGGTACCAATTTTTTTTCCATAAAATGTGAGACCAAAAAAGCAAACCCCCATTCTTTGTGGAACCAAAAAAAGCAATTTAGCAATGGGGGGTTAATGAATTTCTGCCACTTGCCGTTAAAAATTAATGGGAAAAGACTTTTGAGACTAACTTTGCAAACTTTTTAATAGTTTTGGAACAAAAAATAAAATTCTATAAATCATGGGACCAAAAAGGGCACCGCCCCTTCTTTGGGGGACCAAATATGCAATTTAGCCTACCTTATGTTCTGGCTTAATGTAATATCAACTTATTGTATTATACATTAGTGAATTTATTGTAATATCAGCTTATTGTACTATGAGTTTATTCATTGAATCGATATATTTGTCAGTTTATAGATATTGATGTGATTATAATAAAAAGAACATTTAAAATATTGCATTTCATCATTGAATCTTTAGTTGAGTTGAGTATTTCACCAAAATATTCTGAATTCCACTATTTCAAATCTATTTTTTGTGATGTATGAAACGACAGGCAAACATGCCCTTACATAGACAAGGAACCGCCCAAGTTTTCCTCCAAAATTGGATTGATCGTTTGTTTTAATGGTCAACCTAACGAAGGGTACTTAGGTGGATGAAAAATAGAAATCTAGAGTACCAAAAATGAAAAAGAGGTATAGTTGGAATATCAAAAGTAAATATAGCTTTAGAATGTTTTTAGATTAAAAGTCAACGACATGCAAAGACTTTGTACGTTAGAATGAAAATTAGGAAAAATAAATTGTCTTGTAGGAGTTATGTATTTCTCCTCTTGTTTTTGGAAATGTGAGTATGACCACTTACATACCATCAGTTTCCAAATTCTTTGGCTCAATTTAATCCAATAGGAGTAGGAACCCAAATTTTAAAAGGTCACGTAAGATATTTATGTAGTTTCCCAATAAAAATGGTGAGCTCCGACAAAAAAAATATATATATATATTGAAATTGCGAAAATTAAAAATATACAAGATCAAAATTATACACTCTGAAGTTGAAGAACGAAATCTCAAATCGTCTAATTTATGGGACTAAAAATACATTTAAGCCGAGATTATATATATACATATATATATATATATTATGGTGACGCCACCTAAAGTACTAAAATTAGTGAGAAAAGTCCTTTCCATTTATCTTTGTCAAGTCTTCCATTTATCTTTTACCAACTAATTTTGCCAAATCATTATGATATTATTTCATCATAAACTTAGTATGTATCATGAACCAGATTTAAATATTATGAATATAGTATATATCATATTCTCTTAATGGCATAAAATTCTATCATTAATCTTGTTTGGTTCTCTCAGAATATGCACATGGACACAATTCAATTCTATTCTACATCATATGGTTAATTGTCTAATGTTTTCAATCACTTTCACATGACTAGATTTTGATACTCCTATCAAGTTAATTGCTTTGTGTTTACTATTTTATGATATTGGTAAAATATGATGAATTCATGAATCCTTCTTAAATTTTGTTGTAGAGCGAAGATTGAAAACTTTCACATTTATAAATACTCTATAAAAGAACTTCCAAGAAAACAAAAAAGAAATTAGAATATTCAATAGAAAATTAAGATATATCATGACAAGGAACCGCCCAATTTTCCCTCCAAAATTGGGTTGACCGTTTGTTTTAACGATCAACCTAACGGAGGGTACTCAAGTGGATGAAAAATGAAAATTTGGGGTATCAAAGATGTAAAAGAGGTATAATTGGAGTATCCAAAGTGAAATTATCCCAAAAGATGCAGTACCAAGTTAGTGATACTTTAGAAAGTTAAAGGATGAAAACGTCAAATGATCTAAGTTACGGGACCAAAAATAACTTAGGTCATTTAGTGTTTTCATCCTTTAACTTTCTAAGCTAGTATTTTGGTCCTATATTCTTTTAATTTTTGCGATTTCAATTCTTTTTTTTCCGAGTTCACCCTAGCTTCTAACTTTCAAGTGTGCAAGAAGTAAGGAAAAAATATTGTTAAAAAGAAACTCTAAAATCGAATATTATGGTCTTTAAAATAAGGGATAATAATATTTACATCCTCTGGCCTGTGGTCTGTTTACACAAATCATCCCAATATTTTGTATAATTATAGAAATCACCCCTGACAGCCAAAAAGTATGGGTAGTTTGTACAATAATGTTGACTTTTTGAAGGGTGTATCTGTAATTCTACAAAAAAAACAACAACAACAATGACTTGTGTAAATGATGTTAGCATTTTTGATGAGTGTATGAGTAATTATTCAAAAGGTATGTAGGATGATTTGCGTAAACAAACTATAGGGTCAAGGTGTGTACATATAATTATCCCTTCAAATAACATGTAGCTTTAGAATGTTTTTAGATTAAAGTCAACGACATGCAAAGACTTTGTACAATAGAATGAAAATTAGGAAAAATAAATTGTGTCTTGTAGGAGTTATGTTAGTATTTCTCCTCTTGTTTTTGGAAATGTGAGTATGGCCACTTACATATATCAGTTTTCAAATTCTTTGGCTCATTTAATCCAAGTTAATTACCTTGCAAGGTCCAAATTTAGTAGAAAATTTGAGGAATTTGCTTTACTGGTTCTTTTGTCTTGCTTTTTTTTCTACAAAAAGCCAAACCCAACCAACACTACAAGAAATATAATATTTTAATCATGGTTAATTGACATGATTAATAATAAATAGTCGTAGCAAATAGTTATTGACTACAACCACACAATAAGGTTATCGATCGTGGTTTTTGCGTGGGTGGCTAAAACATTTGTCATGGCTAAAAGTCATTGCAAATGTTTGTATCATTGCTCTTAGCTGTGACAAATAATCTTTTCATGGTGGAAAACTAGTTTTCTGCATCGATTTTATTAACTGTGGTTAATAATAATTAGGGTAAATTACAGTGACAACTCCTGAGGTTAGACCCAATTACACAAACACCCCATGTCTTTTGCAAAATTACTGCTACACACCCTGAGGTTGTAATTGTATTACAACTACACCCCATATTCAAAGGAAAAGCTTACACTAATACCCCTGAAAAATATTACACTAACACCCCTCAGGGGATGTAGCTGTAATTTCACAAAAGATGGGGGGTATTTGTGTAATTGAGTCTAACCTCAAGGGATGTCAATGTAATTTACCCTAATAATTATCTACCATGATATTTGGTCATAGTCGTTAAACTTGTAGCCTATAGTTATTATTATTTTTTTCTAGTGTGAACTGAAAATATCTCCAAACTGAAACTTGAGTTGGATCAATCCAGACACAATAAAGTTTTTTTGACCATTTTCATTCGTTTAACTAGAATAAAATTAGTATAAATAATTAAAAGTGTATTTCTTTCTCAAACACAATTCAGAATATTAATTTAAAAAGTTGTTCTAATTTTAGTTGAGTATTAATGTAATTTTACACATCATGTAAGCATTACTTGAATGATAGACAACAGTATGAAAGTTGAGCAAAGCTTAGTTGAATAATGTAATTTTAGAATGCACATTTGCATTATATATGTAAACAATTTGACAGGGGATATTTCTTCTTTGTCTGCAGGCAAAACATAAATTGTGATTATGCATTAGAGATACTCTAGTTTAGTTTGTTCCATAATACAAAATTATTACTTGATATATAGTTAAGCTCATCTGAAGTTTGGTATAACTACAAATATCTCCTCGTTATTTGAAAAATTACTAATACTCCTGATTTTAACAGGCGTAACTAGTCCAATCTGTTAGTCTATGTTACGTTTTCATTATTTTTTTGGGTGAACTGACTAAAATGTCATTGTGAACTATGAATTATAATCTTACTCATTTCTTAAAGTTTTCTGAAATCTATTTATGGGCTAAGTGGGATGATTTTTTACAATTTTTCAAAATTTTCCATCCACTTCGTCCGACTTTTTATAATTTTTTTAATTTTTTTTAAAGAAAATACAGCAAGTGGAAAGTTGACAATTTCAGACCTCCATCCAAGGACGATTACATAATTTCATCAAATATTAGGGGCGTATTTATAATTTTTCAAACAATGATGGGGTATTTGTAATCTTGCCAAACATTATGAGAGCTCGTTGTAATTTACCCTATATAGTTAGAAATCAACTTTGTTTCTCAGGAGTTCATGAGTTTGTTCAAATTTAAATATAAAACAAAACTCACACCATAGATCCTCCATTTACCATCAAGTGATGGATTTGTTTAGAAAGTTATTTGTTGACATCCACAGTTATAGATAATGTGTTTATGCACTCAAACAGTGCCAACATACACCTATAAGATGTCCTGAATACTGTAAGAAATTACAAGTACAAAGTAAGAACGGATAGATCGTCTAAGAAGTTTCCCAGAGATATTTTTTGATTGGAGGCTGTTTGGAGATGTCACCAGAAAAATAAATACCGTCTTTTTTTGCGACCCAATAACATGCCAAACTTTTGCATCTTCCCCTCCAGTTTGAATCAAAAACATCGAAAGATCTCTGCAGCTTTGGACCCCACCAGAGATGACAGAAGAATAATGTAGTAGGAATAAAGGTCTGGCAGAAACTCCAGTTGAAATCTTGATTTGTAGACAGAGTATGGTATCCCAAATCATCGTCCTTCGATGCACAATGCAACTTTAGTGGTTCAGAATTCGGAGGGAGATTATTAACTATATGTACCTCATATTTATCAGTAAACCAACATTTGCGTTTGTCAAGGGCAAATGTTTGAAGAATATTAGGTACTACACAAAGAAACAATAAAATGATTCTCATTGTTATATATCTTATTTCTCAAACATGTAAATGATGTTTGGTGGTGAAGATGTTATTATCATATGCAGTGTTCCTTTTATACAGTTGAAGTGTTGAACTAATGAGACGTTACCATATAATAAAATGAAAATCTAAGTGAAATTGAACAAATTTAAAAGGGTTTAGGCTAAATCACACCACAAATTCAAGCTTTCAAATGAAATATACATCAATATTTGAAAATTATGGCCATATATTAGATATTAGATATAATACTGCATGCAATTGCAAGATAAACACAATCTTTGGTTTCATAATTAGATCTCAATTGCGAAATAAATTTAAAATTTAGATTCATAATATATATAAGTCTGATTTGGGGCAAAATATTTTTTTAGTCTCATAAGATTAGGTCATTATTTTTTTGATACCACAACTTAGGCAGGTACTGATTTCGGTCCCATAAAATATGAATTCAAGTATTTTTAGTCTCAAAAAGTTATGTGCTTTGCACATGTCTGTTAACAGTCGTTAACTTGCAAATGGGACTAAAAATACCTAAATCTGTGGGACTAAAGTACCTAAAATCGTATTTTTATGGGATTAAAAATACATAAAAGACGTCCGTTAACTTGGAATTAAAAATATCCAAAAATCATATTTTACGGGACTGAAATCGTCACCTGCCTAAATTATGGTACAAATAAATAATGACTTAATCTTATGGGACTAAAAAAATATTTAGCCTGTCTGATTTGAGATTCAATATTTGACTTGAGATAGATACGGTAAAAGTATTCAGGCAATAAAAGATTAAAAAAACTTTAAGAGAAAATAGGCATTGTACACACGTATAACGGAGCGAGAACTTTTACCCATAAAACTTAAAATTGCCATAGCCTCTAATTCAAGAAAAAATATGCACGATAGATAGATAGATAGATAGATACACCTATTAGCACGATTTTACTTTAACGAGATCCAAACTTCTCAGAGTTTGCTTGTTAGAGGTTCTTTTATATATATATCTATACTCTATATAAATGTTTGAATACTTGAGTTGTTTGTTCCCTATTGTGAAAAGATAAATATACCATCATTTAAATATTATTGATTATTATATTACATATTCTGGAATTTTTAACAATTTAGAATTCTAAATATTCTAAACCTCCTCCGTATAAATTTAGGATAAAAAACATAAATCGTGAATCATGAAAGAATTCAATTACACAGAATTTTAATAACATGCTTCTAATCGTGAATCATGAATGAGCCCAATAACACAGACCTATCACGTATTAAATTTTAATAACATTCACATAAAATTATATTATAAAATTAGTTATAGAAAAAATAAAATTCTATAAGAAAAATGTTTAAGAGTTTTAATTGCTCTAAATTACTTAGGAATAACATATTCAACTAAAAAAATTAATATGCCAAATAATATTTCAACACAATTAATTTGCTAGAAGAAATCTTAATTATATTAAGAAGTTTTAATTTACCATGACACATTAAAATTTAAAATAAACTACACATGAATAATATATAAAATACTAATCTAAACTTAAATATGTATATATATATGTATATATAATGAATAAATATGAAAATTTGATTACAAATTAAAATTGATATATGGATATGATATTATTAAATTAAAATTGCTTGTGATATTCAACTATTGAGTGAATCTCATAATACTTTATTTTTTTAGTATTAGATAATCCTGAATGCTTTACTTTTACATCTATTATTTTTTTATATTAATTAATTGAATAAAGTATTACAACAACAAAAAATAAATATTATCAATATGGTTAAATTAGAAGTGCTATTGAAAAATTTAAAAAAAGAGCTAACTAATTGATTTTATTCAATATTAATAGGCTAAAAACACCATGTCCCCCTACACCCCCAAGACATTGACATTGAAGAAGAGTATAAATAATAATATAATAAATAATTTAATTTAAAATCTTATCTTATTGAGTAGCAAATTAACTAACATAACTGTAGGTCTTAACGAGACATATATAACTATTTTTATGCTTTAAAAGGTGCATAAAAGTTGTAACATTTGGTCCCCTTGTATTATTATACACTTAACACCTACATGGCATTTCCTTTTGAATATCCAGAGGGAAAGGTGTTATGGAACCAAATTGCTACTTTTTAATATTTACGGGATCGAAAGTGAGAATTCCAAAATCAATGGACCAAATTAAAATGGAAAGGACCTAAATTACAGACTAAAAATTTCTATTTCCTCTTATGAAAATAAGAAAAGTCAAATGGTGAGTATACATCATCACAATAACAATTAAAAGTATAAAATTTAAAAATAATTATATACTAAAACATTAGTACAATTACATTTTCATACTAAATAAATTAATAAATTTTGAGAATAAACTTAGTACAATAAAATAATAAACAAAAACTGAGTTAATTACGTTGAATTTAGAAAAAAAAAAGATGATAAATAAATAAACCAATGAGATTAATATACTTTTACAGTAATAAATTTATAAAAATAACTTAAAAGTTTAAAAGGCATGAGTACTAAAGAGAATAAAAATTAATATATGAATAGAACATTATTAAATTGAAATTGCTTATGAAAATTCAACTATTGATCAATTTATTTTATTAAATTAAAATTTCTTCTATCCAAGATAAGGAGCTTTGACTAATTATTTTTATTTTAAGATTAATTTTTCAAATATCATTATATTACATTTTCATATGAACTGGTTTGATACATAATAATGAAATAATCATTAGTGAATATACAAAATGCAAAATTTCAATTATCGGGAATATCTGTTTATTCAATAGTACCAAGTAAATTTAGAAAGTGAATTATAAATATTAAAACTGAATAATTTCCTTATCAATTTAAATAATTATTATCAATTTTTTGAAAATATAATTATATAATACTAATTTTTCAATGAAAAAAATATGAATAATATCATGAACTTAACATAAATAATATATTTACTTCTAAAAATATATTTATACACGTGCATCGCACGTTATGCTTTCTAGTATATATATATATATAAATTTGTCTCTTTGAGGTTGTCATTCATTATGAAACTCCATTATAAAGTCTCTTTGGCCCTAATTAGTATTCTACGACATGCTTGCTCATATATTAGAATATATTTTAGCCAAGTTTCATGATTTTCCAAGTTCATGACAATTAATGTATACGAAATCACTAAACATTCATTTCAGAATTACATAACTCAAATACAACCAAGATTCCAAAATATTCAGATTCATTTAATAAATTTATATACATAGCAGCAATCTGTTTGCCATCACTTCAAACAATTCAAGTAAATTACATATACTTGCATAATGAACATTCTTATTTACCTATAATGTAATAAATCTTACCATGCTATTCCATATATTTACTTTTAGGGTAAATTACATCTACCTCCCCTGAGGTTTGGGATAATTACAAATACCCTATCGTTGTTTGAAAAATTACAATTACCCCCTTGAGGTTTGTAACCGTCTAACAAACAACCAATTTCAATCCATTTTTATGGGTGAACTGACCAAAATTTCCTTATGCATTTTATTTAATTCTTAAAATTCTTTGAATTTCTTTGGACTACAATATGCAGGGAGAGGTTCTTAAAGTTTTTTTATACATAGGAGTTAATAATGCAATTTGCCCCAACTGATTTTTCTACAATATAATTAAAAAATCAAGGGCAAAATGGTCAATTTCAGGCCTTTGGTTGAAAATTACAAACCTCAGGGGGGTATTTGTAATTTTTCAAACAACGAGGGGATATTTATAATTATGACAAACCTTAGGGGAGGTAGATGTAATTTACCCTTACTTTTGTTACATAAACATTCCAACTTTTATTCTTCAGTCTATATCAACTTGTGTCGATAAAAGCAAATCCAAGATGAAAGCAAACATGCCTTCATATGTGCTATATTATTTCGCTTTATAATTCCCCATCTTCGGGGAAATAACACTTTTCGTCATATAACTTAGGATCTTCTCACTTTTGATTTCATTGATTACGGGATTCTCACTTTTGATCCCGTAAATTCTAAAAAGTAGCATTTTTGGTCCTATGCCACCTTTCTATTAAATTTTTTAACAGAAAACACCACGTGCACATCACATGGCCATTAGGACCTTTACACTTTTGGTCCCATATGTTACGAAATTTTTATTTTTGGTCCCATAACTTTCAAAAAGTAACATTTTTGGTCCAATACACTTAACGACCACGTCGCACTTTCCGTTAAGTACCTAACGGAAAGTGTCATGGGATCGAAAGTGCTACTTTTTGAAAGTTACATGACCAAAAGTGAGAATCCTGTATCCAATGGGACCAAAAGTGGAAAGACTCTAAGTTATGGGATGAAATATACTATTTCCCCTACAATCTTCTCAATGCATTTGAATTGGACACTAATAGGAAATGTACTCTAACCCCATAAATCTTTGTTCATCTAGCCAATCAACTCTCTGCGCCACTGACGATACATGTCAATCTAAGGACGACGATATGGGAATTCACACACTCGCCACAAATCAACAATAGAGCTGGGGTTTCTGCGCCAGTGCTGTCTTAAGTACTTTATTCTACTGTGATATCTGGTCAGGTTCAAAGAGCCTACATTTTAATGCTTATACATCGACATTGAAAGATGCTTGTCGCAATAACCAGTGCTATTGGTTTGCGAAGGATGACAGTGTATATTTGTACGACAGAAAATACTATAATTGGTAGCCCTTTTGATTAAAATAGCTTTCATGAGAATTATATAGATAAGTAAGCGCTCATTTATGTAGACTTTCATCTTTCACTATTCTCAAGTGAATCTATTTCGAAGTAATGTATCATTCTCCTTTGATGCGTGCGTGTGTGTGTGTTCTTTGTGCAGGCAAACATAAATTGAATTATGCATTAGAGATACTCTAGTTTAGTTTGTTCCACAATACAAATTTATTACTTGATATATACTTAGTGTAAATTACAACGAGCTCCCTTGAAGTTTATCATAATTATAAATACCCACTCGTTATTTGAAAAATTACTAATACCCCCTAATTTTAACGGACGTAAGTAGCCCAATCTGTTAGTCTACGTTAGGTTTCCATTCTTTTTTTTTTTTTTTTGAGTAAACTGACGAAAATGCCCTTGTGAACTATGAATTATAATTTCACTTGTTTCTTAAATTTTCTGAAATATTTTTATGGACTAAGTGGGATAATTCTTTTTTACAATTTTTTTAAAATTCTCCATCCACCTCGTCCAATTTTTTATAATTTTTTAATTTTTTTAAAACAAATACAGCAAGGGCAAAGTCGACAATTTCAGACCTCTATTGAAGGATGATTACATAATTTCATCAAACATCAAAGCCATATTTGTAATTTTCAAACAATGATAATGTATTTGTAATCATGCCAAACTTTAGGAGAGCTCGTTCTCATTTACCTTATATAGTTAATCAACTTTGATTCTCATGAGTTCAAGAGTTTCTTCAAATTTCAATATAAAATAAAACTCACACTCTATAGATCCTCCATTTACCATCAAATGATGGATTTGTTTACAAAGTTATTTTGTTGACATCCACGGTTACAGATAATGTGTTTATGCACCCAGTGCCAGCATACACCTATAAAGATGTCCCGAGTACTGTAAGAAATTACAAGTACTAAGTACGAACGGATAGATCGACTAAGAAGTTTCCCAAAGATATTTTTTGGTCGGAGGCTGTTTGGAGATGTTACCAGAAAAATAAATACCGTCTTTTTTTGCGACCCAATAACATGTTCTGCATCTTCCCCTCCAATTTGCATAAAAAACATCAAAAGATCTCTCCAGATTTGGACCCCACCAGAGATGACAGAAGAATAATGTAGTAGGAATAACGTTTTGGCAGAAACTCCAGTTGAAATCTTGATTTGTAGAGAGAGTTTGGTATCCCAAATCATCGTCCTTCGATGCACAATGCAACTTTAGTGGTGCAGAATTCGGAGGGAGATTATTAACTATATGTACCTCATATTTATCAGTAAACCAACATTTGCTTTTTTCAAGGGCAAATGTTTGAATCATATTAGGTACTACACAAAGAAACAATAAGATGATTCTCATTGTTATGTATCTTATTTCTCAAATGTAAATGATGTTTGGTGATGAAAGATGTTGTTTTCATGTGCAGTGTTCCTTTTATAATGTTGAACCGATGGGATGTTACTATATAATAAAATGAAAGTGGTGTCATGAATCCAATAAAATATAAGTGAAATTGAATAAATTCAAAAGGGTAAAGGCTAAATCACACAACAAATTCAAGCTTGCAAATGAAATATATCAATATTTGAAAATTATTGTGATATATTAGATAAAATAATATTGCATGCAATTGAAAGATAAACACAATCTTTGGTTTCATAATTAGATTTCAATTGTGAAATAAACTTAAAATTTAGATTCATAATATATAAGTCTGATTTGAGATTCATAATATATACAAGTCTGATTTGCCATTCAAATCTCTATGTTTTGCAAAGTTGAAACTATAGCTAATATAAGATCTAAAGATGTTGAAAAGTGCATCTTACTTGGAATAGAAATATACCACCAATCAACAAAACACAAACAATTCAATATTTTGTTCCCGATCTCATTAACTAATTCAATCATATTCTCATTTCACACGCACTACAAGAAATAGCCTAATATATAGCTACAAAAAAATTTGATGTTAAAATCTACGTCGAGCTAATTAACAAGCAAACTTTTCGTTGCTAATCAACACTATTTAATATATATATATATATATATATTAAATAATTCGTTGCTAAATTTATTCGTTAGCAAGTAAATTTTGTTGCTAAATGTATTAGCAAGTAAATTTCTCATATTAAATAAAATAAATTAGCAACGAGAATTTTACTTGCTAATTAGCTCGACACTAATATTTTTCGTTGCTATTGAACAATTTTCTTGTAGTGACGAAAACGTATACAAAATTGAAAATATATGTTTTTCACACAAACGAGAATCAAACTCCTCAGAGTTTGCTTGTTAGAGGTTTTTTTTTTTTATATAATTAATTTTGTCTGTTTGAGGTTGTCATTCATTATGAAACTCCATTTTCTTGATTGATTGGATGCTTTGTTCAGTTTTTTCACTACTTATTGATTTTCGTTTATTTTTAGTACTACTTATAAAGTCTCTTGGCCCTAATTAGTATTTTACGACGTGCTTGCTCATGTATTAGAATATATTTTAGACAAGTTTCATGTTTTTCCAAGTTCACGACAATTAATTTACACAAATCACTAAACATTAATTTCAGAATTACATAACTCAAATACAACCAAGATTCGAAACATTTGTTTAAACATTCAGATTCATTTAATAATTTTTATACATAGCAGCAATCTGTTTGCCATCACTTCCAACAATTCAAGTAATTAAATTACATATACTTGCATTATTAACATTCTTATTTACCTATAATGTAATAAATCTTATTATTTTATATTCCATATAATTTGCTTTTATTACATAAACATTCCACCTTTTATTCCTCAATCTGTACAACTTGAGTCTATAAAAGCAAATCCAAAGATGCAAACAAATATGTTCTTCATCAAAACTTCAAGTTCACATACACAAAAATGAGATCTGTGCTATTGTTTCTCTTTGTAATTTCCAACCTTCTCCATGCATTTGCATTGGACATTAATAGGAAATGTACTCTAACCCCATAAATCAATGTTCATCTAGCCAATCAACTCTCTGCACCACTGACGATACACTGTCAATCTAAGGACGACGATCTGGAAATTCACACACTCGCCAAATATCAACAATATAGCTGGGGTTTTTGCGACAGTGCTATTTTAAGTACTTTATTCTACTGCGATATATGGTCGGGTTCAAAGAGCCTACATTTTAACGCTTATGCATCGACGTCGAGAGATGCTTGTCGCAATAACCAGTGCTATTGGTTTGTGAAGGATGACGGTGTATATTTGTACGATAGAAAATACTATAATTGGTAGCTATTTTGATTAAAATAGCTTTGATGAGGAATATATAAATGAGTAAACGTTCATTTATGTAGATTTTCATCTTTCATTATTCTCAAGTATTTCTATTTCGAAGTAATGTATCATTCTCCTTTGATGCGTGTTTTGTGTGTTTTATTGGGGATTGGGTGATTAATTAAGCATTATTCGATGGGTTATTGAGGCGCATTATAAGAAATATAATATTTAATTATGATTATTTGTCCATGGTCAATAATAAATTTAATTGCATTTACTGTCCCGTATATTAGGGGGTGGCAAAATAAGGACATTAAATATAGGGATGGCAAATACTGCCCTGAAATTAACTTTTTTTTGGCAATTGCAGGACTCCGGCCGCCGGATTTTTAAAAGTGACCGGAATTTGCTAATATGGACAAATTTAGGATTTTTAAAATTGGGAAAAAAGCTGACTGGGCATATTTTAAAAATATCCTACCACATAAGCGCTGACATAGAAAAAATATATAAAATAAATTTTAAATTTATATTATGTATATAATTATAAATTATAAAAATAAAATTGTTATAAAATATAAATTAATAAAATTATATTTTAAATATAATTTTAAAAATTATATAATATAAATTTCAAATTTACATGTATATATTTATATATTACATTATTATATAATATAAATTAAAAAAATTTAAATTATTTAAAAAAAATTAATTTATATTTTGTAATAATGTAATATATAATTATATACATAATATAAATTTAAAATTTATTTTATATATTTTTTTTCATGTCAGCACTTATGTGTCAGGATATTTTTAAAATGTGTCCAGTCAGCTTTTTCCCCAATTTAAAAAATCCTAAATTTGTCCACGTCAGCAAATTTCGGCCAATTTTAAAAATTCGGTGGCCGGAGTCCTTCAATTGCCAAAAAAAAAGTTAATTCCAGGATAGTATTTGCCACCCCAATATTTAATGTCCTTATTTTGCCACCCCCCTGATATACGGGGCAGTAAATGCAATTAAGCCGTCAAATAATACATAGCTAGCCGTAGCAAATAGTTATTGATCACGGTTATGCAATGATTGTCAACCGTGGTTTTTGTGAGACTTGTTTTTACCATGACTCTTAGTTGTGGTAAATAAGTTTTTCATGGTGGAAAATCAAGCTTTGCATCGCTTTATTTAATTGTGGTCAATAATAGTTAGTAATTACCATGATTTTTATCCATAATTATTAAAATTGTAGTCAATAGTAATATCTTTTCTAGTGGCGAGAGCAATGGGTTAATATTTTTTTAGAAATTTATTTTATATAATAATTTTATTTTTATAATTTATAATTATATACATAACATAAATTCAGAATTTCTTTTATACAGTTTTTACATGTCAATGCTTATATGGCAAGGTGTTTTTAAACATTCCAATGCAGTCTACTTTTTTCATGATTTAAAAAACTCTAAATTTTTACACAACAACAAATTCAGTTCATTTTTAAATATTCAATGGTCAGAGTCCTGAAATCGCCAAAAAGAATTTAATTCTGGATCATTATTTGCCAACCCTTATATACAACACAGTAAATATATGCAATTAAGCCAAAAATGCATTTAGGCCTTTATTTAATTATATATTATATATATGATATCCATAATGTTGTTCAATTTAGATATCCTCGTACGGCCACATCTCGTACGTAAATGATATGTCACTTTCATGATCAATACCTTTCTTCATGAAAATGATTAGATATCCATTATTCGAACCCTAATTTCAATTAATTTATATTAATGAAGAACTGGCTGTTCATCCTGAGTCATCATCGGCTTCCACTCAGAAATTGGCTCAGACCATGATCGCGGCTTCACTCCCATTACACGGAATAGCGCCACCTCCAAGGCCAACAAAACCTTGTACTCGTCCAAAACCCTGTTCCAAATTCCACTCATCACGCAGTAGCTGCTGTTAAACGGCGGCCGGTGGTGCGCCGTGTGCTGAGACCACCGTATAAGGACCCCGGCGTCCTGAAGCGCTGCCACAACCGGCGGAAGCTTCCTCCTTGGAGTATGCGACCACGCATGAATGTTGAGGGTAAGGAGACCAAAACCGGTAAATACGGCGACGAACCAGAGGAAAATAGGGTCGTTCGAGAATAGGTTTACGGGCAGAAAGGCGACGGTCACGAACCCAGCCATAGTGTAAGTGATGCCGGCGGTCTCAAACTTGGTGATCTCCGACGGGTACTGGTGGTGGGCCAGGAACGACTCGATCTGGGACCCGAAAACAGGAGTTTTTGCGCTGCCGTAGTTGTCGATGGCCCAGTGGTAGATTCCGGAACTGAGGTCCGCCAGAAGGTAGCCGAGTAGCGCCGCCATGATGAGGTGGAGCAATGTCCGTGGACCGGTGGGCGCTCCGGCCGCGAGTATTAGCATGGATTTGGCTAGGGAGATGAGCACGGTGGTGCAGCCACTTGCGAACCAGGCGCGTTGAGTCCATGTAGCCTTGTACTGGCTCTGATCGTCAACGGAACTGATTGAAAGGTTTTTCTTCGTTGATGCAGCCATTTCCAGAGGAATTTGGAGCAGGGTTGGGCGAGTATTAGTTGATTGCTTATATATATAGGAGGTCATCTCGCGTGAAGAAATTAAACACTAAATAATTAATATTTTTCATCTCCTAATTAAGGTACTTTTCGCCAGAAAATTGCAATTTTGGTCTCAAAGTATACGGTGATTTGTAATATTAATCTCATACTTTTTGAAATAGTTAATATTAGTTCCACACTTTTGGAAAATATTGCAAATTTAATCCCACCTTAAAGAAATTGTAACTTTTGGGACTAACTAATTTGTAAAATTTGGGATAAATTTTGGGACTACTTTTGCAATATTTTGCTAAAATATGGGACTAATTTTGTAATATTTTTCTAAAGTGTGGGACTAGTATTGCTACAGTGGAACTAATTTTGCAACGTTTTCCAAAACTATGGAATTAATGTTGGTTATTTCAGAAAGTATGGGACTAATATTGAAAATTATCATAAATTTTGGGACGAAAATTATAATTTTCTCGACTTTTCACTTTTAATCCCGTTAGCTATAAGGAATTTTCATTTTAAATTTCTTAACTCCTAAAAATTAGTAAGTTTGTTCCGATATCATCTTTTTGTTGGATATTTTAACGAAAGCACGTGGCTTTAGGGACTTTATACTTTTGATCCCATTAGTTATGGTAATCTTGCTTTTGACATCATAACTTTAAAAAAGGAGTACTTTTGCTCCCATACATGCATTTAATTAATGACCATATGGTTTTTTCGTTAAATATCTAATGAAAATGTGTCATAAATTAAAAATATTATTTTATATAAATTACAAAACCAAAAGTAAAAACTCCATTATTAACAGCACCACAAGTGAAAAAACTCCAAATTATAGGATGAAAAAAATTCTATCTCTCCAACTTTAGTCATACGGTCATATATATGGAGAGGACGTATAAGTCTTCTCTATGAGTCGATGGATTTGAATATAATAATTTAAAATTCATAATAACAAATTCATCAAAATATGTTCAAATAAATTCATGGCATAAAAGATTTTAATAAACTATTAAACTTTTATTTTGATTGTATTTTATTATATTATAATGAATTTCAAATTCATTTAATTTAATATGAAATTATTTCAAAATCATATTAGTTCAGAATTTTATTTAAATCCAAATCCTTTCAAATGAAGCCTAAATTAAATTTACTAAATATATAATAAACTTAGAATATATTTAATTATATAATATTTTTTATTAAATACTTATTAAGTCAGTTGTTACTAACAATATAATTTACTCGTGTATAATTTATTTATATTCAATAAATATTACCAAAAGGAAAAAGAAACCGTTGAGGTCTCAGTGATGTTTTCAGGCCTAATGCCATCTTTTGCCTAAGTACGTACAAATGTTGGACAAATGTCAATTTGGCCCAACGACATTTAATTTTGCATGACGACATTTTGATTTAAATAAAGTTTGTAGCTTACCATCATTTTTTAATTTACTAAAATTACAACTTAAATCTACATTCAACAAAACAATACTCACACTCTGGCGAAACTGAGATCCCATGATCCTAGAGGTTATGGGTTCGAATCCTTTGTGTGGGATGATTTGATTCTACTATATAGTAGGTTATTTGTTACTGTAATAGCAAGATGTTAGTATATGTGATATTGTCGATAGGAATGTTGTATTTGTCTCTGTCTGTTATTGATACTGACAGAATTAATTGTAATCGCTTTGTTTCAATTAATAAAAATTCATCGCTTCCAACTCAAAAAAAAAAAAAAAAAAAAAACAATGCTCACACTCAACCACTTCACAATTATTTCCATCCATCAATCATCAAAATTTGGCATGCATGTGGTGCTTGCGTGAACCAAATCCCAGTCAAATTTGCAATTTTTTATGGATTTTGTCCTTAACATATTAATTTTTAGAATTAAGGGACTTAATTACTAAATTGAATATAAATAAACTTAAAATACCACCACACAGTAACTTGCCAAGTAGGATTAACTCGGCATTTAATTCATTTAGATTCAACCATACCTATAAGGGATAGAGCAATGTAGCAAATGAAAAAGTACAACCCAATTAGTCATATCCTAATTAGTTTTTAGGGTAAATTATAATAACACCCTGGAGGTTAGACCAAAATACACAAGCATTCCTTATTTTGTGCAATTACGATTATACACCCTGAAGTTATAGTTGTATTACAACTAAAACCCTAATTAAAGGCAAAATTTACACTAATACTCCTGAAAAATATTACACTAACACCCATTAAAAGCCCATTTTCAATAACATTAGATTTGGCAGTGATAATGTGATAGAGGATGACAGTTGATGCCCCTCAAATATTTTTCTTTAAAAATTCCAAAAATAAGTGAGCCCTTATTGAGCAGTCCAGTCGGTTCAGACCTGCTGACCCAAGGCAAGACATTTAGTCCATAACTGGGATTATTTTTACTAACTTGGCAAACCTAATACAAAAGTCCATTCCAGTAAGGCAAGTCAACATACAGCGGGGAGGCCACGTCATACTAAAAAATCTCCAATAAACTCTTACTAGTCCAACTGTAATCAGATTTTTAAGCAGCGGGTAACAACCTCTTGACATTTTATTTCAACTTGAAAATAGATCCTGTCTTTTCAACTCACTTTAAATTAGTCCTTCCAATGGGTAATTTTTACATATTACCCCTATAAAAGTTTTTTCTTTAATTATAGAAAATTATTTTATTGCTTCACTTTTAATTTTTATTGCAATTTGGTCCTTTATACATAAACTTAGAAAATAATAATTATTTTAATTGGAAGAGATTATCATTGGACAACTATTCAGATGTTTGTTCACATTTAATTTTACATTTAGAAACTAATTGTTGTTTTAAATATATCTATATATATGTGTGTGTGTTAATTGGATAAATAAAATTAGATGTTAAAAAAGTAGAAGAAAGTTATGAGAAATTATTGAAAAAAGGAGTGAGGAGCTGATAAGAAAGAAAAATACAAATTAATAACATCATTTAAAAAATAAGAAATGGAAAAATAGTTGAAGACAAAAAAATGGTGGTGTTCAATTATATAAATGTATAGATGCTGCTATCCTTTAATTTTCTAAGATAGCATCTTGGTCTTATATTTTTTTAATTTTTACGATTGGTTATTTTGCTGCCAGAATTCACCTCCACCAGCGAGAAGGGTGAACTCCACCAGAAAAAAGACTGTAATTGCAAAAATTAAAAAAGGTGAAGGACCGATTATCCTAAAAGGTTAAAGGACAAAAATAAGCTAATAGGAAGAAAAACCCTAATTTTAAAAATACCACGTGAGAGGTTAATACATTTTTCCAACAAGAAAGGTGACCTTGAGTGAAAAATGACTAATATTATGAAAATTAAAAAGATGGAGGACCAAAATGAGCAAACTTACACTTTTAGTTCCATATAATAGAAGGTTTGTCTTGTGTTTTACGGGAATTTCAAAATGGTCCCAAAATTGGAAAGAAAAAAAAATCGACCATTAGTCCTCTATTTTACGGAGTCTTCAAAATGACCCTTAAATTGAGAAAATTCAACACATTTAGTCTTCTACTTTACGGGATTTATAGGACTAAATGTGTCAAGTTTTTCAATTTTGGAACCATTTTAAAAATCTCGTAAAACAAATGACTAAAAGTGTTACTGTAAAAAATTAAAGAACGAAAACGCCAGATAACCTAAGTTACGGACCAAAAATGCATTTAAGCCTATTAATTACATACCACTGAATAAGTTTCATTTTCATAACATATCGTTTTGATTTTGTACATTTTATATGATCCCGTAAGTAAACTATATATGAAATAAGTTCACAATTAGCAAAATGTTCACAAAACTTCAAAAATGGTTAGAACTAATTACTTAGAAGATGAATATATAACTGATGTAGGCACGCATCGACCCATATTAGCTGCAGATGAGGAATTTGAGTTGGCATATAAGTTCCAAACGCTCTTCTTCCTAGTTAGACACATTTTTAGGACAAAATCATGAAATTCATGATACAAAATCAAAATGAATAATACTTCGTGCAATATGATACCAATTGAATTAGAAGTTGAATGAATGATGATCAAATAATCCTTAATTAATGCACCCGATCGCCAATAAAACACACACACGCATCAAAGGAAAATGATACGTTACTTTTGAAATATAAACACTTGAAAATAATGAAAGATGAAATCTACATAAATGAAAATGTATTCATACATATCTCTCTCATCAAAGCTATTTTAGTTAAAAACATAACCTCACGGGCTACCAAGCATAATATTTTGTGTCGTACAAATATATGCCGTCATCCTTCACAAACCAAGAGCACTGGTTATTGCGACAAGCATCTCTTGATGTCGATGTATAAGCATCAAAATGTTTGCCCTTTGAACCTGACAAGATATCACAATAGAATAAAGTACTTAAAACAGCACTGTCGCAGAAACTCAAGCTAAATTCTTGATTTGTGGCGAGTGTGTGAATTCTCAGATCGTTGTCCTTAGATTGACAGTGTATTGTCAATGGTGCAGAAGAGAGTTGATTAGCTACATGATCATATTTTATTATATTATAATGAATTTCAAATTTATTTAATATGAAATTATTTCAAAATCATTAATTTAGAATCCTCTTTTTAAATCCAAATCCTTTAAAATGAAGCCTAAATTAAATTTACTAATTATATAATAAACTCCGCATATATTTAATTATATAATAATTTTTATTAAATACTTATCA
The DNA here is from genome assembly GCA_034509735.1 of Sesamum alatum. NCBI lineage: Eukaryota > Viridiplantae > Streptophyta > Magnoliopsida > Lamiales > Pedaliaceae > Sesamum > Sesamum alatum. Next base: position 46,848,900 of record JACGWO010000002.1, on the reverse strand, counting down.
TATAGTCAGTTGTTACTAACAATGTAATTTACTCGTCATATAATTTATTTATATTCAATAAATACTACCAAAAAAGAAAAAGAAACCGTTGAGGTCTCAGTGATGTTTTTGGGCCTAACTTCATCTTTTGCCTAACTACGTACGAATGTTGGACAAATGCCAATTTGGCCTAACGACATTTGATTTTGCACGAGGACATTTTGATTTAAATAAAGTTTGTGGCTTACCATCATTTTAATTTGCTAAAATTACAACCTAAATCTACATTCAACAAAACAACGACTCACATTCAACCATCCACCAATCATCAAAAGTTGGTATGCATGTGGTCCTCGCGTGAATCAAATCCCGGTCAAATTTGCAATTTTTTTTATGAATTTTGACCTTAACATATTATATTTTAGAATTAAGGGACTTAATTACTAAATTGAATATAAATAAACTTAAAATACCACCACCCAATAACTTGTCAGGTAGAATTCACTCCGCATTTAATTCATTTATATTCAACCATACCTATTAGGGATTGAGCAACGTGGCAAATGAAAAAATACAACTCAATTAATCATATCTTAATTAGTTTTTATTGTACTTGTTACGTCACAATTGCCTAAACCCCCACTTAGGCACAAACAAGAAAGGGGTACAAAATCAATTAATTTTTATCATATCTATTAAGTAATAAATTAGCATAAATAACTTGACGAATATCATTCACTTGTCATATAAATAAGGGATAATTATATTTACACTCCCTGATTTAATTTATAGTCTATTTATACAAATTACCCATACCTTTTGCATAATGATAAAAAACCACTCTTAGTGGCCAAAAAATAAGGGTAGTTTGTGTAATAATGTCAATACATTGAGGGGTGTAAGTGTAATTTTCTGAAAAATAAGGGTGGTTGTTGTAAATGATGATTATATTTCTAGTGGATGTATGTGTAATTATTCAAAAGGCAGGGTTGATTTGTGTGAACAGACCATAAATTAGGGAGTGTATAATATAATTATCCCTATAAATAATTAATTGTATTTCGGCCATACCTTAGAGTGGTGCGGCAATATGAAAAATAAGAACTTAGTTAATATTGTAAGTTTTATTATTTTTGTTATGTTATTAGTCAGTACTAACAACTTGGCATGTAAATTCTAATTTACTTTTTATTGAACCTTGTAAGGCTAGCTAGAGCGGCGGCAGTATTGAAAATTACGAACTCAATTAATTATAAAGTAAATTATATTTTACTTATTACTTGATTAACTAGCATCAATAACTTGAGAATTAAATGTATTTTTGGTCTCGTAACTTAGCTTAGTTGACATTTTGGTCCTTTAATTTTTTAGGATAGTATTTTGGTCCTACATATTTTTAATTGTTTGTAATTTCAATCAATTTTTTCGCCGAAAAAGTGTATTTGACTTTGTTGATAGAGGAAGTTTTTCAATGTCTTGACAAATATTGTAAACAATTGAAATATATATATATATATATTTGCAATTGACTGCGAACAATTGTTTGATTGGGATACTATTACCTAGGCTCCTAAACTTGAATGGATGGCTGTTGAGCTATTATTATTTAAAATAAATCGATTACAATTATTCGTGTTGAATGTCAATCTAATAAAGACAACTACAACAATCATATACTGATTAACAATAGCAGATAAGTTATATCTAAACAACACCTACTTTTATATTAGAAATATCACACCTACTATACAGTAGACTGTTCCACGCATTGACGGGGTTCAAACACATGACCCCTGAGGTCAGAGAACTACGTTTAAAACTGATCTTTTATTAAGTTGTACATTGATGCAGTCAGAGACCCACACATTCAGGTTGAGATTCAACTGGATCAATATGGGAGGGTAAAGGAAAGGATATTCTGACTGAGGAATAATGTGCATAATGTGAGATATAAAGGGAAGGATGTGATAACAGAAGAGTGGAATGGCATGAGATGAGTTAGATCCTTATATGGATGATTTTATTGATTGGATTTGAATGATGAAGATGTGATTGAAAAAGAAGGTGGTGTTAATTTATAATGAGGATGATGTATATGGTCTGAGGAGAATTTAGATAGGCCTGTTGAGTGGGCAGGCTCTTTGGTAGATGAACCTGAACATAACATTAGATCCCTCAAATATTTTTTTGTTAAAAGTTCAAAAATAAGGAAGTGGGCTCTTATCGAGCAGTTCAGTCGATCTAGCCCTGCTGACCCAGGGCAAGACATTTAGCCCATAATTGGTATTATCTTTACTAACTTGGTAGGCCTAATAAAAAAGTCCATTCCAGCAAGGCAAGTCAACATACAACAGTGAAGCCACGTCATATTAAAAGATCTCCAACAAACCCTTAACAGTCCAATTGTAATCAGATCTTTAAGCAGGGGGTAACAACCTCCTGGCATTTTATTTCAACTTGAAAATAGTTCCTGCCTTTTCAACTCACTTTAAATTAGTCCTTCCAGCGAATAATTTTTACATATTACCCCTATAAAAGTTTTTTCTTTAATTATAGAAAATTATTTTAGTGCTTCGCTTTTCATTTTTATTGCAATTTGGTCCTTTATACATAAACTTAGAATATAATAATTATTTTAATTGGAAGAATTTATTATTGGACAACTATTCAGATGTTTGTGCACATTTAATTTTAAAATTTAGAAACTAATTGTTTTTTTTAAAAATATACATGTTAATTGGATAGATAAAAGATGTTAGAAAAGAAAAAAGAAAGTTATGAGAAAATATTGAAAAAAAAGAGTGAGAAGAAAAAAATATATAGAAGTTGATAAGAAAGAAAAATGCCATTTAAAAAATAAAAAATGGAAAAAATTTGAAGACAAAAAAATGGTGATCTTTAATTATATAAAAGTATAGATACTATCTTTTAACTTTCTTGAATAGCATTTTGTGCATCTTTTTAATTTTCACAATTGCAGTCATTTTGTTCGCCGGAATTCACCTGCACCTGCGAGAAGGGTGAACTCCAGCAGAAAAGGACTATAATTGCAAAAACTAGAAAGGTAAAGGACAAATGTTATCCTAAAAGGTTAAAGGACAAAAAAGAGCCAATAGGAACAAAAATTCTAATTTTAAAATATCACGGGAGAGGTAAATACATTTTCCAACAAGAAAGGTGACCTTCAGTGAAAGAAGGACTAAAATTACGAAAATTAAAAAGATGTAGGACAAAAATAGACAAAACTACACTTTTAGTTTCATATAATAGAGGGTTTGTCCTATGTTTTATGGGATCTTCACAATGGTCCCAAAAATAGAAAAACTCGACACATTTAGTCTTTTGTTTTACGAAATCTTCAAAATGACCCTAAACTTGAGAAAACTCAACACGTTTGGTCTTCTACTTTACGGGATTTATAGGACTAAATGTGTCAAGCTTTTCAATTTTGGGACCATTTTGAAAATCTTGTAAAGCAGATGACTAAAAGTGTTAAATCCCCTATCCTATGGGACTACAGTGTAACTTTGTCGACCAAATACTACTGTAAAAAGTTAAAGAACAAAAAAGTCATATAACCTAAGTTACGGGACCAAAAATACATTTAAGTCTATTAATTACATACCAATGAATAAGTTTCATTTTCATAACACTGTCTTCATTTTGTACATTTTTTATGATTCCGTAAGTAACTATACATGAAATAAGTTCATAATTAGCAAAATGTTCACAAAATTAAAAAATGGTTAGAACTAACTACTTAGAAGATGAATACATAACTGATGTAGGCAAGCGACCCACATTATCTGCAGACGAGAAATTGAGTCGCATATAAGCCTCAAAAGCTCTTTCTCCTATCGAGACGCATTTTCGGAACAAAATTATGAAACTCATGATACAAAATCAAAATGGATAATACTTCTCGCACTGTGACACCAATCAAATCGGAAGTTGAATCAATAACCATCAAATAATGCTTAACTAATGCACCCGATTGCCAATAAAACACACTCAAGCATCAAAGGAGAATGATACATCACTTTAAAATAGAAACACTTGAAAATAATGAAAGACGAATTTTGTATAAATGAAAGTTTATTCATACATATCTTTCTCATCAAAGCTATTTTAGTAAAAAACATAACGTTGTGGGCTACCAAGCATAATATTTTCTGTCGTACAAATATATACCGTCATCCTTCACAAACCATGAGCATTGGTTATTGCGACAAGCATCTCTCGATGTCGATGTATAAGAATCAAAATGTTTGCTCTTTGAACCCGACGAAATATCATAGTAGAATAAAGTACTTAAAACAGCACTCTCACAGAACCTCCAACTAAATTCTTAATTTGTGGTGAGTGTGTGAATTCCTAGATCGTTGTCCTTAGATTGACAGTATATTGTCAATGGTGCGGAAGAGAGTTGATTAGCTACATGAACAAAGACTTCTGGGGTTAGAATATTGCCGGAGCTTTTTTTTGTTTCTTTTAATTTGGGGTTTTTGTTCCCATTGGTCAATTTAATTGACCAAAATTGCGAAAAATTATAAGTTAGAGGACCTATTTGCTACACTAGAAAGATAAAGGACTAAAACGCCAAAATATAAAATATATAGGACAAAAATTTTATTCCATGCTGGCAGTAATGTGACCAATGAGAACAAAAGCTCAAATTAAAAAAAAGAATTCCGGTAACATTTGCAAACTCCAGTGATTGAAGGGACCAAAATCACGAAAAATTAAAAAATTACAGAACCTATTTGCTAACCTAGAAAAATAAAGGACTAAAACATCAAAGTATAAAAGATACAGGACGAAAAATGCATTTAAGCCTATATATAGGAGTCCATCTTGCGTTAATAGAGTGTGAAGAACTTAAGTAGGGAAATAATACTTCTCCTTTCATAATGTCCTTTTACTTTTAGTCTTGTAGCTATGATTATCATTTTCTGTCCTGTAATTTTAAAAAGTAGCAATTTTGATCTCATTACATCTTTTCGTTAAATATTTTAACAAAAAATTCATATGTGCAGTTAGGACCTTTACACTTTTGATCCCATTAATTACAAAATTTTCATTTTTTGTTCCATAACTTTAAAAAAAGTACTTTTGCGCCCATGCACTACGTGGTTTTTTCATTAAATATCTAACGAAAATGTGTCGTAGGGCCAAAAGTACTACTTTATGAAAGTTATAAGACCAAAGGTGGGAACCCCATAAGTCATAAGACCAAAAGTGGAAAAATCTTAAGTTACGGGATGAAAAAGTTCTATTTCTCCAACTTTAGACATATGAATATTATATACATATATATATATATATATTTACGGAGAGAATATATAATTAGACATATGGTCATATATATATATGGAGGGGACATACAAGTCTTCTCTAAATATTGTGTTTAAGTCGATAGATTTGAATATAATAATTTGAAATTCATAATAAAAAAATTCATCAAACATGTTCGAATAAATTCATGGCACGAATGATTTTAATTAAATTATTGAACTTTTATTTTGAATTATTTTTTATTATATTATAATGAATTTCAAATTCATTTAAAATAAAATTATTCAAAATCGTTAGTTCAAATTTATTTATAAGTTATATTTTACTTAACATTGTAAGGCTAGCTAAAGCGACGGCGATATTAAAAAATACGAACTCAATTAATTGTAAAGTAAGTTATATTATATTAATTATGTGATTAACTAGCATCAATAACTTGAGAATTAAATGCATTTTTGGTTTCGCATAAAACTTAAATTAATTAGGGTTTTCGTCCTTTAATTTTTTAGGATAGCATTCAGTCGTACAGTTTTTTAACTTTCATAAAATCAATCAATTTTTTTCGGCAAAAAAATGTATTTGACTTTTTGATGGCCAAAATATTTTTTTGTCCCATAAGATTAGGATATTATTTGTTTTGATATTACAACTTAGGTAGGTGGTTGATTTAGTTCCACAATGTCACGTTTTCAATTTTTGGTCCATAATTTCATGTGCCTTGGACATGGGACATGACATTTTGGAACAATAAAACTGAAAAACGTGATATTGTGGGACCAAAAAAAACTGAAGAATATGTTTTATGAGACTAAAATAGCCAACCTACCGAAGTTTGGTACCAAAAAAAAATAATGCCCTAATTTTATGGACCAAAAAAATATTTTTGCCCACTTTTTGATATAGGAAGTTTTACAATGATGTTACTTGACAAATATTGTGAACAATTGAAGTATTTGTAGAGAAAAATAACTTTAGGATTGATATGTTGAAGAACACTACAAGAAAAAATGCTCAATAGCAACGAAAAAGAATCAACTTCCAGTTAATTAGCAAGTAAAATTCTCGTTGCTAATATATTATTTAATATAAGAAATATACTTGCTAACAAATTTCGCAACAAAAATTTACTTGCTAACAAATTTAGCAACAAATTGTTTAAAATATATATTAAGTAGTGTAGATTAACAACGAAAATTTTACTTGCTAATTAGTTCGACGTTGATATCAGAAATAAATTTTTTTCGTTGCTATTTAGCTATTTCTGTAGTGCGAAGCCTTAGAGCTACATTTAAAATTGATCTTTTCCAACTAGTAGATGGTTAGGGAGGGAGTTTAACCTATATATTGATGCAGTCAGAGACCCACACATGTCAATGCTTATGTGGCAGGTGTTTTTAACATGCACACAGTAGAAAAAAAAAAAAAAGGCAAAATTATATTTTTGGTCCTGTAACTATAGGTCATTAGCATTTTTGGTCCTGTAACTTACTCTACACATTTAGCCCTTTTTTTGATGAATTTAGTGTTGAACATCTCACATTTGGTCCTTTTTTGACAACTTTAGTCTTGTATTGGCAATTTTGATCTTATTCTTACTCAAGTAAATCTCATTTTGGTCCTGTAACTATATGTCGTCAGGACCAAATTTGTCAACACATGACTAATTTTGCCAAAAATGACCAAATCTAATATGTGTTGGACTAAATTCGTCAAAAAAATGGCTAAATGTGTAATGAAGTAAGTTACATGACCAAAAGTACTAATGACCTAAAGTTATAGGACTAAAAACATTATTTCGCCTAAAAAAATGCAGGATTTGTAATGGCCATTTTGGAACGGCCTTATAAACGGTCTTTGTAACAATTTTGGAATGGATAATCTTTGCTGACGTCATGTAGCTGGTGAAATGAATTTCATAATTTTGTAATGGCCAAATTGTTACAAAAGTGCTTCAAAAAAACATTGTAAATGGTGTTGTTCCTAAAGTCGTTACAAAATTTTGATCGTTACATGTTGGATCACCTTTTCGCATGGCTCACTTTGATTTGTAACGACCTCTCGGGCTATGAACAAACACATTCCAAAGTCGTGTAAAAAGTCATTACACATTTGTATTACGGCACGACCGTTACAAAGGCTAGTACAAGAGCCGTCCAAATTGGTACGACTTTTCTACTACAACAATTATGAGTTACAAAAGGTGGGATAATTGCAATTTTAGTCCCTAAACTTAATTAGTCACTTAAGCAGTTTTGGTCCTCAAACATTTTTAGGTTGCAATATTGGTCCTCAAACTATTATATTTTTGGTGTTTTTAGTCCTTCCGTTAACTTAACCGTTAAAGCTAACGGAAAATTTGATTTTAGTGTAAAAAATTATCATTTTACTCCCATTTTGTGCTGTTTTTCAAGTTTTAGTCCAATAAACTTATTCTTTCCGTTTTTTCTTTAAACTCCAAGAGAGAAAAACAAAAAAAAAAAAAAAGAATTTAAACAACATATTTTCTATGGGTAAAATGCAATTTATCCCCCTGTGTTTCAAAAATGTTCAAAAAAACCCCCCTGTGAAAAAAAAAACGGCAAAAAAACCCCCCCGTGATCTCCAAAATAGGGCAAAACACCCCCTCCACTCGGGAGGTGTACTGCACTCGCCCTTCATGCACGTGGGCTTTAATTTTTGACAAAAAAATTATTTTGCATCTTAATTTATGAATCGTCAGATCTTGTTTTTTTATAAATCTAATGGTTGAAATTTCATAGAGAATAGATCAACGGCTAGATTTTATTAGATTTAAATAGAGGGTCCAGATTCAATACAAAATTCAATGATCCAGATTTTACTTAGTTTAAATTAATGGTCTAGATTCAACTACTAATATTTATCATATTACTATATTTAATATAAATAAAATATTAATATTAATATTAATTTAAAAATATATTGCTGGCTTTTTTTTTCACATGGGGTTTTTTTAAACATTTCTGAAAACACAAGGGGGTAAATTGCTTTTTACCCTATTTTCTATATAATCTTAACAAAATATTATCAATAACATTTTTTGTGTATAATGCAAATGATCTATATTTATTTTTTGCGTTGCACATGTTTTAGGTATTGCATTATATAGAAAAAGGTTATTGATAATATTTTGTTAAGATTATATAGAATTATATAGAAAATTTGTTGTGTAAATTCAAATTTTTATTTTATTTTTCTCTTTTTAAGTTTGAAGAAAAATGAAAATAATAAGTGTATTGGACTAAAACTTGAAAAATAGCACAAAATGGGAGTAAAATGATAATTTTTTACACTAAAATCAAATTTTCTGTTAACTTTAACAGTTAGGTTAACGAAGGAGCAAAAACGCCAATAATATAATAGTTTGAGGACCAATATTGCAACCTAAAAATGTTCGAGGACCAAAACCGCTTAAGTGGTTAAGTTTAGGGACCAAAATTGCACTTATCCCTACAAAAGGTTGTTCCAATAAAATTTCAATTTTGTAACTGCATTAATTAAAAATCATGTTACACTGGTCGTTCCAAATACCTATATAATTGAGGGCTTATCAAATTTCCTTTGGCGGCAGCTGAAATTATAGGGGAGAAGAAATTCAACTTTTGGAACGACTGGTACGTGGTGTTCCAAACGCCGTTCCATTTTATTGGTTAGGCGGAAAAATTTCAAAAATTTGGGTGGGGTCCAAATTTTAAAATCTTGTTCTTTGGGTGGTTCCAAAAGTCATTTCAAATTGTTATATTCTCAAGAGCTACTAAGTCGTTATATGTGTTTAAATTCTACATATTATGTTTTCAAGTACGATATCTTAAAATTCGTGCAATGGATGTATACGATACTTAAGTACATATAAGTCTCTGTCAGTTTGATCATATCTGACGATCTGATTTAAAAATACATGGCCCGATCCAGTGATGCACCGGTTCCAAGGACAACTTTTATGTTTCGGATATGATGATATCTCAACATTCGTGTAACAAATTAGGCAGAACTTCATCAAGTATATTCTTTTTGTCAAGTTGATCATATCTAACGGTTTGATCTAAATTTTGACTGTTTGGTTGAGCGATGCAGTACAACAATATAAGATGATAGTTATATACGTGTAATACTAACAATCATGAATATACAAATTTATTTCATAGTGTCAACATATATCAATCTCAATTTCAAATGTTTTATGTACTTCAATTGTAGGCAAAATTATATTTTTGGTCTTGTAACTATAGGTTGTTAGTATTTTTGGTCCTGTAACTTACTCCACTTACATATTTAGTCCTTTTTTGACAAATTTAGTGTTGAATATCTCACATTTGGTCCTTTTTTAATAAATTTAGTCCTGTCTTGGCAATTTTGATCTCATTTTCACTCGAACAAATCTCATTTTTGGTCCTGTAAATATATATTGTCAAGACCAAATTTATCAACACAGGACTAAATTTGCCAAAAAAAAGACCGAATCTGATATGTGTTCAACTAAATTCATCAAAAAAAGAACTAAATGTACAAATAGAGTAAGTTACAGGACAAAAAGTGTTAATAACCTAAAGTTACAGGACTAAAAATATAATTTTGCCTCAATTGTATTATGCCACACAATGTATACTTTTCTTCAAAATTATCGTGTCCAGTACGGATTTTATTAATTTTTATTCATTCATTAATTAAAATATTTCTTTATTTGGAATACCTCTTGGAACGACTTTATGCACGGCCAACTAATACAGTGTCATTTGGTTTAGGAAAAAAAATAATATTTAGAAGTATTGTAACTCCTTTTGGAACGACTTTATATACTAATTCTCAATAAAAAAAAAATGTATATATGTATATATATATATATATTGTAACTCTCTCTGGAACAATTATGTAGGTTTTGAAACTCTTTTTGGAATGGCTATATGAACGGATACGTATACAGCTTAGTGTGTATGACATCGTTTTACACATTTTGGAACAGTCTTTGGAACGCAACGGCCGTTCCATAACTCTAATATAAATGTCACATTTACCAGAAATTTTCGCATTTTCCTTTCATCTTCTCCAAAACCCTCCCTCTTCTGCAAACAACCACCTCCCCCCCCCCCCCCCCTCCTCAATCCCTCTCTCTCACCTCCACTTGCCGCCACCACTTCTCTCTCTCTCCACCACTCACCACCCTCTCTCTCTCTCAAGCCCCCTTGCCGTCCACCACCACTGTCGCGGCCACCATCCATGTCGTTGCCGCCACCACCTTCCTCACATCAACCAGGTAGGCATGGCTAAACTCCTTTCTATTTTCTATTTTTAGCTGAAATAGATTGGGGTATTTTTGGTGATTTTTGGGTTATGTTTTACTGATTTTTTTTGTATGAATTTTGTTGAAATTGTTGGGGTATTTTTTGCTGAACTATATGGATTTTGCTGAAATTGTTAGAGTATTTTTGTTGATCTTTTTGTAATATTTTTTGTTGATGTTGAAATGGTTGATGAATTTTTCTGAAATTAAGTGTAAATTGTTGATGAAAATCTGAAATTATAAGTAAATTATTGTAGATATTGGGTAAATTCTGAAAATTAGTGTGTAAATTAGTTTGTAAATATTGGTAAATTAATTACAGAATTTTTTACTAATTCTTTATATTTTATGTCATTTTTGGATAATTTCAAAAAATAGGAAAAAAAATAGGCTAATTCAAAAAAAAAAAGGAAAATTATTTGAACTTACATTTTAGGAATATGGGCCAATTTCAGTCTAAATATTTTAGGAAAAATGATAAGGATTTAGTTCACGTTTTACAAAAATTAGAATATAGTGCAAATTTTAGGAAAATAATAGAATTTAGTTCACATTTTAGTAATATATTTTAAGACAAGTTGTTCATATCATTATAATTCACGTTCTACAAAAATTAGAATATAGTGCAAATTTTCGGAAAATAATGAAATTTAGTGCACATTTTTAGTAATATACTTTAAGACAAGTTATTCATATCATTATAGTAAAATTTATATTAATTAATCATAGTTTATAATAATATAATAATTTAATATAATTTACAGTAATATACTTTAATATATTAGGAAATATAATTTTATACGTAATGTAATTTAATATACTTTATGATATTATAATTAATTTAATATCATTTAATAGTTTTTAATATTATAATTTATGAAATCATAGATCCATGGCGATCGGTGATCTGCCCTATCAAGCAAATAGAGGTATTGTCCAAAGTTTACAAAAGAAAGGAGGATGGACAATGGACGGCCCGAGGGCAGAGGAGGTCGCGGTAAGTAGTTGTATAGTTATAATTTTTTGTTTTCAATTGGAATTAATTAATTTATTTTACTAATCTTCTAATCCGATTTGCAGGACACGTTCGAGAGGGACACGGCGGTGTGAGGATCGAGGAGTTGCTGGAGCGTCGGGCAACCCCGCTCCGACGCCCCAACCGTCCCAGCTTCCAATTGAACCCCCCGACTACCGACACTGAGGGACAAGACGGTGCGGGCGCTGCCGACGGGCGTGGAGCAAGATCTAGATTAGGAGTGGTATTTATTTTTTTATTTTTTATTTTAAAAGTTATATGTAAATTATAAATACAATTTTTAAACAATACTTTTATTTTTTTAATTATATTGTTACTATTTTGTTGCTACATAATATGTCTAAAATATTTTCCATTTAAAAAATTCAACAAAATATTTATAACTGAAAACGTAAAGAAAATATCTCCACTCAACTCGATGGGCAGGCATCCCGCATTGGAACGATCCGATCACCCTATTCTCAAACACCTTAAATGAGGAATCTCCCAAAAGGAATTCTTCATTCTAACATTCAATAATTTTTCCTTCGTCACCCAAGACTAGCTACCCCATAGGCTAGGAGGTTAGTAATAGGTTCAATTACAAGTCTTGGAGCTAGGCAACTCAGTATGGTATGAGGATCTAAGGGAAGCTAACAATTGGGATGCCCCTAGTTGTTGAATTCCTTTAGTTGGAATTACTAGCTCTAACCTTAAGGAATAGGTCAGACGGTGCGACTAGAACTGAAAGAAGAGGAAGGCCACTTGACCGAATAGAAAGGTCTGTTTCCTGGCTTGTTGAATTGAATACTTTGAAAAGCACAGGTACAGTTGAACACAAGTATTCAAGGGTTTTCCTCTCGGATTTAGTGCACAATGACTTCCTGATAGTGAGATTCCTATAGTCAAGTCTAAGGAATGAGATGATGGGAAAAAAAAAAAAAAAAAAAAAGTCTATGTGCTTAACACTGACCGTACTACCGACTAGCATAACTAGTTCTCGAGTAAGATTGGTTTGAAGCAGCAGGATATTCGCTTTCTTAGCTAAGGCTGATTGAATTTCTAATTAAACTGAATTACTTGAATTCCATTATTCTTACCCTGTTGGGACTGGGATCACTTCAACTTCCTTTGTTACTCTATCTATTGAATCTTTCCCATCGCTAAATGCGTCCTTAATGACAGCTTTCATTCATTGTTTACCTGCTTACTGAGCTTACTTCATGCTTTTCCTGCCTTCGAGTTCCGATCCTGCTAATGAGAGGCATTTCGGGCATAACTCTTCCTAACTGAGATACAAAATTATCATACAAAATTGTTGGAAACACCATCCCTAAAACAGGATCAATAATCGCTCGAAAAGCAGTTACAAGAACAATCACAAAATTAGACAAAACGTACACACACACACACACACAAAAGCATCACCATAGGCGTTACACTATGTGTTGAAAATGATGTTACAACATGAGGTCCAAAAACTATTACAAATAATAGATAAGGGCAAAATACTTTTTTGGTCCCGTAAGACTAGGGCATTATTTGTTTTGGTACCACAATTTAGGTAGGTGACTGTTTTAGTCCCGTAAAATACGTTTTTCAGCTTTTTGGTCTCAACACATGACATTTTGGGACAAAAAAAATTAAAAAACGTGTTTTATGGGACTAAAATAACTACATACATTTGGGACCAAAAAAAATTGAAAAACGTGTTTTATGGGACTAGAAGAGCCACCTACCTAAGTTGCACATGATTTGTTGGGATCAAAAAAGCTAAAAAAACGTATTTTATCGGACTAAAACAACCACCTAAATAAGTTGTGGTACCAAAACAAATAAAGCCCTAATTTTATTGGACCAAAAAGCATTTTACCCAATAGATAAACAGATCGTTCCAATAGAGAAATAGATTTATAATTATAGGTGTTACAAGAGTAGTTCCAAAAAATGAGTCCAATGTTTTCAAAGATGGTCGTCCAAATAGAGTTACAACTCTATTTTCTACATCTGGTCAGCAGTTGTAACGATATACGTGGCCGTTACAAAAGCTAGTGTAATTAGTAACGGCTTTTTTCAGAAGCCACTGCAAATATTTTGTAACGCCTGTCATATATATATAGCAACGGAAAGCTAACCATTACAAACGTCATTCTAAATTTATTAAACATATTATAAATGTGAACCGACAATTTGAAATATTATTCCAATAAAATATTTTATGTAGTGCCAGTTAACTGTTTTTCTGATTTAAAAAGCCCTAGATTTACACATCAACAAATTTCAATCAGTCTAAAAATTCAATGGCTAGACTCTTGTAATTGTCAAAAACAATTTAATTCCAAGTTATTATTTGTCGCTCCTATATTAATTTATGATCCTTATTTGGCCACCTCCTTGTTTACATCATTAAACTTTTATTTAATTATATATATGATATCCGTAATACTATTCCATTTAGATAATTTCGTACGGCCACATCTCGTACGTAAATGATATCTCACTTTCATGATCAATACCTTTCTTCATGAAAATGATTAGATATCCATTATTCGAACCCTAATTTCAATTAATTTATATTATATTAATTACGAACTGGCTGTTCATCCTGAGTCATCGGCTTCCACTCAGAAATTGGCTCAGACCATGACCGCGGCTTCACTCCCGTTACACGGAATAGCGCCACCTCCAGCCCTAACAAAACCTTGTACTCGTCCAAAACCCTGTTCCAAATTCCACTCATCACGCAGTAGCTGCTGTTAAATGGCGGCCGGTGGTGCGCCGTGTGCTGAGACCACCGTAGAAAGACCCCGGCGTCCTGAAGCGCTGCCACAACCGGCGGAAGCTTCCTCCTTGGAGTATGCGACCACGCATGAATCTTGAGGGTAAAGAGAACAAAACCGGTGAGTACGCCGACGAACCAGAGGAAAATTGGGTCGTTCGAAAATAGGTTTACGGGCAGAAAGGCGACGGTCAGGACCCCAGCCATAATGTAAGTGATGCCGGCAGTCTCGAACTTGGAGATCTCCGACGGGTACTGGTGGTGGGCCCGGAACGACTCGATCTGGGCCCCGAAAACAGGAGTTTCTGCGCTGCCGTAGTTGTCGATGGCCCAGTGGTAGATTCCGGTACTGAGGTCCGCCAGAAGGTAGCCTAGTATAGCCGCCATAGTGAGGTGGAGCAATGTCCGTGGAACGGTGGGCGCTCCGGCCGTGAGTATTAGCATGGATTTGGCTAGGGAGATGAGCACGGTGGCGCAGCCACTTGCGAACCAGGCTCGTTGAGTCCATGTGGCCTTGTACTGGCTATGATCGTCATGAACGGAACTGATTGAAAGGTTTGTCTTCGTTGATGCAGCCATTTCCATAGAAATTTGGAGCAGAGTTGGGAGACTATTAGTTGATTAGAAGCTTATATATTTATAGGGGATTAAACATAATTTTCGTATTTTTGTATTTTGATATTTCAGTCATTTATCTTTTTAGGATAGCAAATAGATTTTATAATTTTTTAATTTATCACGATTTTAGTTTTTCAATCGATGGAGTTTGCAAATATTGCCGGAGTTTTTTTTTTTTAATTTGAGGTTTTGTTCCCATTGGTCAATTGAATGGACCAAAATTGTGAAAAATTATAAGTTACAGGACCTATTTGCTACACTAGAAAGATAAAGGACTAAACGTCAAAATATAAAAATATAGGACAAAAATTTTGTTCCATACTGGCAGTAATATGACCAATAGGAACAAAAGTCCCACATTAAAAAAAAAAAATTCTGGTAACATTTGCAAACTCCGTTGATTAAAGGACCAAAATCGCGAAAAATTTAAAAAAATTACAGGACCTATTTTGTAACCTAGAAAGATAAAGGATTAAAACGTCAAAATATAAAAGATACAAGACGAAAAATGCATTTAAGCCTATACATAGGAGTCCATCTTGCGTGAATAAAGTGTGAAGAAGTTAAGTGGGGAAATAATACTTTTCGTTTCATAATGTCCTTTTACTTTTAGTCCTATAGCTATGATTATCATTTTCTGTCCTGTAATTTTTAAAAGGCTTAAATAAATTTTTGGTCCTGTAATTATAGTACTCTGGCATTTTTATTCTTTATCTTTTTAGGAGTACAAAATGGTCCTGTAATTTTTTGACATTTCGCGATTTTGGTCCTTCCGGTGCCGGATTTTGCAAAAGTTGTCGGAATAAATTATGTGCCCCTCGCTTTTTTAGTATTTTATCCGTTATCTTTCTAGAGGTTGCAAAATAGTCCTATAACTTTTTTGACATTTGCAATTTTGGTCCTTCCGATGACGAATTTTGCAAAAGTTGTCGGAATAAATCATGTGCCACCTTATTTTGTTTTTAATTTTTCATCTATGTTGGTTAAAGTGAACCAATCCAAACAAAAGCCCCAATTTAAATGAATCACGTGAGACACACATGATATCTTTCGCCGACTTTTGCAAAATTCGGCATCGGAGGGACCAAAATCACGAAATGTTAAAAAGTTACAGGACTCTTTTGCAATCCTAAAAGGAGAAAGTATAAAAATATCAAAGTGCCAAAATTACAGGACCAAAAATTTATTTAAGCCTTTTTAAAAAATAGTACTTTTTGATCTCATGACATCTTATTTGTTAGATATTTAACAAAAAATTCATATGTGCAGTTAGGGCCTTTACACTTTTGATCCCATTGATTTCAAAATTTTTATTTTTGGTTCCATAATTTTAAAAAAAAAAGTATTTTTGCGCCCATGCACTTCGTGGTTTTTTTCGTTAAATATATAACAAAAATGTGTCGTAAGACCAAAAGTACTACTTTATGAACGTTACAAGACCAAAGGTGGGAACCCCATAACCCATAGGACCAAAAGTGAAAAAATCTTAAGTTATCGGATGAAAAGTTTTGTTTCTCCAACTTTAGACATATGGATACATACATATATATATATATATTTACGGAGAGGAAATATTAGACATATGGTCATATATATATATGGAGAGGACATATAAGTCTTCTCTAAATATTGTGTTTAATTCGATGAATTTAAATATAATAATTTGAAATTCATAATAACAAATTCATCAAACATGTTCGAATAAAACTCATGGCACAAAATGATTTTAAATCATTGAACTTCTATTTTGAACTATATTTTATCATATTATAATGAATTTCAAATTCATTTAATATAAAATTATTCAAAATCATTAGTTCAAATTTATTTATAATTTATCTTTTACTGAACATTGTAAGGCTAGCTAAAGCGACGGCGATATTAAAAAATCGGAACTCAATTAATTGTAAAATAAGTTATATTATATTAATTATGTGATTAACTAGCATCAATAACTTGAGAATTAAATGCACTTTTGGTTTCGTACAAAATTTAAATTAATTAGAGTATTCGATTCTTTAATTTTTTTAGAATGGCATTGCAGTCATATATCTTTCTAACTTTCATAATATCAATCAATTTTTTCGGCGAAAAAGTGTGTTTGACTTTTTTGATAGAGGAAATTTTACAATGATGTTACTTGATAAATACTGTGAGCAATTGAAACATTTTGCTAAGAAAAAGATCTTTAGGATTGATATGTTGAAGAAGGCCATAGAGCTACATTTAAAGTTGATCTATTATAGGGAGGGAGGGAAATTAACCTATATATTGATGCAGTCATAGACCCACACATGTCAATGCTTATGTGGCAGGGTGTTTCAAACATGCACAAAGTAAAAAAAAAAAAGGTAAAATTATATTTTTAATCCTGTAAGTATAGGCCATTAGTACTTTTGATTATGAACTTACTTCACTTACATATTTAGTTATTTTTTGACAAATTTAGTCCTGTCTTGGTAATTTTGATCTTATTCTTACTCAAGTAAATCTCATTTTTGGTCATGTAACTATATATCGTCAGGACCAAATTTGCTAACACATGACTAATTTTGCCAAAAGAGACCAAATCTAATATGTGTTGGACTAAATTCGTCAAAAAAGGGACTAACTGTGTAATGAAGTAAGTTACATGATCAAAAGTGCTAATGACCTAAAGTTACAGGACTAAAAATATAATTTTGCCTAAAATATAAGCGCAGGATTTGTAATGGCCGTTCCAAAACAGTCTTTCTAACAATTTTGGAATGGATAATCTTTGCTGACGTCGCGTAGCTGGTGAAATGGATTTCATAATTTTGTAATGGCCAAATTGTTACAAAAGTCATTCGAAAAAACATTGTAAATGGTGTTGTTCCTAAAGTCGTTACAAAATTTTGGTCGTTACTCGTTAGAACACATTTTGGCATGGCTCACTTTGATTTGTAACGGCCCCTCGGGCTATGAACAAACACATTCCAAAGTCGTGTAAAAAATCGTTATACATTTGTATTACGGCACGACCATTACAAAGGCTGGTACAAGAACCGTCCCAATTGGTAGGCTTTTCTACT
Organism: Sesamum alatum; assembly: GCA_034509735.1. NCBI lineage: Eukaryota > Viridiplantae > Streptophyta > Magnoliopsida > Lamiales > Pedaliaceae > Sesamum > Sesamum alatum. Next base: position 46,830,865 of record JACGWO010000002.1, on the reverse strand, counting down.
ACAAGAATTATTAGTTATAAAAGGTTGTTCCAATAAATTTCAATTTTGTAACTGCATTAATTAAAAATACCATTACACTGGTCGTTCCAAATACCTATATAATTGGCGGGCTTATCAAATTTCCTTTGGCGGCAGCTGAAATTATAGGGGAGAAGAAATTCAACTTTTGGAACGGCTGGTACGTGGTATTCCAAACACTGTTCCATTTTATTAGTTAGGAGGAGTCCAAATTTTAAAATCTTGTTCTTTGGGTGGTTTCAAAAGCCATTCTAAATTGTTATATTCTCATGAGCTACTAAAGCCATTACAATATGTGTTTAAATTCCACAGATTATGTTTTCAAGTACGATATCTTAAAATTCATGCAACGAAGGTATACCATACTTAAGTACATATAAGTCTCTGTCAGTTTGATCATATCTGATGGTCTGATTTAAAAATACATGGCCCGATCCAGTGATGCACCCGTTCCAAAGACTACTCATGTGTTTCGGATATGATGATATCTCAACATCCGTGTAACAAATTAGGCCAGAACTTCATGCATCAAGTATATTCTTTTTGTCGATTTGATCATATCTAATTGTTTGATCTAAATTTTGACTGTCTGGTTAAGCGATGCAGTACAACAATATAAAATGATAGTTATATAAGTGTAATACTAACAATTATGAATATACAAATTTATTTCATAGTGTCAACATATATCAATCTCAATTTCAAATGTTTTATGTACTTCAATTGTAGGCAAAATAATATTTTTGGTCTTGTAACTATAGGTTGTTAGTACTTTTGGTCCTGTTACTTACTCCACTTACACATTTTGTCATTTTTATGACGAATTCAGTATTGAACATCTCACATTTGGTTCTTCTTTTTTTAATAAATTTAGTCCTGACTTGGCAATTTTGATTTCATAAATTTAGTACTGTACTATATTTCATCTGGATCAAATTTATCAACACAGGACTAAATTTGCTAAAATGACCAAATCTGATATGTGTTCGACTAAATTCGTCAAAAAAAAAAGAACTAAATGTACAAATAGAGTAAGTTACAGGATCAAAAGTGCTAATAACATAAAATTAAAGAACTAAAAATATAATTTTGCCTCAATTGTATTATGCCACAGAATGTATACTTTTCTTCAAACTTATCGTGTCAAGTACGGATTTTTATTAATTTTTATTCATTCATTGGGAAAATATTTGGAATACCTCTTGGAACGGCTTTATGCACAGCCAACCAATACGGTGTTGTTTGGTTTAGGAGAAAAAAATATTTAGAAGTATTGTAACTCCTTTTGGAATGACTTTATATACGAATTCTCAATAAAAAAAAATGTATATATGTATATATATAATGTAACTCTCTTTGGAACGGTTATGTAGGTTTTGAAACTCTTTTTGGAACGGCTGTATGAACGGATACGTATATAGTTTAGTGGGACAAAATAATTTTTCGGTCCCGTAAGATTAGGGAATTATTTGTTTTGGTATCACAACTTAGGTAGGTGATTGTTTTAGTCCCATAAAATACATTTTTCAGTGTTTTTTAGTCCCATAAAATATGTTTTCAGTTTTTTTGGTCCCAAAAATGACATGATATTTTGGAACCAAAAAAACTGAAATTGGGACCAAGAAAACTGAAAAACGTGACATTTTGGGACCAAAAAAACTGAAAAACGTGTTTTATGTGACTGAAACAACCACCTACATAAGTTGTGGTACCAAAACAAATAATGCCCTAATCTTATAGGACCAAAAAAACATTTATCCCCAGCTTAATGTGTATGATGTCGTTTTACACATTTTGGAACAGTCTTTGGAACGTGACGACCGTTCCAAAACTCTAATATAAATGTCACATTAAGCAGAATTTTTCCTATCTTCCTTTCATCTTCTCCAATACCCTCCCTCTTCTGTAAACAACCACCTCCCTCCCTCCCCCCAAATCCCTCTCTTACCACCACTTGCCGCCCCCAAGTAATTTTTGCTGAAATTGTTAGGGTATTTTTGTTGATCTTTTTGTAATATTTTTTGATGATGTTGAAATGGTTGATGAATTTTTCTGAAATTATGTGTAAATTGTTTATGAAAATATGAATTATAAGTAAATTATTGTAGATATTGGGTAAATTCTGAAAATTAGTGTGTAAATTAGTTTGTAAATATTGGGTAAAGTAATTACGGAATGTTTTTAGTAATTCTTTATATTTTTATGTCATTTTCGCATAATTTTGAAAATCGAAAAAATAGGCTAATTCAAAAAAAAAAGGAAAATTATTTGAATTTAGTACACATTTTAGGAAATGGGCCGATTTCAGTCTCATTTTAGAAAAAATGATAAGGATTTAGTTCACGTTTTACAAAAATTAGAATATAGTGCAAATTTTAGGAAAAATAATAGAATTTAGTGCACATTTTAGTAAGATACTTTAAGATAAGTTATTCATATCATTATAATTCACGTTTTACAAAAATTAGAATATAGTGCAAATTTTCGGAAAATAATGGAATTTAGTGCACATTTTAGTAATATACTTTAAGACAAGTTATTCATATCATTATAGTAAAATTTATATTAATTAACCATAGTTTATAATAATAATTTAATATAATTTACAATAACATACTTTAATATATTAGGAAAATATAATTTTATACATAATATAATTTAATATACTTTATAATATTATAATTAATTTAATATTTTTTTATAGTTTTTAATATTATAATTTTATGAAATCATAGATCCATGGCGATCGGTGATCCGCCTTGGCAAGCAGATAGAGGTGTTATCCAAAATCTACAAAAGAAAGGAGGATGGGCAATGGTTCAGCCCGAGGGCAGAGAAGGTCGCGGTAAGTAGTTGTATAGTTATTTTTTTTGTTTTTAATTGGAATTAATTCATGTATTTTACTAATAATCTAATCCGATTCGCAAGACACGTTCCAGAGGGACAAGGTGGTGTGAGGATCGAGGAGTTGTTGGAGCGTCGGGCGACCCCCTCCGACGGCCCAACTGTCCAAGCCTCCAATTGAACCCCCGAATACCGACACTAAGGGACAAGATGGTGCGGACGCTGTCGACGGGGAGCAAGATCTAGATTAGGAATGATTTTTATTTTTTTATTTTTTTATTTTTAAAATTATATGTAAATTATAAATAAATTTTTAAACAATACTTTTATTTTTCTAATTATATTGTTACTATTTTATTGCTACATAATATGTCTAAAATATTTTCCATTTAAAAATTCAACCAAATATTTGTATATGAAAAACGTAAAAAAAAATATTGTAAAAATTAATGTTTACATCATGTAAAACAACCGTTCCTAACTGAGATACAAAATTACCATACGAAATCGTTGAAAACGCCATCCCTAAAACAGGAACAATAATCGCTCGAAAAGCAATTACAAAAACTATCATAAAATTACACAAAAACGTACACACACACCAAAAAAAAAAAAAAAAAACGTCGCAATAGACGTTAAACTATGTGTTGAAAAGGATGTTACAACTTGAGGTACAAAAACTATTACAAATAATAGGTAAAACCGTTCCAAAAGTTGATAAACAACCGTTCCAAAAGTTGATAAACAGACCATTCCAATAGATAAATAGACTTATAATTATAAGTGTTACAAGAGCAGTTCCAAAAATGAGTCCAATATTGTCAAAGATGGCCGTCCAAACAGAGTTACAAACTCACAACTCTATTTTCTACATCCAGTCAATAGTTGTAACGGTATACGTGGCCGGTACAAAAGTCGGTGTAATTAATAACGGCCTTTTTAGAAGTCATTACAAAAATTTTGTAATGTCTGTCATATATGGCCATGGAAAGCTGACTGTTACAAAAGTTGTTCCAAATGTATTAAACATGTTATAAATATAAAATTGACAGTTCCAAATACTATTCCAATAATTTTATTTTTTTTTTTGTAGTTACAATTAGCTTTTTTTTCTAATTTAAAAAGCCCTAGATTTACATATCAATAAATTCCAGTAACTTTTAAAAATTCAGTATTTACATTATTAAACTTTTATTTACATATATATATATATGATATCCATAATATTATTCCATTTAGATAATTTCGTACGGCCGCATCTCGTACGTAAATGATATCTCACTTTCATGAATACCTTTCTTCATGAAAATGATTCGATATCCATTATTCGAACCCTAATTTCAATTAATGTATATTAATGACGAACTGGCTGTTCATCCTGAGTCATCATCGGCTTCCACTCAGAAATTGGCTCAGACCATGACCGCGGCTTCACTCCCATTACACGGAATAACGCCACCTCCAACCCTAACAAAACCTTGTACTCGTCCAAAACCCTGTTGCAAATTCCACTCACCACGCAGTAGCTGCTGTTAAAACGGCGGCTGGTGGTGCGCCGCGTGCTGAGACCACCGCAGAAGGACCCCGGCATCCTGAAGCGCTGCCACAAGCGGCGGAAGCTCCCTCCTTGGAGTATGCGACCAGGCATGAATCTTGAGGGTAAAGAGAACAAAACCGGTGAGTACTCCGACGAACGAGAGGAAAATCGGGTCGTTCGAAAATAGGTTTACGGGCAGAAAGGCGGCCGTCACTACCCCAGCCACAACGTAAACTATGCCGCCGGTTTCGAACTTGGTGATCTCCGACGGACACTGGTGGTGGGCCTGGGACGACTCGATTTGGGACCCGAAAACAGGAGTTTCTGCGCTGCCGTAGTTGTCGAGGGCCCAGTGGTAGATTCCGGAACTGAGGTCCGCCAGAAGGTGGCCGAGTAGCGCCGCCATAGTGAGGTGGAGCAATGTCCGTGGACCGGTGGGCGCTCCGGCCGTGAGTATTAGCATGGATTTGGCTAGGGAGATGAGCACGGTGGCGCAGCCACTTGCGAACCAGGCTCGTTGAGTCCATGTGGCCTTGTACTGGCTATGATCGTCATGAACTGAACTGATTGAAAGGTTTGTCTTCGTTGATGCAGCCATTTCCAGAGAAATTTGGAGCAGAGTTGGGCGACTATTAGTTGATTCGAAGCTTATAAATATATAGGAGTCCATCTTGCGTGAATAGAGTGTGAAGAACTTAAGTTGGAAATAATATTTTTCATCTACTAATTTAGTCCTTTTTATTTTTAATCCCATTAATTATACATAATTTTTATTTTTGGGTCAATAGCTTCTAAAAACTAGTAATTTTGATCACATATCATCTTTTTATTGGATATTTTAACAGAAAAAGTCATATATATATATAGGACTTTACACTATTAATCCCATTAATTATGAGAATCTCGCTTTTGGTCTCGTACCTTTAAAAAAGAAGTATTTTTGCTCCCATGCATGTACTTAACAATTATGTGGTCCCATTAAATATCTAGAGAAAATGTGTCGTAAGATCAAAAAAGTGATACTTTGTAAAAATTACTAGATCAAAAGTGAAAACTTCATAACAAATAAAACTAAAAGTGGAGAGACTCTAAATTATAGGATAAAAAAATTCTATTTCTCCAACTTTAGACATACGGTCATATATACGGAGAGAGGACATATAAGTTTTCTCTAATATTGTGTTTGAGGCGATGAATTTGAATATAATAATTTAAAATTCAAAATAACAAATTCATCAAATATGTTCAAATAAATTCATGGCACAAAAGGTTTTAATTAAATCATTAAACTTTTATTTTGATTATTTTTTATTATATATAATGAATTTTAAATTCATTTAATATGAAATTATTTCAAAATCGTTTGTTCAGAATCCTCTTTTTAAATCCAAATCCTGTAGCCTAAATTAAATTTATTAATTATGTAATAAACTTATAATATATTTAATTATATAATAATTTTTATTACATACCTGTTATATAGTCAGTTTGTACTAACAATGTAATTTACTCATCATATAATTTATTTATATTTAATAAATACTACCCCAAAAAAAAACATAGAGGCCTCAGTGATGTTTTCGGGCCTAACGCCATCTTTTGCCCAACTACGTACGAATGTTGGACAAATGTCAATTTGGCCAAACGACATTTAATTTTCCATGAGGACATTTTAGCTTAAATAAAGTTTATGGCTTACCTTTATTTTAAGGCTTTAATAAATTTTTCGTCCCGTAATTATAGAATTTTGATATTTTTATCCTTTATCTTTCTAAGGTTACAAAATAATCCTGTAATTTTTTGACATTTTGCGATTTTGGTCCTTCCGGTGTCGGATTTGCAAAAGTTGCCGGAACAAATCATGTGCCCCTCGTGATTTTGGCATTTTTATTCTTTATCTTTCTAGGGATTACAAAAGAGTCCTGTAATTTTTTGGCATTTTGCAATTTTTGTCCTTCCGGTGATGGATTTTGCAAAAGTTGTCGGAACAAATCATGTGCCACCTCATTTTGTTTTTTATTTTTTCATCCATGTTGGAAAAAGTGAACCAATCCAAACAAAAGCCTCAATTTAAAACTCAGTTAGAGGAGAAGGACCGTCAGATGTCTGTGCAGGCGATGGAGATGGAATCCCTTTGTACGACTTTCCTTCAGTCGTATACGAGGGGTCGTGAGGAAGGTTTGCAGGCACGTCATTCTGCGGTCGTTGCTGCTTTCAAGGCTTCTCCTGAGTAGGCCAAGGAGGTTTTCCGACAGTGCTCACCCTTTTACGTTGATAGTTTTACAGTCTGCGCGTAACAGTTCAAGAATTTAGGCCATCTTCCTCTGGATTTTGATTTTAGCTTCTTGGATATGAGGGTGGATGGGTTCGGCAGGATTGGCAGAGTTGGGCCTTCTAAGTAGTGTTTCCGGCGTTGGTTCGTTTCATTTTGTTTCTTCCTTTTTTATTTTTGTAATGGCGCTTCTGTAAGGTCACCTTTTGTCAAATCTGATCAATGTAGCGACGCTTGCTATTTTTTCTATAAACATTTTGAATGGATTTGATCAGTTTCGAAAATTTAGCTTTACTGTCGAGCAAATTATTAACCTTGGAAAACCATGGCGTTCAAAACGAAATCTCTCGAACCCCCTTTATGTTTTGAAGGGTCCGTCCGGAGAGGCCGAAAAAAAAAATTATTTCGGGAAGTCGAGTTTTCGAGGCTCTTCGAAAGAAAGGTTCAAATCTAGGTCTTTTGCTTGAGAGGCCGAAGTGCTCCGGGAGGCCGAAGTTCTTTCGAGGCCTTTTATGTTCGAGTGATTTTGTTTGAAGAAGCCAAAACTTTATTCGGGGAGCCGAGTTTTCGAGGCTCTTTAAAAGAAAGGTTCAAATCTAGATCTTTGCTTGAGAGGCCGAAGTGCTACGGGAGGCCGAAGTTTTTTTCGAGGCCTTTTTATGTTCGAGTGATCTTGTTTGAAGAAGCCAAAACTTTATTTGGGGAGCCGAGTTTTCGAGGCTCTTTAAAAGAAAGGTCTTCTTACATTTATACTTCTCAAGGCTGTCCGTTCTTCTTGTGTCCAAGGGTGTCATTCGCTTTCTTGGTAGTCCTTTCTAGCCTCCTCATGGGTTTTATTCTTCTTCCGTCATCCCGAGCTTTCAACAATAAAATCTTTTGAGGTTTCTGATGCTCCAGGTACAAGGGACAACCTCGCATTCCATTCCTTCCAGTTCGTATGTTCATTCTCTCAGGATCCTCTTGATTTTGTAGGGCCCTTCCCACTTTGGGTCCAGTTTTCCTACCGCCTTTTGCACTTTGACCCGCCGGAGCACCAAGTCCCCGACCTGCAGCACTCTTTTTCTCACCTTTGAATTATACAGGCGCAGTATTCTTCGCTTGTAATTTTCCATCTTGGTTCGAGCAGTCTCTCGGACTTCCTCCACCGCATCGAGCTCGTATCGCCTACATTCCTCTGCGCTCATCGTTGTAGAGGAGGGTCCGGATCGTCTGTACTTTCGTCTCTACGGGGATTACAGCTTCCGATCCATAAGTCAATAGAAAAGGGGTTTCTTCTATACTGAATCGGGGCGTAGTCCGGTATGCCCATAGTACTTCCGGGATCTCTTCAACCAATCATGTTTTTCGCTTTTCCTAATCGGGGTATTAGAGTCTGGAGCAAGATTCAATTCGTCACCTCCGTCTGGCCGTTTGCCTTCGGGTTTTCCATGGAGGTAAAAACCTGCTTGATCATCTTGAAACTGTGTGCCATTGTCTGTGGTAATTTTTGAGGTAACCCGAATCGACAAACCAAGTTTCTCCATACAAATTTGGTTACTTCTGCCTCAGTGATCCGCGCCAGGGGCTCGGCTTCCACCCATTTTTGTAAAGTGATCCACGGCCACAATTAAGAATTTCTTCTGTCCTCATGCGGGGAAAAAGGCCCTACTAGGTCAATCCCCCCAATGGTCGAAGGGGCAGGCTATGAGGGCGTATTTTATTTTACTCCTGGCCTATGATCGATGTTGTTATGTATTTGGCAACTCTCACATTTCTTGACCACTTGTTCGGCGTCTCTTCGTATGGTGTGTCATAGTACACGTTTCGCATAACTTTCATGGCGAGGCTTCGCCCTCCCGCATGATTACCACAACTCCCTTCGTGGATCTCTTTCATGATACATAGGGCAGCCTCGGGATCCAAACATCGTAGCGCGGGTAGCGTGAATGATGTTTTGAACAAGGATTTTTCTTCTAGAAAGAATCTACATGATATCTTTTTTATGCGACGTGCTTTAGTGGTATCGTCGGGCAGTTTTCCTGATTCCAGGTAGTTTTTGGCGCCGTCCATCCAAGATACGAGCCGCACTTGGTAGATTTCCTTCGCCTCTTCTATTCTCCCTTCTGTACCCTTAATAAAGTGATCTAAGGGGTGTTTATGTCCTGCATGCCTCCTCCCATCCGTGCTAGCGAGTCTGTTCGAGTGTTTTGATCTCGTGGGATTTGGATGAGCTGGTAGACTCAAATCGCACTATTCTTTCCTTCACCATGCGCAGCAATCGAATCATCTTATCATTTTTGGCCTCGTATACTCCGACCACTTGTTCCACCACTAGCTTTGAATCAGTATGGGCTCTTATTTTCCGAGCTCCTACCTCTTCGGCCATTCGTAGCCCTACTAGTAACGCCTCGTACTCCGCTTCATTATTAGTCATGACTCCTTCAAACGTCAGGGCGAAGCATGTTTCCACCCCTTCCGGATTGATCAACATTATGCCACCTTCGGCCCCTTTTTCGGATGATGATCCGTCCACGTACAACGTCCAACGAGTTTCAGCGGTTTTATCCCTATTCGTCGCTTCGACCAAGAAATCAACCAAAGTTTGTGCCATTAGAGCCGTTCGAGCTTTGTATTCTAGATCGTACTCATGAAGTTCATACGACCATTTAACCATTCGTCCTCTGGTCCCGCGTTCGAGGGCTTGCTTGAGGGGGTGATTGGTGAGGACGGTAATAGGGTGGGACAGGAAATAGGGCCGGAGTTTTTTGAGTTGTGTATACAAGGGCGAGCACCAGTCTCTCCAGGTACTCATATCGAGCCTCGGCTCCTTGCAGCACGTGGCTCGTACAATACATGGGTAGGTGGACCCCCTCTTGGTCCTTTACGAGGACCGAGCTCGTGGCAGCTTGAGATACGGCTAGATAGACGTACAGTAAGGGGATTAGTTAGATACGTCTTCAGCCCTTCGAACGCTTCCTGGCACTCTTCATCCCACTGAAAAATTATTTGGGCTCCTCAGAACTTTGAAGAAGGGCAGTTCTTTGTCCGTTGCCCGTGATATGAATCGACTCAATGCGGCGATGCGTCCAGTCAATATTTGTACCTCTTTGATGATTTGGGGCTCCTTCATGTCTATGATAGCCTGGATTTTATCCGGATTGGCTTTGATGCCTCTCCGAGTTACTAGGTACCTCATAAACTTCCCTCCTTCTACTCCGAACACACATTTTTTGGGGTTTAGTTTCATCCCGTATGCCCTCAGGCTGGCGAAGCATTCTTGGAGATCAGGTAAGTGTTGCTCTTTCTGATGACTCTTGCCCAGCATATCATCGACGTAGACCTCCATGTTTCTCCCTATTTGCTTTGAAAATATCTTGTTGACCAGCATTTGGTAAGTGGCCCCTGCGTTCTTCAATCCGAAAGGCATGACATTATAACAGAAAAATCCATGATCGGTGATGAAACTGGTTTTTTCCTGGTCTTTGAAGGCTAACTTTATCTGATTATAGCCTTGGTCCGCGTCCAACATGCTGAGCCTCACGCACCCAGAGGTCGAATCTACGAGCTGATCTATGCGAGGGAGTGGGTATGAATCCTTAGGACAGGCTCTGTTTAAGTCAGTGAAGTTTACGCACATCCTCTATTTTCCTCCTTTCTTTGGTACGAACGCTACGTTAGCGATCCATTCGGGAATTGTACTTCCCGTATGTGTCCAGCTTCCAGCAATCGCTTTATTTCTTTTCTTATTATCAGGTTTCTTTCACTCCCGAAGTTCCTCTTCTTTTGCTTAATAGGCGGGCACCTATCCATGACGTGCAACTCGTGCTCGATCATTTCTGCACGTATTCCTAGGGATCCCCTTGTTCCCCATTCAAATACGTCGCTGCTTTTTTGTAAGAGGCAGAGCAACGCGGTTTCTTCCTCCAGGGGTAAGTATTCTCCTACTCGTATGATCTTACCTTCATGATCAGGTCCTAATCGTACTTCCCTCGTGTCCCGGTCTGGTCGTACCCTTTGTCTTTCTTCTTGTATCCCCACGCTAGATAGCTGTTTTAGGGTTTCGTTCTGACATTCCTGCGCGTGCGTTTGACTTCCTCGTACCTCCCTCATTCCAAGGGGGGTTGAAAACTTCATCTTTAGGCAAGACGTAGATACGACCTCTTGTATCGCATTCAATGTGGGTCTTCCTAATATTACGTTGTAACCGGTTTGGGGTGAATCGACCACGAGGAATTTTGCCAAGTGCATTTGAGTCATTGGCTCTTCTCCCAGTGTTATGGGCAGCGAGATTTCCCCCACTGTTCGTATAGTGCTTCCCTCGAAGCCCATTAGCGTAACCGATTGTGGCCTAACTACTGCTTCCAATCCCATTTCGCGGATCGCCCCAAGGAAAAGGATGTCCACGGAGCTACCACTATCTACCAGGATTCTTCTCACTTTAACGTTCGATATGAAAGCGGTTATCGCCATGGCGTCTTCGTGTGGAAACATTATCCCTCGCCGGTCTTCCTCTGTGAAGGCGAGGACCATTGCCTACCTTTGATCATTCCCTTCAGGCAGTATTTCCATAACATGTCCGGATGCCATTTCCTGAGCGTGCCTTTTTCGGGCTGACCGTGTGAAACCACTGTACCCTCCTCCTTCTATAATATTTACTACTCTCATCCATGATTGTGGTCCGATGTCCTTTTCCTGAGGGCTTAGCTCTTCTTCCGTCCTTCTTTTTCCTTTTCCCTTTTCATTCATGGCGAATTGATCTGCCTCCCTTGTGTATCCCATTCATGCGAACCGTCCGATCTCGTCCCTTAACTGACGACATTCTTCCGTGGTATGCCCCCGGTCTTTGTGGAAGTCACAATACCTAGACGATCTTCGTCTTCTCTCATCTTTCCTCATTCTCGCAGGCCACCAGAGGTGTTCGCTTTTCTCCATATTCCTTAATGCTTCCCTCTGTGGTGCGCTATGCGCGGCATATACCTGTGTCCGACATCTGTACTCAGGGTGGTGGTTCGCCCCCATTCCTTTCTTTTTTCCTTCCTAGCTGATGCAACCCTCGGAGTTTTCGTGATTCCTCAATGAGGATAAGTTTTTCGGCTCTGGCTAGGAGTTCCTCCCAACTGGAGGTTGGTTCTCCGATAGGAGAGTCGGCTAGGCCCCTATTTCTTAGCCCCTGAGCAATAATGCCTGACATGAGCTTCGGGCTTACGTCGGGTATATCGAGAATCTCTCCCGTGATTCTTTGTATGTAGTTCCTGAGAGGTTCCCCTTCCTCCTGAATTATTGTGAATAGGTGTCCTGGAGTTTTTGGGTGTCTTTTGTTTCCCGCGAAGTGGTGTACGAAACTCTGGGCCAATTGCTTGAAGGTCTCGATAGATCCCGGGGCAAGCCGGGAAAACCACGTTTGAGCTCTCCCTACTAGAGTGGTCTGAAATATCTTGCACAACAGGGCGTCTTTGGGACCAATCAGATCCATAGCAGCCAAAAATTGGTCCAGGTGGTCTCTCGGGTCTCCCGTGTCTCCCCCGTAACAGGCAACTTGTGGAATGCGCGTTCCTGGGGGCATTGGTTCGTTCAGAACGTCTTTGGAGAAGGGGCTTCCTCGTACGATGTTCGCCGAGGGTTTTATCGTGGCTCTTAACTCGACCACTTCTTGATGTAGCTCATTTATGTCCGGGTGATCGTTGAGGGGTCTTCCGCTAGGTTCCTTTTTGGGTGAGGGAGCCCGACTGCTTCCGACCTCGCATGAGGTTCACGAAAAAACTTGATTTCTCGGCCCCCATCTACGTCCTTCCGCTATCCGAAGGGCTGCTTCAGCCCCCCTTCGAACTACCTCGTTTAATAATCGTTCGAGATCTTCCATTTTTACCAACGGGGACGGTGTGGAGGATCCAGAGAGTCTTTCGGAGACATGTAGGTTGTCTTCCGTCCCTGGTGGTGGCGTATTTTTCGAATGACCCTCTAGGGCTTCCCCCTATCCTAAGACTATCTTTCTCCTCACCATCTCTCCTAACTGGAGTTCCCACAGACGACGCCAATTGATATGGTGGGATCTTGTTTCACTCCTGTGAATGAATTGATGTGTGAGAGAATGCCCCCCATTGGCCACAAAAACGGGGGTTTTATGGCCAAGATTTCAGGAAGACTCGTAACTTTCTCCATCCTCGTATAATATCTTTTGTTGGATCTTTCCCGGGATTTCCCCGATTTTTCGGGATCCTTATACGACCCTAGTACCTCAGCACGATTGCACTTGAACCCTTCCTTGTACGAGGTGGGCCTCGTAGGGTCCTCTTCGTAGCTCTTCCTTTGCATTCTTGTTTCCCCCCTAGTGGCCACTGTAGGGTCCCTCGTGGCCATCCCCCGTACTTCATTTCCTTGTTTTCCTATCTTTACCTCGTGGCCATCCCCTCATATTTCCTTTCCTCGTACTTCCTTTACTCGTATTCCTATCTTCACCCACATCAGCCTTATTTTAATTTACTAAAATTACAGTGAGACCCTTGAGGTTAGACCAAAATACACAAATACCTCCTATTTTGTGCAATTACGACTACAACTCTTGAGGTTATAGTTGTATACAACTAGACCTTCTATTCAAACACAAAGTTTACACTAATACCCCCTGAAAAATAATACACTAATACCCCCTCAGGGAGTGTAACTGTAATTTTGCAAAAGACATGGAGTGTTTGTGTAATATTGGACCTAATCTCAAAGGGTATCAATATAATTTATCCTAATTTTTATTGTACTTATTGCGTCACAATTGCCAAAACCCCCACTTAGGCACAAACAAAAAATGGGTACAAAATCAATTAATTTTTATCATATTTATTATGTGATAAATTAGCATAAATAACTTCACGAGTATCATGCACTTGTCATATAAATAATTAAGTGTATTTCGGCCATACCTTAGAGTGGTGCGGCAATATGAAAATAAGAGCTTAGTTAATATTGTAAGTTTTATTATTTTTGTTATGTTATTAGTCAGTACTAACAACTTGGCATGTAAATTATAATTTACTTTTTTCTGAACCTTGTAAGGCTAGCTAGAGCGGCGGCAATATTGAAAATTACGAACTCAATTAATTATAAAGTAAGTTATATTATACTTACTACGTAATTAACTAGCATCAATAACTTGAGAATTAAATATATTTTTGATCTCGTAACTTAGGTTAGTACGTTAGACGTTTTTGTCCTTTTAATTTTTTAGAATAGCATTTTAATTCTGCATCTTTCTAATTGTTCGTGATTTCAATCAATTTTTTCGCGAAAAAAGTGTATTTGACTTTGTTGATAGAGGAAGTTTTACAATGATGTTACTTGACAAATACTGCGAACAATTGAAATATATATATTTTTTGAAGTGACAACGAACAGATGTTTGATCGAGATACTATTACCTAGGTTCCTAAACTTGGAATGGATGGCCGAGGAGCTATTATTATTTGAAATAAATAAATTAGAATCATTCCTGTCGAATGTCAATCTAACAAAGACAACCACAACAATCAATACTGATCAACATTATCAGATAAGTTACATCTAAACACACCTACGTTTATAATAGAAATATCACACATACTGTATAGTAGACAACATTCCACGCATTGATGGGGGATCGAACCCATGACCTCTAAATCATAGAACTACGTTTAAAAACTGATCTTTTCCGGCTAGTAGATGGTTAGGGAGGGATATTAAGTTATATATTGATGCTGTCAGAGACCCACACATTCAGGCTGAGATTCAACAGGATCAATATAGGAGGGATAAGGGAAAGAATGTTCAGGGGTAAAATGCTGTTTTGGTCGTAAGACTAGGGCATTATTTTTTTTGGTACCACAACTTAGGTAAGTGGCTGTTTTAGTCCCACAAAACACGTTTTTATTTTTTTTTTTTTTTTTGCCCAAAAAATCATGTACAACTTAGGTAGGTGGCTGTTTTAGTCCTATAAAACATGTTTTTCAATTTTTTTTTTTTTTGTCCCAAATGTAGGTGGTTGTTCTAGTCCCATAAAATACGTTTTTCAATTTTTTTGATCCCAAAATGTCATGTGTTTGTGACCAAAAAACCTGAAAAAACGTGTTTTATGGGACTAAAACAGCCACCTACCTAAGTTGTGGTACCAAAATAAATAATGCCCTAATCTTATGGAACCAAAAAAGCATTTTGATCGATGTTCTGACTGAAGAATAACCCGTGCATAATTTGATTGATAAAGGGAATGGTGTGATAACCGAAGAGTGGAATGGCATGAGAGAGAGTGAGATCCTTACATAGATGATTATGTTGATTGGATTTGAATGATGAAGATGTGATTGAAAAAGAAGGTGGTGTTAATTTATAATGAGGATGATGTATATGGTTTGAGGAGAATTTAGATTAGGCATGTTGAGTGGGCAGCCCTTTGGTAGATGAACCTGAAGATAGCATTAGATTCCCTCAAATATTTTTTCTTAAAAGTCCAAAATAAGGAAGTGGGCTCTTATTGAGTAGTCCAGCCGGGCTAGCCCTACTGACCCAGGGCAAGACATTTAGCCCATAATTGGTATTATCTAACCTGGCAGCTCTAATAAAAAAGTCCATTCGAACAAGGCAAGTCAACATACAGTAGGAAGGTCACGTCATACTAAAATATCTCCAACAAATCTTAACAGTCCAATTGTAATCGGATCTTTAAGTAGCGAGGAACAACCTCCTGACATTTTATTTCAACTTGAAAATAGTTCCTGCCTTTTCAACTCACTTTAAATTAGTCCCTCTAGCGAGTAATTTTTAAATATTACCCCTATAAAAAAAATTTCTTTAATTATAGAAAATTAATTTAGTGCTTTACTTTCCATTTTTATTGCAATCTGGTCCTTTATACATAAACTTATAAAATAATTATTATTTTAATTGGAAGAACTTATCATTGGACAACCATTCAATGTTTGTTCACATTTAATTTTAAAATTTAGAAACTAGTTGTTGTTTTAAAATATATATATATGTTAATTGGATAAATAAAAGATGTTCAAAAAGTAGAAGAAAATTATGAGAAATAATTGAAAAAAGGAGTGAGGAAAAAAAAAAAGATATAGAAGTTGATAAGAAAGAAAAATACAAATTAATAACATCATTTAAAAAATAAAAAATGGAAAAAAGTTAAAAACAAAAAAATGGTGATCTTCAATTATATAAAAGTATAGATACTATCCTTTAATTTTATGGGATAGCATTTTGGTATTACATTTTTTTAATTTTCACGATTGCAGTCATTTTGTTCGCCGGAATTCACCTCCACCTGTGAGAAGGGTGAACTCCAGCAGAAAAATGACTGTAATTGCAAAAATTAAGAAGGTGAAGGACCGAAATGTTATCCTAAAAGGTTAAAGGACAAAAAATGAGCCAATAGGAACAAAAACCCCAATTTTAAATATCACGTGAGAGGTTAATGTATTTTTCCAGTAAGAAGGGTGACCTTAAGTGAAAAAAGGATTAAAATTACGAAAATTAAAAAGATGTAGGGCCAAAATGGGCAATACTACACTTTTAATTCCATATAATAGAGGGTTTGTCCTGTGTTTTATGGAATTTTCAAAATGGACCCAAAATTGAAAAAACTCGACACATTTAGTCCTCTGTTTTACAGAATCTTCAAAATAATCCTAAAATTGAGAAAACTCAACACATTTAGTCTTCTTCTTTACGGGATTTGTAGGACTAAATGTGTCAAGTTTTTCAATTTTGGGACCATTTTAAAAATCTCATAAAGCAGATGACTAAAAGTGTCAAATCCCCTATTCTGTGGGACTACAGTGTAATTGTGCCGACCAAAATGCTACTGTAAAAAATTAAAGAATAAAAACACCAAATAACCTAAGTTACGGGATCAAAAATGCATTTAAACTTATTAATTACATACCAAGAATAAGTTTCATTTTCATAACAGGTTGTTTTCATTTTGTACATTTATATGATTCCGCAAGTAACTATACATGAAATAAGTTCATAATTAGCAAAATGTTCCCAAAATCCAAAAATGGTTAGAACTAATTACTTAGAAGATGAATACATAACTAATGTAAGCAAGTATCTCACATTAGTTGCAAACAAGAACTTTGAATGGCATATTAACCCCAAGAGCTCCTCTCCTTAGCAAGATGCATTTTCAAAACAAAATCACGAAGCTCATGATACAAAACCCAAATGAATAATACTTCGCTGCAATGCATGTGAAACCAATCGAATCAGAAGTTGAATCAATAACGATCAAACAATGTTTAATTAATGCACCCGATCGCAAATAAAACACACACATGCATCAAAGGAAAACGATACATTATTTTGAAATAGAAACACTTGAAAATAATGAAAGATGAAGTCTACATAAATGAAAGTTGTATTCATACATATATTTCTCAGCAAAGCTATTTTAATAAAAAAAAAAAAACTTAACCTCATGGGCTACCAAGCAAAATATTTTCTGTCGTACAAATAGATACCGTCATCCTTCACAAACCAAGAGCACTGGTTATTGCGACAAGCATCTCTCGATGTCGATGTATAAGCATCAAAATGTTTGATCTTTGAACCCGACGAGATATCACAGTAGAATAAAGTACTTAAAACAGTATTGTCGCAGAAACTCCAGCTAAATTCTTGATTTGTGGCAAGTGTGTGAATTCCCAGATCGTTGTCCTTAGATTGACAGTGTATTGTCAATGGTGCAGAAGAGAGTTGATTAGCTACATGAACAAAGACTTCTGGGGTTAGAAAACATTTCCTATTGTCCAACGCAAATGCATGGAGAAGGTTGGCAATTATAAAGAGAAATAATAGCACAGATCTCATTTTTGTGTATGTGAACTTGGAGTTTTGATGAAGAACATATTTGTTTTCATCTTTGAAATTTTGCTTTTATAGACTCAAGTTGATATAGATTTAAGTATAAAAGTTGGAATATTTTTGTAATGAAAAAGTTAGTGTATGGAATAACGTAATAAGATTGCTGCAATGCATATAAATTATTGAATGAGTCTGAATGTTGCGCTACAAGAAAATGACTCAAAAGTTATGAGAATTTGATGCTAAAATCAGCGTCGAGCTAGTTAGCAAGTAAAATTGTTGTTGTTAATTCTACATTATTTATATATTTTACACAATTCATTGCTAAATTCGTTAGCAAATTAATTTACGTTGCTAAATTTATTAGTAACTAAATTTCTTGTATTAAATTATGTAAATTAGTAACAAGAATTTTACTTGTTAATTAGCCCAAAGTTGATTTTCTTTTGTAGCTATTGACCTATTTTCTTGTAGTGTTGAATAGTGCAACTATATGTAATTTACGTGAATTATTTGAAGTAATGGCAAGTAGATTGCTGCAATGTATATAAATTATTGAATGAATCTGAATGTTTAAACAAATATTTTCGACCAATGATCCCTTGTCCGAGTAGTGAGATTGAGGTCCCACAACCAAGAGGTCGTGGGTTCGAGTACTACGTATGTAAGGAGTTATTTAATTTATTGGATATTTGTATTGTTTCTTTGATTGGTGTTGGTAGATGTGGATATGTTATTATACCATAGACTAAATAGATATTGTTATATTGTGCACTGAATATTGTAATAAAAATTGGCCGTTGTAGAAATATTGTTGTACTTTCAAATTAATAGTCCATCGCTCATTATAAAATATATATATATATATATATTCGAATCTTGGTTGTACCTGAGTTATAATCTAATTTTTCATAATATTTTTCTTAAGAAAAGAATATTGAGCATGAATTCAAGTAATGTAGAAATTGGAGTAATTCTTAGTTGTTCAGTTATATATATTGAGGGAGAATTACACTTTCGGTCCCTTCACAATATACCACTAAAATACTTTTGGTCCCCCTTCATTCAAG
The DNA here is from genome assembly GCA_034509735.1 of Sesamum alatum. Lineage (NCBI taxonomy): Eukaryota > Viridiplantae > Streptophyta > Magnoliopsida > Lamiales > Pedaliaceae > Sesamum > Sesamum alatum. The sequence continues at coordinate 46,812,306 of JACGWO010000002.1, read as the reverse complement.
AGTTACACTTTTGGTCCCATTTAGATGTATTTTTTAACACATTTGGTCTATCCATCAAATCTCCGTTAGAAGTTAACGGAAAACACACGTGTGGCGCACGTGGGGCTGAATTTGGGGGGAAAATTGTTGCAATTTGGTGCCCAAATTGGTTGCTCTTCACAATAAAGCACTTTTGAGACAATTACCCCCATTTTGTTTTCTCCCTCATGATGATTTGTTGAAGAAAATAACTCTAGTAATGCACATGAATATGGTTATTTTCTTCAACCAATCATGTTCAAAAACATAATTGATCCAAATTTAAAAAATAAAAATCTGAAAATTTCAATAGAAAATTCCGTATCCCATAATTTAGGCATGCACGAAACCTCCTTCCAGGGCTATTTTTCATACACAACGTCATTATTGATAGCTCAAACTCATATCTACAATATAGTGCTTCATTTGAAAAAAAAAAAAAAAAAAACACCCTTCTTGCTTGGTTCTTTCTCCATATCTTGAATTGGATGAGTTTGGTGAATCATTTAAATAGCTTCTACTCATGGCTAAAAATCTGATTTTGAAGTACTTGAACAAAAGAAATTCGGGAAAGTGAGAAGGAGTGATGGAGTTGTGAATTATGAGAGAGAGAAAAATGGGGGTAATTAGTGTCAAAAGTACTTTATTGTGAAGAGCAACCAATTTGGCAGCAAATTGCAATAATTTCCCCCCCAAATTCAGCCTCACGTGCGCCGCACGTGTATTTTTCGTTAACTTCTAAAGGAGACTTGACAGATGGACCAAAAGTGTTCAAAAATGTATCTAATTGGGACCAAAAGTGTAACACGTGAATGAATGGGGACCAAAAGTGTTTTAATGGTATTATGGAGGGACCAAAGTGTAATTCTCCCATTATATTGATGTATTCGTCGAATTTGATGTATTAATGTTTAGTTATTCAATTATTGATATAATCATATATATATATATATGTAATTATAGCTACTATTAAAAAAGAAAAAAAAATGCAGGATATATAGTATAGATATATATATTGAAATAATTTCACTTAAAAGGAAAAGATTGACCGATTATGCTTGTCATTTAATTTGTTGCATGGTTCAGTCAAATCATATATAAATTGAGTTTAATATGTCATCAATGACTCTTAAATGGCCTTTTTTCCTTTCTTTTTTCTTTAATGACTGAGTTTAAGAGTAGAAAATTACAGTCATTCATGATGCTGTAAATATAGGAGCTCCATTTTCAAGGTAATTTTACCACAATACAATATATTGAAAAAAAGTTTGTCAAATTAAATCAATCATAGAACAAGTGTAATACACTTGTTATGTGATTGGTCACTTTCCCTGAATTGTCCATCAATCACATGACAAGTATATTGCACTTGCCATATGATTGGTTCAGATTTGATCGAGTTGAGTCCGGGCTAGAATATGTTGTTGGGAACATGTACTTCTTGTTTTTCCTTTTTTTTAAAAAGTTGTATTTTTCATCTCATAATTAAGTTGGGTAGTTTGCAATTTTAGTTCTAGTATTACCGGATTCACCATAGTTTACAAGATCCCATATAAAGTAAAACATCTATAAATTAATAATGTCGGGACAACGTGATTTTATTAATTTAAAGAGGTGTCAATTAATCGATAAATTAATTATTTCTTAATTCAAATGGATTTTTCTCGATTCAACGAATTTACATTATTCTTTATGAATAAAATGACAATATTGTGAGGTGCAAAGCTTAGAAAAGAATATTGTAGCTAATGTTGTTGAAAATCCTATTGAGGATGAAATTGAAGATGATACAATGCCTTTGCTACTAATTACGTGGAAGGAAGCACTCGTAGCGACAACAACTCTTCGCAATTTTTTGTTGTAGTATGAGAATGGAACACCGGAGCATTTTGATGCAGTACGGAAATATAGAGATGAAATACAGCTAGATTTAAATTTTAACAAGAAACAAACAACAATAAAATTATATTTTACTAAATTGTCCTAGTTATATTTGCAATCTTTAGAATTATTAATTTATAATATTGAAAGGACCATAAATTTATATAAGGGTCTTTCGAAAAATTATTATCTTATTAATTAATTAAAATTATTAATTTAAACTTTAGTTCAAGTTGGGACCGAGAAAAATTATTCATTTACAAAAATTATTAATTTATCGATTATTATTTATAGAGGTTCTACTGTATTCCAAAATGTGAATTGTTAAATATTTAATGAAAAACATACCACATCAACACTAAGTTTGGTAATATTTTATTTTTTTTATACTTTTTTTTATCTTGTTTTGCTTTCCCTTTCTTCCTTTATTTCCAAAATGAATATATTCAATTTGACTTATAATACATTATATTTTAGAATTTATAATTGAAAAATTTATTAATGTATAAAATTAGAAATGATATATGCATGTTACTTATATATATTTCAACATAACTTGACATCTTAATTTTTGTTTAATTTCATATAGTAAAAAGTACATAAATCATTTGTATATATAGATATATAATTATCATAACACATACATAAACTTATATTTATTACAATTGTACTTCAAAATAAATGACAAAAAAGTGCATTTTAAAACTTGTTAAAATTATAATAAATGAACTATTTTGAATATAAACTTTAAACAAATTAGCATCGAGGTTTTGGAAAAAATATTGATAATTTCAATTAAATATTGTGAATCATGGCCAAAAAGTTCAACTCAAATAGTACATATATAACCAAATTCCTCCAAAACAATAAATTGTTTTTAAAATCTCTATGATGTATTAAAAGCTTATGCTTGCTTTAAATATTTGTTTTAAGTAATTTTGTGATTTTTAGATTAATCATATATATATATAGACAGAGAGAGAGAAGGGGGGGGGGGAGATTTTGGTATGTTTATTTAATGATGAGACTGCATATTGCACATTTTTTTCAAATTATTTAATCAACATTGTCATTTTGATGCTCCAATTCTGTTAAAAAACTAATAGAGTAAATTGCACATTTTTTAAAGATATAAATCGTGGTAATTAATTTCATAACGGGACGAAATAAAATTCCATAATTACAGTCACAAATTTGCTGCAGGAAATTCCTTTTCAGATGCATATATTTAAACTATTGAATTTATTTAATTTTAAAATTAAAATTTTAATGTCTCTGACATAGACACACACATATATATATACTAAATAGGTTGGAAAGTAATTGGTAAGATAACAAACACATAATTTCATTCAAATTTTCTGGATAAAGTAGTAACATTGTTGTTTTGCCAATCATGTTTCTTCTCCAACTTGCCCGGCGGAAACTTTCCCGAAAAATATATTCCATCGCTCCTTGCCTCCCAATAACAGTCGAGTCCACAAATATCGGACCACTTGGATTTGAAAACATCGAAAGCAACTTGTTTCGAATCCCAATAGAGATGACAGAAAAATAAAGTCACGCTCGTCCAAGAATCACAAAACCGCCAATGAAAGTCATCGTTTACGGGGATGGTATGAAACCCTAGATCGTCGTCTCCAGATGCACAGTGCAAACCCAAGTTTGAGTTCGGAGGTAGTTTGTTGACGACATGAATGGTGTATTCGCGGACAATACGACAAGAGAGAGTTTGAAGAAGGTTACAAGACAGGAGGAAAAGTATGAACAAGTTTTTGATGGTGGTATAACTCATTTTGGCTGCAGAAAGTTACATACATAGAAATTTGCAGGGTGTATTTATAGGATCAGCAAATTTTGTAACCGACTTTCATAGATAGAAATTTTCTCGATTATCCAAGAATTTAAATTATGGGAGTTTGACCAAAATTTGATTAAAACAGTGAGATTTTGAGAATACTATATGTAATTTTATTTTCTTGTGATTTTCTTCCAAATGATATGAACACGGCCATTCTATATGTAATATTCTGAGAATATTATATGTAATATTTTCTTGAGATGATATTACTTCTGGTATTTAGATAAAGTTTCATTTTCTTCTCAGAAAAGAAAAAATTGTAATTTTGATTAATGGGATTCAAAGTAATTCTATTTATACTATGGGAAAAAAAACCTTCCTATTAAAAAAAAAACCCATCATCTATGTTATTATATAAAAGAAATCCATTTTCTACTCACAAATGATGGCTAATGACACAGCCGCACTACTTTTTTGTAATGTCAAAACTAACCGTCAATTGATATGATAACTACTTTATTCAATTTTTTCATATTTTATATTAATTGATAAATTAGTTTTTTCTTTCTTTCCTTATTTTTTTTATGTGATGCGTTAGTTTATATATTTTATTTTTATTTATAATATATTTTAAAGTATAAAAAATTATTTATTATATGCACGCAGGAACGACATGACACGATGATTAGTAAAAGAAAAAAGAAATAGGTTCCAACTAGGCTTTCAGGTGGGCTGGAGGTTTCTAGGCCCAAGAAATGTGCATGCCTCCAGCTGTTATACCTTCCTTCCTTGCAGTCTTATTGGGCTAAATAGCCTTTTGGGCCTTCGGAAAAGACCAGGGGTACCAACTTTAATTACATTGACAAAATTCCCCTATTTAACATTATAATTGACCAAAAAGTGCATTTTAAAACTTAATTATTAAATTTTTTATAAATGAAAATATTTTGAATTTATATTTTTAACAAATTAACCATTGAGATCTTTGGAGGAGAAATAATAATTTTAATTAAATATTGTGATTGAAGGTCTAAAACATTAAATTCAAATAATACATATATAAGAATCAAGATTCTTCCAAAACAATAAATTATTTTTAAGATCAATAAAGTATTGAAAGCTTATAATTTTCTTAAGTTAATTTGTGATTTTTTTTATTAATTAATATTTTTTTGGGTATTGTTATTTAATGGTGGACTAAAAATTGCAAATGAAATTTCAAATTACATCAAAAAAAAAAAAAGAAATACAAGACGTATTGTTGTAAATACCATAATTAGGACCGAAATTGCAAAACTTCTACTTATGGTATGAAAAATGCAATTCTCTCTTCTTCTTTTCTGGAAGCAGAGGTAAAATATTTTACCATCCGCAGTAAAAAATTTGCTGTCCGAAGTTTGATTTCAGATGCATAATTTTCATACGCTTCGTCTACTCACTAATCACAACATGTGTTGAAACTTTTGTTGTTAGTTTTTAAGAGAAAAATCATCTCAAATATTGCACTTGGCTTTGTAATTTAAACAAGGGGTTAAATGCATTTTTGGTCCCATAATTTAGGTCATTTGGTATTTTCGTTTTTTAACTTTTTAGGTAACATTTTAATTCCGCATCTTTTGATTTTGTGATTTCATTTTTCTTTTTTTTTGGCCAAAATTCACCTCCAGCGGCGAGAAGGGTGAACTCCAACAAAAAAAAAAAACTGAAATCATGAAAATTAAAAAATTGTAGGACCAAAATGCTACCCCTAGAAAGTTAACGGACAAAATACTGGCAAAAATGAGGCAATAGGAACAGTAGCCCCGATTTTAAAAGGTTACGTGAGATGCGTGCACATCCATCTTCCTGGCGAGAAGGCTGGAGCCCTGTGGAAAAAATGACTGAAATCGCGAAAAATTAAAAAGATGCAGTGCTACCTCAAAAAATTAAAGGGATAAAAACGCCAAATGTCGTAAGTAACGAAACCAAAAATGCCTTTAAACCTTTAAACAATATTGAATTTATTTAATTTTTAAAGTAAAACTATAACGTCTCTAACACAGAGACATGTATACATTTATAGAGTAAGTAAAATTTTTATTCGGATCACATTTGATCAAATCTGAACCAATTATATGGTAATTAGTCTGGAAAGTAATAGAGGTAAGAAACAAACAAATAATTATCTTCGTTCAAAGTTGTTGGATGAAGTAGAACTATTGATATATCATGAAGCAATGCTACTTGTTTTGCCAATCATGTTTCTTCTCCAACTTGCCGGGGGGAAACTTTCCAGAAAAATATATTCCATCGCTCCTTGCCTCCCAATAACAGTCGAGCCCACAAATATCAGCCCACTTGGATCTAAAAACATCGAAAGCAACTTGTTTCGAATCCCAATAGAGATGACAGAAGTATAAAGTCACGCCCGTCCAAGTATCACAAAAAGTCCAATGATAGTCACCGTTTACGGGGACAGTGTGAGACCCTAGATCAGTGTCTCCAGACGCACAGCGCAAACTCAAGTTTGAGTTCGGAGGCAGTTTGTTAACGATATGAATGGTGTATTGGCGGACGATATGACAAGAGAGAGCTTGCAGAAGGTTACAAGTTAGGAGAGAAAGTATCAAGAAGTTTCTGATAGTGGTATAACTCATCATGCTGGCTGCAGAAAAGTTACCTAGAGATCATGCCTGATCAATAGGTTACATTCTTCCCTTGTATTTATAGGATCATACAGTTTTTTGTAAGAGAATTTCATTAACAGAAATTGTCTTAATTAATCATTTCATATCCAAGAATATTATGGGAGTTTGACCAAAATCTGCTTAAAACAGTGAGATATGGAAAATACTAAGTAATTTGGTCCATGGGAATAAAAGCAATTCACCCCTTGTTAAAAAGGAAATATGTAGCACTCCAGTTTTGTGTGGATTTGGATAAATGGAGCTGTAAGATCTAAATAAAATTTTCAATTAAATGAACTATCACCTCATCATAATGGCTGAATCCCCAATTTAGTTGAGTAATGGGTAAGTCACGTGCAATTTTACGGTTAAATTGATCGAAAAATTACTAAAATTGCTAAAAGTTTAATGTTACAGGACTAAATTAAAAAAATTAATTCATACAGGACTAAAAATACCACCGCACAAATTACAGGATTAAAATTACATTTTCCCGCTTCCTTTGTGCGGCCACAGTGAGATATTACATAAAAATATTCACCATATATGAAATTAGTAATATATTTTTGTATAATACAAATTTATTAATAAATAAGAATTTAAATTTGAACTGTTGATTTAATTTGATATATTTGGACCATTGATGACCTACATCGCTTAAAATATGAATTTTGTTGGAGAGAGTGTGGTTTGTGTACTTTACTATTATACTTTTGATCACAATATATATAAACATAAACAGGTTATTTGTACAGTAAAAACCTCCATTAAATTTTTAACAAAATGGCCTCGTGCACTACGTACAAGTGTTCAAGCATGTTCTTTTGGCACCCAAATATCATGTGAGTTATTGGAGCTAGATTTAGGTTAAGAGGTGAAATAGAGGGGAAATGTAAAATAATATACTCATTTACCCCCAAACTGATTTTCCATCTATGAACCCTAACCCTAACCAAGATTATCCCAATCAATCTAATTTTTTACTCGATGCTTACTTAAAGATCGCCTAAGTGCTATTCGACCCACGAGGAGGTGTTGCGGCTTGAAATCGAATTGAAAAATGCTTCACCAAGACACTTCAATGATTGTGGAAAAAATGGACTATATATGATACGCATTTCAACCCAATATATCATTGATAAAGTATAGTAAATGTATGTATTTTGTATCATAGAATAATGTGATGGGGTGTCAAAGTAGCATTAAGTTTTGTATAAAAAAAATATTTGGATAGCATATGCTTGTTCTGGGGTTGGCTACAACAGTGTTACATTTTATTGTGTGTGCTTTAAGATGTACAATGGGTTAGGACTGGGCCAACCCAATTCATGATCGGCTTAACCCAACAACAAGATCGGTTGATTTGGCCTAGGTCCGCTTGGGACTGGGCTGGTCCTAGGCCGGTCCTAGACCAACCCAACCCAGTGGCCCAGGAGCACTTGGTTCTGGACTGGGCCTAAGTCGGGCTTGTTGGGTCATTTTCTTCTTTAATAATACATGCCCATATAATTTTTATTTTATTATTTTAAGTTGACTATCTACTAGTTTTTTTTATACTTTTGAAACTATAAAATTTTATCTTTATTGTTTCTAAATAGTATATTAATTCATTAATACTCTTTATTTATTTATTTCAAAGTTTATTTTAAATTCTTTTTTGGATTTTTCATTATTTAAGCTTATTATCGTAAACTTGTTAGTCAAATTATTATTTAAGCTTATTATATAGTCTTAACTATTTTTTTCTAGTCCTAAATTTTTGTGTGATTTAATTTTTTATTTGTTTATTTTATAAGACAACCATAAACTTAAATAGTTGTTCAAATGAACACCTCAAATTTATAAATAAAAAATAAAATTGAACTAATTTTACAATTTTGCCTATATATGTATATACATGAGCACTACAATAATTTAAATGTATATTATTGAATATTGTAGGATAATATGTGAGTTTAATTTTCTTTGCTTAGGATATTTCTTATGCGCATGTATTGTTATATATTATGTAGGTAGGTATTCATGATAAGACAATTGAGTAGGTAGAATGCTAAGAAGAACTTGTCGAGGAATGTGGAGATCAGATAAAGGAGTTTGAGGATGGTGTTCATGCTTTTATAGAATGGACCAAGTGAACAACGTGCACATATGGGATGACGAGAAGATTATGTGCTTTTTGGCCAAAAGCACAAGAACGAAGGTTCATAACAATGGATGAGGTTATGTAAGAATTATGTATGAAAGGCTTTATGGGAAAATATATAAATGGACTTCATATGACGAGGCAAGGGTGCGGGTACTATGAGGCAGTGACCACCCCGATTCATTAGCAAACCTCAGCTGCACATCGAGACGACTACGCACTAGGGTGATTAACTAGCAAATTAATTTGGGACCCATAGGATGGTTTTTTCTGTTGTTGAGGCCGGATTGTTTTTCTCTTACATCAAGATTGGGCTCCTAATGAGGGTCCGAGCTCCCATCTTACTAATGTTGGTCAAAGCGGTCTTAGTTCATTCTATATGGTTGGAATGTACAACTATATTTGTGTCTGGGTTTATCGGACCGATTTTTCGATGTAGTGCACAGCTGATGTTAGCCAATGTACAAAGACCGTTACAAATCCCAGTTGTTTGAGGTGGCTAGGCTGGTGAATATCAAGGTGGAGCACAACATGTCTGAGAAATACTATGAATCAAGGTGTCCGAATTGACTGGTGACTGCTATATATTAACTCAGCTGGTCAAACCCTTCTCTCCATTACTATAACAAAAAGGATGATGATAAAGGAATTGGGTTTACCACCGAGAATATTCAGTGCATGTGAAAAAATGATTGCCATGTTTTTTGTATTGGACTGGAAGAGAACGCATGTGCTAGAGTACTACAAGTTTCTGAAACCCGAGGTACGAACTGACCAAGGCCCGAAACCCACCGGTGCAAAAGTCCCGTATCGTCCTTAGGTACTTGCTACTGATTTCGCGCAAGCCCGACTTGCAACAACTAAGCACATAACGTGGCATGTCAGCTTTCCAGACGATGGAGGGCATCCATGTGCTATTCTTTTTGTGTGCCTAAGCATGGAAGCGTTTCGACTGGATGCACCCAGATTTCGCAGTGCACCGATAGGTTTTCCACTGATAGAGGAAGCCTACTATATGACTGCTATACATATTAGTTTTCTTCCACAACCATCCGTACCAGAGGACAAGAAAACCATTCATTAGAAATCAATAGGGAGAGAAAAACTGCAAGCCAAGACTGACTGGAGATGAAAATCCATGATTGGGTGGAACACTATGGTACGGCGACTGAAGATCCATTTGACATAACACGAGGGTAACAACTCGAGCACAAAGCCAAAAAACATAAGCATCTTTTGGGATCTTTTTGGTCTTAGTCTTACTCAGGTGTCCTTCAGCCTCCATATGTCTAATAGGTATAGGTACCTATTGCTTTTAATTTCTTTTTCGAAATTCCCCTCTCCATTATTCGATTTGCTTGTTATCAGTTTTCATGATTATGTTTGCTTTTCTCCTATTGCATCGTAATCATGTCAGGGTAGTACTAAAAAATGAATGTCAAAATTTTCTCAGAGAGGGGAGGGGGTGGACCCCTCCTAAGGACTCGAGCAGTTACCTCAACCCTCATGTTCGAAGTGAGACCTCATTGATGGCCTAGGTGACCTCATCCAAGCTGGTCGAGGCGTTACCTGAAGTGACAAATGGTATTTTAATCCAAAAGAAAAAATTAGAGCCAAAAATTTATGTGTATTTATTTCAAAATATCACATATTTAAAAAATTATAGAACCATGTCGATTGGAGTTAAGATATAACTTAAGATAGAACAAACTAAGAAAAAGGGTAATTATAATCTCAATATAATTAATGAAATATATTTATAGTTAGGCAAATTTCAAAAAGTGGTGGATAATAAATTTAACCTGACATTAACAATGGGGTTGAATTAATAATGCACACATATATACTTAATGAAAAATGTACTAAAAGTCTCTTGGAAGCCAATGCAAAATTAGATAAACAAATATATGCTTGTTTGGGAAAAAAGAAAAGCTATAAAGGTGAAAGTAATTAAGTGCAATTTCCATGACAAATGAATGAGGATATATAGAAGTGAAGTAATCCCATTTTACATAGTCAATTAATTGTTTGCCCCTAAACACACATTCCTTTAAATTACGTGCAAACACACAATTGTCAACTTCAATATATCATCTTCATGCCAATAACTTGCCCTCCTTAACCATCCATCCATTTGACTTGTTTTTATATATAAACAATAATTAAAATATCCATATGGTGCCACTTGGAATTCCACATACCACAAAAATATATTCCTCCAACATGCAAGAGATTTTGTTTAATTTAATTTCATGCAAAGTGAATTAATTTAGTTTCGTAAACTTTATATATATGTTTCTAGCATGTTGTTACCCTACCTTCTCTCGCATTTCATCCCCTTTTATGATGAACTAAATAATAATATTTTAATTTCTAAACTAAATTAAAAAATACCTCTTAAATTTAAAATAATAATCTAATCACTAATGTTTCCACTGGTACTTCTAATAATAGGCTTAATTGTATTTTTAGTCCTCTAATTTATGTAAGCTTGTAAAATGGCCGTTCAACCTTTTCTAGTTTTGGTGAGGTAAGGACTTTCCAAATCAATTTTTTTCTAAAATTGTAAATTTTAAAAGGGTGAATTACTATTTTGCAACCTTAATAAGTTATAAGCCTAAAATATCAATAATTATAAATCAACAGGACTGAAAAACACTACAAAAAAAAGGTTAATAGCAATGAAAAAATTTTGTTGTTGAAATCAGCATCAAAGTTATTTAAGCAAGTAAAGTTTTTCGTTGTTAATCTACACTATTTGAAATATATTTTAAACAATTCGTTGCTAAATTTATTAGTAAGTAAATTTTCGTTGCTAAATTCATTAGCAAGTAAATTTCTTGTATTAAATAATATAGATCAGCAACGAGAATTTTACTTGCTAATTAGCTCGATTCTGATTTTTTTTCGTTGCTATTTGAGCGATTTTCTTGTAGTGAAATACAATAAAACTTTTTGCTTTTTAATATAATGTTTAACAACGATTGACGACTTCAAATTTGAATCTATATATGCCCTCTCATCTTGAAACCAAGAAATTATAATTCGAATGAATAAATGTAAGAATAATTAACACATTTCTAAAGGCCTATATATATATATATACCTTTTATTATGTAAGAATTAATATTTAATATTTAGAAACTTCTAAATTACCTAATAATAATAGAAGGAGTTGACAAGGACGAATACAAAGCACAAGCTATTGACTTGAGGAGATTCACTAGTCTTCTTATATGCATATAATGGATGCCACCCCACACTAAGGTGTCTCTCCTATAACTCCTTTCCAACCATCCACCTCTCTTCCTACATTCTCTCTCTCCTCTCTCTCTCTCTCTCTCTCTTTCTCTCTCTCTCTCTAGAAAGTGATTCAAGAAACCGCCACAGCAGACGTTTGCCCCGAAGGGTGATGGTGCCGGTGGTGAGCTGAACCAAATGGAGGCTGTGTGGAGGAAGTTTGTGAGCCGCCGCCGGCCTGAATAAATTTAGAAATCTCCCCGTCGCCAGAGGCAAAGCGTACTAAGAGACTCAGGCCTCATTGCCAATTCCCTTTCACCGTCACCCCTATTGCCGGAGAATACGGAACCACCGCCGCCAGTCCGCGCCTTAGTCCTGGCTTCTCGGAGGAGGAAAGCACCACCACGGAGGAAGAGGATACAGCCAGATGCCTTCATCCTCTTGTCCCAAGGCTATTTCCACCCAACAACAAGAATGAATCATATTGATCATATAATATTCACATTTCAAAACAAAGTGCCACCACCACCACCGCGACCGCCGTTGCTGCCACAGAGAAGGTCGGCGGCGCTTGCGGCCAGTATGCATGCAAGACGTGTGAACCGGTTTTCACTTCGTTCCAGGCCCTCGGCGGCCACCGGGCCAGCCACAGGAAGCCCAAGAACGAGAAAAAAACAGCATTTTTCTCCGACGAAGAAGATTTGCCGTCACCATCAACGTTGTCATCCAGAGAATGATTGCCACCCAACCTCTTCTCTTCAATTGAGCAGCACATTTCCGCCGCCGGCGTCCCGAAGCCGTCACCTCCTGAGAATTCATGAGTGCTCCTACTGCGGGGGCGGAGTTCACGTCAGTCAGGCCCTCGGGGGACACATGAGGCGGCACCGCGGCGGACCTGTCAGCCCTCATCGAATCCACCCCAGCTTCTTTAATTGAAGTGCGGAGCGGCGGTAAAGGAAGAAGCCCAAGAATTGGATTGTCGTTGGATCTCAACCTGCGAGGCGCCGGACGTCGATGAGAATCAGAGGTTTGCGGGCTTTGCTTCAAGGCACAGAAAAGCCCGGAGAAGTTGGTTTTATCCGCCACCACAGGTCCCGACATTGGTTGACTGCCATTATTAATCAAAGTTAATTACTTCATGAGAAGGATTTCAATTATTTTTAATACATTGATATTCTTCAAACACAAGCTAGCTAGAAAATGATTTTCTTCATATTTATTTCTTTTTTCTTTTAATTTGATTTTATACCACATTCAAATACTTCTTTTTTTTTCTTCTTTTATTGTATTATTATATTGTGAACTAATATATATTTTTTCATTCTTTGAACTAATTAATATTATTTACAGTTTTGATATATAAGTTGGCAATAGAATTAAATTCTAGGATTATTAATTATTTTAGTTTATGCAATTAATTAATTACATTAATTGTGTGTTAATTATGCTTTTAACTCTGGGTGGCTGGTCTGGATTTTTCTGAGGGTTTCATTGAATTTTTTAGTTGTTCATTGGAAGTCAGGTTCTTGAGTGTAAGGAATGTATGTATACTGTATATGTGAAGACACAGGGAGAGCATAAGAAGGGATTTTTTCAACACAACGAACAACAAAATTATATACATTTTTTTCAGTGGATAAGGGATCGATTTATATTTTTAGTTTTTTTAGCTTACCAAGAATTTCCTTTTTAAAGCAACTAATATTTCAATTTGTTTTTTTACATTTTTTTCAAGAACCACTTTAATTTTCCTCAAAAAATATATATGGTAAATCACAATGTCCTGAACGTGGCTGTTATTTTTAAATGAGAAAGTGACTTTGTATGGGACTAAATGTGAGAAGAAATTAATGAAATATTTGAGTCATTTAAAAATATCACCAAAAAGTGGACGACCCCTATCACGTGGAATGAAAATGCAGGGATTTTGCCCGCTAGTCGTTATGTGCTGACTTTTCATTTCTTTTCATCAATTGCCTTATTTTTTTTTTTAGCTTAATAAACTTTTGAATATTATGCCTTTGCAATTATTTCATCTTTTAATTCTTTTTGAGCTACGCATAATTTTTTAATTTTGTAGTCTAAGGAAAAATTATTGGACAAATAACTCTTCGTACTACTACCAGATTATGCAAATTATCCACACTGTATTTAATACACACACAGTTTTTGTTTTAAACACTGGTCAAATAAATGAGCTTAGTAGTTTTCCGCCATGGACTTAATAAAAATCCACTTTACTGAATGAATGGGTTATATATCGGAGTATATATTTTTTTTTTCGAATAAGCCAATGTAACTTTTAAAAGAGTTACGGATACATGTATTGAGATTCTTTGCTTCTACTAACTTTCATCAGAAAATTTAAAAAAAAAAAAAAAAAAAAATCACGTTTGACCGATAGTTTTAGAATGGAGAGACATCCACGTGACATGTATGTGATTCTTTTAGTTGTATCCTATAATATAAGACTTAAAATGATAATTTTTCAAAATTAGAGGTGACATTTTGGATAATTCATAAGTAATATATGGGACTGAAAAGTATAACTAAAAATTATCAAAAATTTAATTCTAGGAACCTAATTACAAAATAATTTTTATAAGAAAAATGTCGCACCCTAAATTCCATGACTAAACAATTACATTTTTTCTTAAAATATATTAATCTAGTTAAATAATCTATAATGAACTCGTTCTCTAAAGACAACGATCCACTCTATATTATATGGCATTCATTAGTAGTATTTGGTACTCCACTCTCACACACTAACTCAAATACGTCTAACCTAACCCTAAATTATGACTTTCTTTTTCTTAATTTAAGCTTGCAACTCATGAAGCCATGTATGAATGCATCATATTTAAATTATTTTTTTGTCTTTTGAGTATATACATAGTACAATGAACTTGCTTAAATGAATTCTATATCTTTATTAGAATTTTCTGGACAGAGTTTTTGTGTATAAATTCAAAAAAGTCCCTCAAAAATAGAATGAAATATTTTGCCCAGATCTCGTCAAAAAAAAAAAAAAAACTAAATTGTTGGAAATTATCACATGCGTTGTATTTGCTCTAGTTAAAGGACTTTTAAGTTTTTTGATTATTTTTGGCGAATGTGGCATGATAAACGTAACGAAAAAATTAGTTAATGCAATTTTGGTCCAGATGTCAGTAAGACGTGCACGATAAACGTAAGGAAAAAAATATTTTTACGGGCGTGGCACATTTAATCCGGATGCCAGTAAGGCAAAAAATATCACATATAGCAAAAATAGCTGAAATAATGAAAGTTCTCAAATTAAAGGGATCATGTGCCAAGCATGTACTAATTACCGACTGATTAATTTAGCATTTTCCCACGATATTTGGTCTAAATTATGCTACTTTTTCTTAATTATGGTCCTCGATTGGAAATTTAAAATTGGAGATGGCCAAAAGTCATCTCTTAAGTTATAGGATTAAATTGTATATTTTTTCTTAAATTCAAACTTCATATATTTGTGTCAAAAACTATTTAATTAAAGAAAATAATTTTTATGCATATTATATAAACCATCCTAACAATTAAGTAGTAGGGTCGTTTTGTGTAACAATGTTAATATTTTTTAGGTGTAAGTGTAATTTCAAAGATAAGCATGGGCGGTTTTATAAATGATGTTGATATTTGCTGGATGTATTTATAATTATCCAAAAATACAATAATTTTATGTAATAAACATAGGTCGGCTGTACTGTGAATGTAATTATCCTTTGGTTGATTGATTGATTATCCGAATCAAATCTGTGGTCAAAATGGGGAAATATAATATATATAATATATATATATATAAAAAAGGTAATATATACTGAAATCAACATATATAATTTCCTTTTCTCCTTGAAATTGATACATCCATTCTACTTTTATTGACATTCAAAGAGATTTTTCCTTTACCACTATGAAAGCATTAATAATTTGTACCCACTTGACAGGAGGTACAAGAATGCAGCTTATTACAACATACAACCTGCAAGAATCAGAGAGAACTAATAAGTTTAGCAATAATCAAGGTAAAAGTTAATGTCTGAAACATGAAAATTACCAAGCCTAGTTGTTGGGATGTCTTTCACGGCAGCGGAGTAGACGGCGGAGTTTGGAACCGGCACAGACGGAGCTGGAGTTGAACGGCACAGACGGAGCTGGAGGTGCCCCCGGCGTCCGGTGGAGACGAGAGATGGTGGCGGAAGAGGAGGTGCCTTGAACAGCTCCTGCATAACATTATTATTAAAACAAATATAAAGCTCGAACAAAAACTTTTATTAATTTAATTAGATTCTTTTTTGTATATATTATATATATATATATATATCTATTTAATTAGGGATAGTATTTCATATAGCAAGCTTATTTATTTATAAGACCCAAAAAAAGTCGTCAAAATTGTTAAAAAGACTAACTCGTGCACGTAAAATGCAATTTTTCAACGTAAAAGAGCTAAATAACCAATTTTTTAATAAATAATAAATAATAATGGCAAGTTTACCGCAATACAAGATGGGTTATTGGGGGGTGGTCGCTCTTGGCAGGATTGGGATCAGGATCATAAACCCTAATGTAGAGTTCTTGACCTAAGTACCAACGTTGGAGATTCTGTGACCTTAAATTCCACATTCCTGGATTGTCCAAATACACGTCACTGCGTCCATCTCCTGGGTATACCTAATCAAATTAATGGGACCAAAATTACAACGGTATAAGTTATGGGATGTAAAACAATTTTCCCTTCAAGATCAGACACATAATTCAATCTTGTGGCCCCAATATGATCATTATTAATCCTACGTGTTTCTATAGGCATCAATACGAGAAATAATGTCATGAGCAATAACACAATTTTTTTTTATAAGATAACGGAATTCGTTGTTAAGTTGTTAATTTATGTTTGCAGCGAATTTAACAACAAAGATATTTACTTGATAGTCAGCTGATCGTTGAATTTTGTTGTCTTGTTGATTTTGGTAATTTTTACAAATAAAAATATTTGTTAGTAAATTGTGGCAGAAACTTTTCAACTTTTTGCCAAGGTGGGCAGCTACGAAGTTTTGAAACATTAAATGTTTTTCTAATTATTAATAAGAAATTATATTCATTTCAAATGTTTATTTTGAATCACAAAAACTTAAATTGTTTTTATTTGCTAAATTTATTACTAATTATCTACAACTTACTCTCAATTTAATTTTCTTAGCTTTGCCATAATTTCATGTAGTACATACAATAGGAATTAATACATTATCGTACCTGTACAGTAGATACGTTACGATCGGATCATAAAGATTGTACGTTGTAAACCGTGGCTCAGGAAGTCCATTCTCCAGGCCGAAATACAAAGCAAAAATATACGTGACATGCATGATAACAGGATAACAAGCTCAAACTTACACAAAGTCTCCTAGGGGCCAACCTAGCGACGTGGGCTAAAAAATTTACAGGAATTAGAATTGAAACTTTCCCCACCATATACCAATTTTATGACTGAATATGAATTTCAGTCCTGTAAATTAAGAACTTGTATTAATATTAATCCTATAAGTTTGGTGAGTGGCAATTTTAATCCTTACGAGCATAATACATGCGAATTTTCCAACTAAAATGGCAAAATCTCCAACTTTTACTCACATGATCCACTTCCAACAAAATTAGAAGTTTTTCGATAGGCAGTTGACTAAAACTGCACAAAACTGAAAATACAGCCTAGCAAATTTGCTCTAGATATTTGACGTGATGAACAGGACCAAAATATAATTTTACCTCTATTCGGAATTTAAGATTCAAACTCTGAAATATCAGAGACCATATATTTGAATTTCAAGATATATAAAAAAAAATCTTAAAACTCACCCGACCACGAAGAACCCAAACCCATCCAAATGCCAAGAGTCGATCATATCCAAGTCGTTCTTGAACACAATCTCAAGCCATCCCTTGTGAATTCCCGATACAACAAACGTGCCATTGACAGGGGTCGGCAGGCTTGAGTGAATAGGAAAAGCATCGAGTTCATACACACCAGAGCCATTGAGGAATTGATCAGCCAATTTCAATGGTGTCGATGGAGTTATATATGTAACATTGTTCACAGTATAACGAGGGGAGCCGTCTATGATGGCAAATGATCCGTGAAGAAGAAAGGTTTGTGATAGTGTCCACATTCGTCACGTTGAATGACCCTTGGGGGTTAGGTCTTGCACCCGAACTCATATTCAACCTATACAACGAGAACATATAAAACAAAATAAAAAATCGGGATTAAAAGGGTCGAGTTGTAAAAAAAATGTGCAAATAATATGAACGAATGTTAATAACGCATAGGATATCTTACTTTAAATTTAAATATCAATTGAGAGAAACGATCAATATGGTCTAAGAATTGTCGGTTTGAGGACTAAAACTGTAAGTCCGTAACTAATGTATGTTTAGGGACTAGAATCGAATAAATAGTCAAGTATATGGACCAAAAATGTAATTTCTCCCTTACATTTGGATTGATACGACGCATTCCAATAAGACTAAATTTAGGTCAAAATTTGAATACGTGCATCGAGAATGTCAAATTACTTGAGTTCAGAAGAATTAATCGACCAATCACATGACAAGTATAGATCAATTCGATGAAACTTCACTTACGTGATGGCTTGAGCTTGATTGAGGGAGAAGTGGATATCAAACGGGTCAGGCCCATTTGGCAGAGGCCCATTAGGAGCTGTAGTTGAGTTGTCATAGTGCAATAGCCCAACTGCAGCAATGGAATTGGGCTTAGTAAAGTTGACCCATTTTGGAGTTGCGACTATATAGTAATCAGCTGGGTATTGATCCGCTGTGACGAGCACAGAGTAAGACTGGCCGACGTGGACGTCGAGAGAGTCCAATGCAATCTGATTGGTGTACGATCCTTCCGTTTCCACCAATAGCATTTTGTGGTTCTGAATCCTGAAATTGATGCTCCACAGGTTGCCAACATTTGCAATTCTAAATCTGTACGTTTTTCCTAAAATAAATAAATAAATTTAATTAATTATTTCGAGTAACATCGTTACGCAAAAAATTTTATTCGAATTAGGTCTGATGACTCGAACCAATAATATATTGAATG
Organism: Sesamum alatum; assembly: GCA_034509735.1. Taxonomy (NCBI): domain Eukaryota; kingdom Viridiplantae; phylum Streptophyta; class Magnoliopsida; order Lamiales; family Pedaliaceae; genus Sesamum; species Sesamum alatum. The sequence continues at coordinate 46,793,422 of JACGWO010000002.1, read as the reverse complement.
TATATTAGCATAGTCACTCTCTAAATTGTTCACTAATCACACGACAAGTATATTATACTTACTGTATAATTTGTTCATATCTGATAAGACTTGATTCTGATTATATTTTTCTTATCGTCATGAGCATATATATAATGTTTTTTAATTAAATTTATGGATGCTAGTTTGAAAGATGTGAAATGAAATATATTGTTCTATCAAACTTTTTTTTAAAAAATAAATAAGTTGGTATGATTAATAAAAAATATATATGTGTGAAAAAAAATTCAAATATTAAAATTCATTTTATTTAATTCTAAATATTATTAGCTTATTTTATAAGTAATAAAATATGTCATTAAAGAATTTGTTTTGTATATTATTTTTTTAAATAAAATAATTGTTATTAGTAAATATTATAAATGACATAAATTCATTCAAATTATTACTTGGAATGTATATAAATAATATGGCAAATTACATCGACACCCCCAGAGGTTAAGCCAAATTACACAAACAACTTTTATTCTTTATAAAATTACAATTACACCTGAGGGAGTGTTAGTGCAATGTGTTCAGGGATGTTTATGTATAGTTTCGCCATGGAATAAGAAATATACTTGTAATTACAATTACAACCTCAATGGATGTATTTATAATTTTGCAAAGAGCATAGGTGTTTGTGTAATTAAACATAATTTCAGAGGATAACAACATAATTCAGCCTAAATAATAATAAACAAATTAGAAAAGTAATCATTATTATAAGCCACATCTATGCTTATTACCCACATTCATATTATTTTCTTCATATTAAGTTCTATAATTTTCTCTACAATGAATATTTCAAATAATTCTTTTTTATGACTTTCAATAGTTATTTAATTTAATAAATTATATAATAAAATATAAATTATTACCTCTCAATACGTTGAACGACTCGTGGGCTTTGGAAAATGGGTCAAGATATGGGCCTTTTCCGTTCATAAGGATCCAACGGGGAAAGTAGGCCGCACCCCAACTGGCCCTAACTTCCTGCAAAATTTGGGACAAATTAGGAAAACTGTTTTTTTTTTAAAGGGTAAATTACATCGACACCCTCTAAATTAGGCAATACACAATACCCCTTTACTTTTTATAAAATTACAGCTACACCCCCTAAAGGATGTTAGCGTAATATATTTCAAGAAGTGTTTGTGTAAGCTTTGTCTCTGAATAGGGATGCAATTGTAATTACAATTATAACCTCAAGAGATGTATTTGTAATTTTATAAAAAAACATAGGATATTTTTTCATTTTAGCCTAACCGTAAGGATATGAATGTAATTTACCCTAGAACATATATATATATATATAAGAATTTTAATTAATCATATGAATGATCAAATTTAGAGTTTCCAAAGGAAATTTGAAAAACACATTCATAGAACACATAAATTTTAGGATAATCGCCGACACTCTTATGAGGTTAGTTCTAATTACACAAAAATCCCATGCCTTTTAAAATTACAAGTACACCCCTCGAGGGCGAAGTACACAGGACGTGTTTGTGTAAAGTTTCATCGTTGAATATGCGGTGTACTTGTAATTACAACTACAACTTCAAATTAAAAGATGTACTTGTAATTTCGCAAAGGACATGTAATGCTTATGTAATTAGACCTAACATCAAGGATATCAATGTAATTTAGCCTAAATATTATAAAACATGTCTATGTAATTTCATCTTAAATTTTATGTCATAAAATTAATCCCATAATTTAGAGACATTTGAATAAAATGTATCTATTTTTCTAGTATATTCACAAAAAAATTATTTCAACCCTTAACTTCATAAATTCGTATAATTATAAATATATTAATACGATGACTAACGTATTATTATAAATATATTTCATGTTTCTATTTTTTCGTGGTCTCCATTATTATATCATTATCTTTTTACGAATAACTTTTATGTATTCGATAGTTGATATCAATTTATTCTTTCCTATATACTTTTAAGTATTTATTAAAAATTTAAATAATAAAAATTATATTAAATATTAAATAATTTTAAAAAATTACGCACACACATAAAATGCAGTGAGTTAGCAAGATTTATGTACCTTGAAACCTACTGGGAACCAATCACCAATAAGAAGGTCAAACTCTTGTTCGGGCTTGGGGAACGGCACGTTAATGACGATCCGATTGTTGATTCGGATCGGGCCGAATCCTCCCCCGGCCCGTTGGAAGTTAAGTGTAGGGAAGTAGTGGAATCCGCCGAGTTGGTCCTTCAGTTGGAAGACATAAGTCCAATTGGCACCGGGTCGGATCGGGCAATTGGTACCCGACACCCCATCTTGCCATGAGTTCAGCCGTTGATGAACGCCATTCCTGTGTAAACATTATTTATAATTATATTTAACTAAATTACATATAAAAAATATAGGGTAAATTAGAATGAGATATACTGAAATTTGACATAATTATAAATATTTCATGAAAAATTATTAATATCCACTCAGATATTTGATGAATTTATGTAATTTTTGGAATTGTCGGTTTTGCTCTTATTGTATTTTTTCTTTAAATTGAAAATTTTGTAAAAAATAAACGACTAGAGGAACTTAGTCCACAAAATCCTTTTACAAAATTTAAAAAAAGAAGTAAAATTATAATGCATAATCCATAATGACATTTTGGTCGATTCACCCAAAAAAAATGGATATGGAAATCTAACAGAGAGTAATGGATTGAGCTAGCTAGTCATTAGACGTCCATTAAAATCAGGGAGTATTGATAATTTCTTATATAACGAGGATATTTGTAATTATGTCAAACCCTATAAAAGCTTGTTATAATTTACCAAAAAATATATTACACTCCTCTCCAAAATTAAAGCTTTACACTTTTTTGGGGATATTTCAAAATAAAATTATATTTTTAGAAATACCTCTTATTTGAAACTATAAAATTTGGCGTTATTAATTGAACAGATTAAATTAATTATATAAGGATAAATACTTTTTTTTTGCTCCTGGATAATGGGCTTTTTCATCAAAATACAAAAGAAATCTGATGAATTAAAGGACTAAAACTATTTTTCTTTTAATTTTATGAGATCATTAATAAAAATCCCATTACTCATGAGACGAAAAATGTATTGAGCCTAATATAACGGCGACAAAAATGCAATTTTCCCTTGTGCATACAAATATTTAAGTGCAAGAAAATAAATTAAATGAAAAATCAGAAAGAACTTTTTAATTTGGTTTACGTACCATGTCATGAGAAGTGGCTCATCCATATCATTGTATACGTTGACATGCACATTATCGTTTGTGGTTGCGTTGATAAGAGGTCCAGGAAATAAATCATTAATCGTAATAACCTTGTCAATTTTCCAAAAAAAAAAGTTATGATCATTTCCCACTTCATAGACCAATAATTTAACACTAATAATCACAAAATGGTAAAATTGCAATTTTAATTTTCTACTTCAGGGGTGACATCTTTGTTGTTGCACGAATTGATTTTCATAATTTAGTCCTTTAATTCTAAATTTTGGCGATGTTACTTTTTCGGCCCACCAATACAATTGCAATTTTAGGTTTGTAAATCGATTTGTGCAAAATAAAAAATGTCAATCCTCTATGTTACATGACTAAAGTTGCAATTAAATTGGATCAGGTGCAAGTTACATGAAAATTCACGGTAAAATTATCCGAAAAAAGATTAAAATTGCCAAAATCTTAAAGTGACATTACTAAATCGTGAAACTCAATTCGTATAGAAAAAAAAATGCCACCCCTAACTTATAGGACTAAAATCGTATTTTTTTTTCATCCCTAAATAGATAATTTAATTTGACAAATTGCAAATATATATATATATGTATATATATATGTGTGTGTGTGTGTGTAGTCCTAAGAATTAGTCATACCGGTTGATACACGGTCACCGGCTCGATCGTGTTGTTTATCTTAACATGCCACTCTAGGAAGACTTCCTCCCCTTGCACCGCCGTGGATAAAGCCATCATGCAGCAAGCCAACCACCACATGCCGCGGCGGAGGGCCACCGTCTTGTGGTGGCGATGTTTCCCACTAATCATTATCATAAGGACTAGGGTTTATCAGAAGTAATTAATGAATGATGCCCTTTTTAAACCTGGATTTTTGTTCATGAAGAGGATAAAAAATAGTGATGAATTTCGTCTTTTCCTAAGTGGGGTGAGATTTTCAGAGTGTAAGAGAAAAGGCCAAGAAGAAGAGGGTTATCTCATGTATTAATTGTTTATTAATCTCGACAATGGTTTGGCTGTCATGATGTGCTAATTAAGGCATTGATTGTAAGAGCTTTGTTTGAGTTGTTTTCCTTATGTTAAAGTTGTCAATAATTGTAGTTTTCCAGTTTGGGGATGGAATTTTTTAGGGATTTCGACGATTTTTATGCCAATTTTTTGTTCTTGATTATGACTAAAAACCCCTTGTAATGATCATTGCATTACATGTATATATGAAGGGAATTAAATGTTTATTTAATTATGTTTTCAATAATGATACAAATACATGATAATTAATGTAGACCGTAGAGGATTTGATTGGTGATGAGATGCAAACTAAGAGTTAGATGAACGAGGTCTTGTTTCAATGATAAAAATGAAATCTCCAAAGTTTTCATTTAATAGATCAGCGCGGTCTTGTTTTTTAGTTTAGTAGGTCATTTCATGTTTTTGTCATCTAATTTTTAAAGTGGCATTTTGATCCTGCATCTTCTTAATTGTCGCGATTTCCGTCCTTTTTTTCGTCGGGGTTCACCATTCTCATCGAGAAAAATGTATGTGCATCTGATATGACCTTTTTTAAAATTGGGGTTATTGTTCCTATTTGGATCATTTTTTTGCCAGTATTTTTGTCTAAGGTAGTATTTTGGTCCTGCATTTTTTTTTAATTTTCGTGATTTCAGTCATCTTTTTGTTGGAGTTCACATTTATTGCTAGTGGAGGTGAAATCCGACGAAAAATAAAAATAATGCAGGAATAAAATGCTACCCTATAAAATTAAAAGACGAAAACGCTAAATGATCTAAGTTATCGAACCAAAAACGCATTTAAGTCTTTTGCAAACCCCATATCCTACAACACTAAAAAACAATTTTGCCTTTATAATCCAAACATATTAACATGAAAAATTGACTAGAAAATATTTTTTTTTTTGTGCACATTTAAAAGTTAAAGTATCAAATGGGTGCATTTAAATTACGAGATCCAAATTACTACAAAACAATAAATCTGAAAAAAAAAAAAAAAAACATAAAAATGGGCGCTATATCTTCCTTGTGTAGTGACAAACTCATTTTTGAAAGATTTGCTCCACTGATATACATTGATTCAATGATTTTCAACCATAAAAAGAAGAATATTTATGCACTACGATAAATATATATTACAATAAGATTCTCTACCATGCATCAGTGTTGGTCTATTTAATAGTAATTATTGATCAAATATATATATATATATATGTGTGTGAATTTGATATTGTGATCTATATATTAATTGTTAATAATATAATTTAAAATTTATAATATAATTGTTATCGATTCATTCAATATATATATATATATAAGAAAGAAAAGATAACATAGAAATACTCATATCTAGTCCCATAAACGGTTGCTTGGAGTACAGTTCATGCATTAGAATTTCAATTTTTCCAATCAAATCTTTTCTGCAACGACCCCGGGTTGAGTCCATTTGTAGAATAGTAAATACCATCACTCTTTGCTACCCAATAAATTATTTTGGGTCCTGGGGTCAATTTTGATTTAAAAGCATCGAAAGCTGCTTCCTTTGATCCCCACCAAAAATGACAGAAAAACAAAGTATTAGGCGCAAAATTCTCACAAAAGTGCCAATTGAAGTCTTGATCAGTCGTGAGTGTGTGATATCCAAGATCATTATCTTTGGATGCACAGTGTATTTTTACTGGTGCAGACTTTTGAGGGAGATTATTGACAACATGAATCTCTTGATAAGATGTTAAACATTCATCGTTTACCGATATTGTTTGGAAGGTGTTTACGACTATGAGAAGAAATAGGAAAAGGATTTTCATCATGCTATATATCATGGCTAATATGAAAATTAATTTTAATTGGTTGAGAGATGCTAGGGTTTCATCTTTGAACATATCCTTTTATTGTTTCAACTATGGAACAAATTAAGAAATTTCACTATGTAATTAAAATGAAAATTGTATCAGATTCCATCAGAATTCCAATTTGACATAGACAGATCATGATTGCAGATTATTTGTGTTATTTGAGGAATAAAATGGTCACTAATATTTATGGAGTATTTATATTCTTGTAAAACTTTTGAAACCACTCCACACACATACTGTGTAATAGGGGTAAATGCTTTTCTGGTCCCATAAGATTTGAGTATTATTTGTTTTGATACCACAACTTAGGTAGGTGGCTATTTTAGTCCCATAAAATACGTTTTTCAATTTTTTGTGGTCCCAAAATGTCATGTGGTTTGCACATGGGACATGACATTTTGAGACCAAAAAAACTGAAAAACATGACATTTTGGAACCAAAAAAACTGAAAAACATGTTTTATGGGACTAAAACAGCCACATACCTAAATTATGGTACCAAAACAAATAATGCTAATTTTACGGGACCAAAAAAGCATTTTGCCCCTGTGAAATAGATTGAATTTTCACTTCAAATCCTATTACATTTTCTATTACGTTTAACATATGCGGCACGCCATGGGCGTATAACAAAATCACGTAATCTATACTCTTATGTTAATGGGAAAAGAATTATACACGTAATGTTTGTTTATTAAATGAAATAAAAGATGTAATAAAATTTAAATAAAAAATCCAGTCGACAATGATAAGGAATCAAAAGACATTACAAACATTGAATTTTGGAAAAGTTGCAATTTTGGTCCTGTATGTATAGGGGGTTGGTATATTTAGTCTTGTATGATTTTATTTTCATATTTTGGTCCTGTAAGTTCGAGATTTTCACGTTTTTGGTCCTATTCCCGCGAAAATGGCCAGAATTTTTTTTAAATGTGGTCATGTGCCTCGAACATGACTTTTTCCGACCATTTCGCCAGAATAGGACCAAAAACGCGAAAATCGCGAACTTACAGGATCAAAATGCGAAAATAAATTCGTATAGGACTAAAAATGCCAACCCTCTATACATACAGGACCAAAATTATAATTTTTCCTGAAAAATATTCTCATTAGTGATAACAAAAAATTATTTATAAATTTGTAACTACATACAATCAGCTATACATGTACATTAATAACAACTTAATAATGACAATAAAGCTACCTAATAAAAATTAAAAAAACTTATATTTTCAGTGCCATAAAATAGGTGAGTGTTGCGCACTGTATAAAATCTATATCTATACTCTATATAAATGTATGAATACTCAAGTTGTTTGTTTTTCATTGTGAAAAGACAAATATACCCCTATTTAAATATTATTAATTGTTATATTACAGATTTTGAAATATTTAACAATTTAGAATTTTAAATATTCTAAACCTCCTCCCTAGAAATTTAGGATAAAAAATCTAAATCGTGAATCATGAATGAATCCAATTACACATAATTAAATTTTGATATTGATTCATTATGAGATATATATATATATATATATATCTATTTAAGTTTAGATTAGTATTTTATATATTATCCATGTGTATTTTATTTTAAATTTTAATATGTCATGGTAAATTAAAACTTTCTTAATATAATTAAGATTATTCTAGCAAAGTAATTGTGTTGAAATATTATTCGGCGTATTAATTTGTCTTAGTTGAATTTGTTATTCATTCTCTAAGTACATTAGAGCAATTAAGACTCTTAAACATTATAGAATTTTATTTTTTCTATAACTAATTTTATAATATAATCTTTTGTGGATGTTATTAAAATTTAATGCGTGACAGGTTTGTGTAACTGGGCTCATTCATAATTCACGATTAAAAGCAGGTTATTATAATTATGTGTAATTGGATTCATTCATCCTAAATTTATAGGCATTTTTTGTCCTATACGATTTTATTTTCGCTGGAATAGGACCAAAAACGCAAAAATCGCAAACTTACAGTACCAAAATACGAAAATAAAATCGTACAGGACTAAAAATGCCAACCTCCTATACATACAAGACCAAAATTGCAATTTTCCCTTGAATTTTATAGTAAGTTGTGCATTTTTTGAGCTAGTCAAATTGATTGTGGTGAAGTGCGGAGCTTAATCCAATATTACATTCGGATCATGGTAAAATTGTAAATTGTAATCTTATAACTAGTACGCAATTGTAGTATTTTGTTATCCCAACATAAGAGGAAGTGAGTAATGAGAAGTAGGGTTTAGTGGCCAAATATTGAATAATTAAAGATAAAAAAAATAACTTCAATTTAAAACAAAAAAGCCACAACTATTTATTGTAACTTCTTATTATTTACAGAACATAAAATTTCATTAAGATTTGTTAATGTGTATTAGTTGATGAGTCTGTTAGTTGAAATTAGTTAATAAAAACTATTCAGGATCTTTAGAAAATTATATTTAACAATAATTACGAATTCCACTATTTTATAGGAATTTGTGTTACTGATATTGACATTATTTCTTGTGGTGAAGGTACGAACGTGATGAATGTTTGTTGTCCCAATCATTCTTTTAGTCCCAATATATATAGGCATGTGTCCTGTTTGTTGTCCCAATCATTCTTTTAGTCTCAATATATATAGGCATATGTCCTGTATCAGTTGCGAACGAGGAGTTTGAACGATTTATAAGCCCTAATGCCTTTTCTCTCTAACGAGACGTCTTTTCAGGACAACACCATGAAATTCATATGAAGCTAGAGTAGATAATAACTCCCGCAATCATTAGACGCCAGAGTGGTCTACACCTCGTGCAATGGAGCACCAATCAAATCGCATGATGCATATTTTGACGCTATCTATGGGAAGAGGCCATGTATCTGTCCCAAGTCTAGATCTAAAAAATCGTGGAATACTTTTGGAAAGGTTTAAATGATTTTTTAGTCGCATGACTTAGGTTATTTGGCGTTTTAGTCATTTAATTTTCTAGGGTAACATTTAGGTTCTACATCTTTTTAATATTTACGATTTTATTCCTTTTTCGCCGGAGTTCACCTTTCTCGCCGAAAAAAATGCATGTGAATCTCGTGCGACCTTTTAAAATTTGGGCTATTATTCCTGTTGACTCACTTTTTTCAGCATTTTTGTTTTTTAACTTTCTAATGTAGCATTTTGATCCTAAATTTTTTTAATTTTTGCAATTTTAGTCCTTTTTTTTTAGGAGTTCATCTTTCTCGTCGGTGGAGGTGAAATGCTACCGTATAAAGTTAAATGATGAAAACACTAAATAACCTAAGTTACCAAACCAAAAATACATTTAAAACCTTTGGCAAACCCCATGTCCTACTACAATAAAAAACAATTTTGCCTTAAAAATGGCAGGGGAAAAAAACTCAGACCCTTAAACTAGTCTCTTCTCTTTTCTTCATTTTCGTATCAATGACCATTAAATTAGTTGATTTGTACCGAATTGAATATTAGATTTTGTACGTACTAAAAACAAAAGGTTGATTTGTACTAAATTGATTTGAAAGTCCAAAATTATAAGGTACCAATTACCTGCTATTTCAATATTAATTTAAATATATACACAAAACTAACCTTTATATTCCAAATATATTAAAATGAAAAATTGGCTAGAAAATATATACTTTTTTGTACACATTTAAAAGTTAAAGTATCAAATGGGTGCATTTAAAACTACGAGATCCATATTAGTACAAAACAATAAATCTAAAAAAAAATACATAAAAATGGACGCTATATCTCCTTGTGTGGTGACAAACTCCTTTTTGAAAGATTTGCTCCACTGATATGCATTGATTCAATGATTTTCAACCATAAAAAAGAAGAATATTTATGCACTACCATAAATATTACAAAAGATTCTAATGTATCAGTGTTGGTCTATTTAATAGTAATTGTTGATTGAACATATATATATATATATATATATTTGATATTATAATCGAAATATTAATTTACCCCCTTGTGTTAAGGGAAATGTGCAATTTACCCCCTGTGAAAAAAAAGTAGCAATTTATTCCATTGTGTTTTCATAAATGGAGCAAAATATTCCCTTATGGTCGTCGGTGTATAACACCCGCCTTGAATGCATCTGAGCATATTTTTTTGCTGTTAAAATATATTATTTTATATTTAATATATTTAATATTAATATATATTAAATTTATTATATATTATTAAATATTATATATATATATATTAATATACATATTAAAATGTATTTGTCTTCTTCTCCGACGCATCGCCGCCGCCGGACCGTCGTCGCCGCTCCCCTCCTGCCCGCCGTCGCCGTGACTCCTTCACCATCTCCTCCGTACAGCCACAACTCCCTCTTCCCTCGTTTCTTCTTCTACCCTTGACCCAAAACAACTCAGAGCACTCCAGATCTCGCCGCCACCGCTCCCCCTCAGCAGAGCTCGCCGCCGTCGCTCCCCCTCGCCAAATCTCGCGTCCGCCGCCGCACCCCCGCTCCGCATCTCGTGCTGCCCCCCTCCAGAGCTCGTCACGGGGGTTTTTGTTTCATTTTTTAGAACACAGGGGGGTAAAATGCTATTTTTTTTTCACAGGAGGATAAATTGCTCTTTTTGATTAACACAGGAGGATAAATTATATTTAACCCTAATTATAATTGATTCACTCAAAATATATATATATATATATATATATATATATATATAAGAAAGGAAATGTTAAGGGGTAACAAACAAATACTCCTATTTATTCCCATAAAACGATTGCTTGTAGTACAGATCATGCATTATAATTTTAATTTTTCCAATCAAATCTTCTATGCAATGACCCTGGGTTGAGAGTATTTGTAGAATAGTAAATACCATCAATCTTTACTACCCAATAAATTATTGTGGGTGATGGGAGCAACTTTGATTTAAAAGCATCGAAAGCTGCTTCCTTTGATCCCCACCAAAAATGGCAGAAAAACAAAGTATTAGGCACAAAATTCTCACAAAAGTTCCAGTTGAAGTCTTGATTAGTCGTGAGCGTATGATGTCCAAGATCATTATCTTTGGATGCACAGTGTATTTTCAGCGGTGCAGAATTCAAAGGGAGATTATTGATGACATGAATCTCTTCATAAAATGTAACACAACCTGACTCAGATGTTTGGAGGGTGTATACTACTATGAGAAGAAATAGGAAGAGGATTTTCATCGTGCTATATATCTTGGCTAATATGAAAATTAATTTTAATTGGTTGAGAGATGCTAGGGTTTCACTTTGAACACATCCTTTTATTGTTTCAACTATGGAACAAATTTAGAAATTTCACTATGTAATTAAAATGAAATTTGTATCAGATTCCATTAGAATCCAATTTGACATATATAGACGGATCATGATTGCAGATTATTTGTTATTTGAGGAATAAAATGGTTACTAATATGTATGGAGTATTTTCACAATCACATAATCAAAAAATCATAGATATATTCTTGTAACACTTGGGTTTATTAAATAAAATACAAGATATTGTAGGATTTAATATAGAAAATTCAATCTACAATGATAAGGAATGGGCAAAATATTTTTTTGGTCCCGTAAGATTATGACATTATTTGTTTTGGTACCACAACTTAGGTAGATGGTTGTTTTAGTCTCATAAAATACATTTTTCAGTTTTTTGGTCCCAACACATGACATTTTGGGAACAAAAAAATTGAAAAACGTGTTTTATGAGACTAAAACAACCACCTACATTTGGAACCAAAAAAACTGAAATACATATTTTATGGGACTAAAACAGCCACCTACCTAAGTTGCACATAAGTTTTTGGGACCATAAAAATTAAAAAATGTGTTTTATACTAAAATAGCCACCTATCGAAGTTGTGGTACCAAAATAAATAATGCCCTAATTTTACGAGATCAAAAAAGCATTTTACCGTATAAGGAATCAAAAGACATTAAAGACATTGTATTTTGTAGTAAGTTGTGCATTTTTTGAGCTAGTCAAACTGAACGTGTTGGATTGCAGAGCTTAAAATATTACATTCAAGTCATGGTAAATTTTAGCTAGTATGAAATAGCGACAACTTAAGTACTTTCACATCCCAACATAAGAGGAAGTGTGTAATGGTGAAGTAGGGTGTGGTGCCAAACATTGAATAATTAAAGATAAATAACTATAATTTAAAACCAAAAAGCTACAACTATTAGTTGTAACTTTAATTATTAACCGAACATAAAATTCATTAAGATTTGTTAATAGATATTAGTTGATGGGTATGTTAGTTGAAATTAGTTAATAAAAACTATTCTAGATCTTTAGAGAATTATGTTTAGGAATATGAATTCGACTTTTTTGTAAGGAATTTGTATCATTGATACTGACATTATTACTTGTAATGAATTTATGAATGAGATGAATGTTTGTTGTCCCATTTATTCTTTTAGTCCTAATAGATATAGGCACGTGTCCTATATCAGTCGCCAACGAGGAGCTTAAATGATTTATAAGTCCCAACGCATTTTTTTTCCTAATGAGACGTCTTTTTTATGATAAAATCGTAAAACTCATACAAAGCTAGAGTAGACAATAACTTTCGCAGTCATACGAATTCAGAGTGGATAATACCTCGCGCAACAGAGCATCAATCAAGTCACATGAGGCATCATTGCGCCATCTATGAGAAAGAGGCCATGTGCCTATCCCAAACCCCCCTCTTTGAGAGCCTAATGATGTAGGCACGTGTCACACATCGATTACAGATGAGAAGCTTGGGCAGCTTATAAGTCCCAAAACCACCTCTCACTTGGGCGGCTTATAAGCCCCAAGACTACCTCTCTAGAAGAGCCTTTTTAGAAGAATATTGTGAACTTCGTATAAAGTCGAAGTGGACAATATCTCACATAATAGGACACCAATCGAGTCGCAGGTCACATTATTCGACACTAGGTAGAAACGAGGCTATGTGTCTGTCCCAAACCCCTCGTTTGGGGGTTGATTATGTAGATATGTGTCCGACCCACATCGATTCTAAACGATGAGCTTGTGACGATCATACGAAACCAGAGTGAACAATATATATATATATATATATATCATGCAACATGCATTAATCGAGTCACAAGTTGCATCATTTAGAGCCGTATGGAAATGAGGTCATGTGTCGGTCCCAAACACTTGGTCTGGGAGGCTGATCGATGATGTTGGCGCGCATATAACATTGGTTGCAGACAATGAGTTTGAGTAGCTTATAAGCCTAACTACATCATTTTCCTAACAAGAACCTTTTGAGAATAAAGTCGTGAAACTCATACAAAGCCAGACAGACCATACATCGCACAAAGATGCACCGATCAAGTCACAAATACTCACAATTATAGGCTTTAATAAATTTTTCGTCCTGTAATTATAGCACTTTGGCATTTTTATCCTTTATCTTCCGAGGATTGCAAAATAGTCCTTTTTTGATATTTTGCGATTTTGGTCCTTCTGATGCCGGATTTTGCAAAAGTTCCAGAACAAATCATGTGTCCTTTGCGGTTTTGGTATTTTTATCCTTTATCTTTCTAGGGGTTGCACAAGAGTCCTGTAACTTTTTGACATTTTGCAATAATGGTTCTTCCTGTGACGGATTTCGCAAAAATTGTTCGAATATATCATGTGCCACCTCATTTTGTTTTTTAATTTTCATCCATGTTGGCAAAAGTGAAGCAATTCGAACAAAAGTCACAATTTAAATGAACCACGTGAGGCGCATATGATATCTTCCGGAGACTTTGCAAAATTCGGCATCGGAAGGACCAAAATCACGAAATGTCAAAAAGTTACAGAACTTTTTTGCAATCCTAAAAAGATAAAGGATAAAAATACCAATGTACCAAAATTACAGGACTAAAAATTTATTTAAGCCCACAATTATATATTAATTATTAATACTTGAAATTTATGATAAGATAATACTTTATTCATTCAATATATATATATATATATATATATATCAGAAAGGAAAAAGTAAGGGGTAACAAAGACATTCATATTTATTCCCATAAATGATTGCTTGGAGAACAAGATCATATATGCTCTACAATTTTGAATTTTTCCAATCAAATCTTTTCTGCAACGACTTTGGGTCACTGCTATTTGTAGAATAATAAATACCATCATTTTTTGCTGTCCAATAAATTATTTTGGATGCTTCAATGAATTTTGCTTTATAAGCATCGAAGGCTACTTCCTTTGATCCCCACCAAAACTGACAGTAAAATAAAGTCGTAGCAACAAGATTAGCGCAAAACTTCCAATTAAAGTCTTGATTAATCTTGAGAGTATGATTTCCAAGATCGTTATCTTTGGATGCACAGTGTATTTCCAACGGTGCAGACTTTTGAGGGAGATTATTGACAACATGAATCTCTTGATAAGACGTTAAACATTCTTCGCTTACGGATATTGTTTGGAAGGTGTTTACTACTATGAGAAATAATAGGAAGATAATTTTTGTTGTGCTGTATGTCATTGCTAATACGAAAATTAATTTTAATTAGTTGAGAGGATGTTAGGGTTTCGTCTTTGATCATATGATTTTATAGTTTCAACTATGGAACAAATTAATTAAGAAATTTCACTATGTAATTAAAATGAAAATTGTATTTGGATGCCATTATAATGCCAATTTGACATGTATAGATTGATCATGATTGCAAATTATTTGTGTTATTTGAGGAATAAAAATATAGGTACTAATCTTTATGGAGTATTTTCGCAATCACACAAATAAAAAATCTATGTACATTCTTGTAAAACTTTTGAAACAACTCCAAACATATATAGTTACAATGGGTTGAATTTTTTATTTCAAAGTTTATTATATTTTACAAATATGGGTCATGTGTGTAACAAAGTTACGGCATCTATTTTATTTAAAGAAAAAATTTATACACATAATATGTTTATATTAAATAGAATAAAATATGAAATAGGATTTTAAAATAGAAATCCAATCTACAATTACGAGGAATCAAAAGAATTTTGTTTTTTGAATAATGAGCGATAAACTATTAATTTGAAAATACAGTATCTCTAGATTTACGTACCAGTACCAACACTAAAGCAACATCTCTTAATTAATTAGTGACAAATTATTATTTCATTATTATTTTATAGTGACATTGATAATGACAATTGTAGATTTTTACATAAACATGATCATGACAATTGTAGATTTTTACATTGTTTATGTATGACATTGATAATTCTGGTGATACTTCAATTTTATATTAATTGATGTAATCTAATGTGTTGGCTGCTATTGTTATTGTAATTATTATTAATATTGTCTTCTAATTGCTCAATCAGGAAAAAAAATAAATATTTTAATTTGAGAATATTAATTAGATCTTGTAATATTGAAATATTTTAGTAACTAATCAACAATGAATTTATTCCATGTTATTAGCAGGAATGAAAATATTCCTTGCTTCAGAGGCATCTGTCGGAACAAGGTCATGTGCTTTTCCCAAGCCCGTTTTGGAGGTTGATGATATAAACACACTCCCTATATTGGTCGCCAACGAGGAGCTTGAGAAACTTATAGCCCCAAGGACATATCTCCATAGTAAAGCATCTTTTCAGGATAAATTAAAATCATGATGTTTATATGAAATCAAAATGAACAATACCCCGCACAATCATACAAAGCTTAAGTGGAAAATACCTCGCGCCAGAAATTTATGAGATAATAGAAATCCATTCACTCAAATATATATATATATATATATATAATATCCATATATATTCTCGAAAATAATTGCTTGAAGTGCAAGATCATGTATTACACTTCAATTTTGCCAATCAAATCTTTTCTCCAACGACCCTGGATCAAGGCCCTTTCTGGAATAATAAACGCCATCACTCTTTGCTACCCAATAAATTGTTCTGGACGTTTCAGCCCATTTTGCTTTAAAAGCATCAAATGCTACTTCCTTTGATTCCCACCAAAAATGACAGAAAAACAAAGTATTAGGAATCAAATTCTCACAAAAACTCCAATGGAAGTCTTGATTAACTGTGAGCGTATGATATCCAAGATCATTATTTTTGGATCCACAATGTATCTTCAACGGTGCGGAACTTGCAGGGAGATTATTGACGACATGAACCTCTTCATAAAATGTAATACATTTGTTGAGTGCAAATATTTGGAAGATGTTTACTACTAAGAGAAGGAATAGGAAGAGGGTTTTTGCCGTGCTATATGCCATTGCGCCAAAGAAAATTAATTTTAATTGGTTGAGGATTTGAACATATGCTTTTATAATTTGAATTATGGAACAAATTAAGAAACTTCATTTTGTAATTAATTAAAATAATAGTATTAGATGGCGTTAATATTCCAATTTGACATATATGGAGTGATCATGATTGCAGATTATCAGTGTTATTTGAGGAATAAAATGGGTACTAACATTTATGGAGTATTTTCGCAATCACACAAATAAAAGAACATACATATATGGAATATGAGAAAATTAAGTTTATAATTGATACTTTTGCAAAACTTTTGAAACAATTCCACATAGATTAATATATAATACCTATAGTTATAATAGATTGAATTTTCTATTTCAAAATTAATATATTTTCTATTTTATTTAATATATATATTATTATACGTATACAAAAATTACTTCATCTATTTTATTTTAAAAAGTTATACACGTAACATGTATATATTAAATAAAATAAAATATGTAATAGAATTTTAAAATAGGAAATTCAATCCACAATTATAAAGAATCAAACGTTGGGTTTTTAATAATTGTGTACTTTCTGAGTAAAATCGATTGTGTTGGAGTGTGGATATTATGTCACACTTTTGTGTCACGTATTGGTGCCATTAATAAGTGATTAGTACAGTTTTTTTTAATAAAAAAATATGATAATTTATATTATAATTAAAGTGAGATCATATACAATATACGCGTAGATGTGACATTAGTGTAGCACGGAAGTGTGATATAATATCCACTACAAGAAAAAAACTTAATAGCAATGAAAAATTTTATTGCTAAAATTAGCATCAAACTAATTAGCAAGTAAAATTCCCGTTGTTAATCTACACTACTTAATATATATTTTAAATAATTCGTTGCTAAATTTGTTAGCAAGTAAATTTTCATTGCTAAATTTATTAGCAAGTAAATTTCTTATATTAAATAATGCATTAGCAGCGAAAATTTTACTTGCTAATTAGTTCGACGCTGATTCTTTTCACTACTATTGAGCGTTTTTCTTGTAGTAATCCTTCATCGGAGTGTGAAGCTTGGTCGAACACCACATCCAGACCAAGGGTGAAATTATAATTTTATAATGTCTTACAAACACCCTAATATAAATAGTTGAAGGACAACCTTTTATTATAAATCACTCTAAATTATTCTAGTGAAAAATCGATTTTAAGCAACCATAGACATTGAGAAATTCTCCAAACCATGTACATTTTTTCCCCTTTTCACTATCTTCCTTGTTCAGTGTGAAACTCCTTAAGATTGAAAGATTTGCTCTCACACATATGTTCTGTTTAAATGATTCTTAACCATAAAAATATGTAAGAACATTTATACTATTAAAAATATTACAAAAGGTTATCAACAGTGTATGCACGTTGGTTTACTTTAATATAATTATTAATTAGTCATAATTTTTATTATTATAATTAATACATAGATTCTTGATCTCATATTTGATTATTAATTTGTTCACTTTTATATATTAATTGTTGGCTGTAACTAATATATTGATTGCCAAAAAAAAAAAAAGGACCAAAAAAATTGATGATGTTTGAAATTCATTATGTAATTACAATCAATTTGTTCCAAAAAAAAAAATGTAAGGAATGACAAAGAAATGTTCATATATATATTTATTCCCATAAATGATGGCTTCTAGTACATCATGCTACTTTTTTAATTTGCCAATTATATTTCTTGAACAACGAAGCAGGGTTGCAGATATCTCTAGAATAATAAATACCGTCACTTTTTGCTATCCAGTAAAGTATTTTGCTATCGGCCCATTTTCCAGAATAAGAATCGAAGGCCACTTCATTTGTTCCCCACCAAAAATGACAGAAAAACAAAGTATTAGGAATCACGTTTTCGCAAAAACTCCAGTTGAAGAATTGATTTGCCGTGAGCAGATGATATCCAAGATCGTCATCTTTGGATGCGCAGTGTACTTTCAACGGTGCAGAATCCGAAGGGAGATAACTGACAACAAAAATTTCTTTAGAAGTTGTTGCACATGAGAGTGCAGATGTTTGGAGGATGTTTACTACTATGACAAGAAATAGGAAGAGGATTTTCATCAAGCTATATGTCATTGCTCCTGAAAATAATTTTAATTGGTTGAGAGATGTTAGGGTTTCTTCTTTGAACATACCCTTTTATAGTTTCAACTATGGAACAAATAAAGGAACTTCACTATGAAATTAAAATGAAAAATTGAACTAGGTGCAATTAATATTCCAATTGACATAGATTGATGAATCAATTATTGCAGATTATTTGTGTTATTTGAGGAATAATTTGGGTAGTATTATATTTATAGGGTATTTTGCCATCATGCAAATAAAAAATCATATGTTATAAGAAAATTGAATTTATATGTGATACTCTTTTAGATCTTTTGAAACAACTCCACACAGATTTACAATACAATTGTAGTGGATTGTATTTTCCATTCCATTTAAAATATACATGGCGCACGTGCACAAAAATTACATCATTTATTTTATTTATAAAAAAAATATATGTATATGGAATATAAGATATAATAAAATTTAGAATAGAAAATCTGATCAGCAATTATACATGAGGAAGTAAAAGACATTACAAAAATTGGGTTTTGCAGTAGTCGTTTGATGGTGTTGGAATTTAGAGTCTGACTTAGCGTTACATCCAAGCTACGGATAAAATTATAATTATTCCACTCGAAACTATTCTAATGGAAAAGCTATTTTGAGTAAACATAGGGGGGAAATTACATTTTACGTCCCATAACTTACACCGTTTGTGATTTTGGTCCCACTAATTTTTGACGTAGCAATTTTAGTCTCATAAATCCACAAACGTTGCAATTTTAGTCCCATTGACAAAATCCGTTAAAATTATAATGGAAGGAGCACGTGCATGGCATATGCTCCGTTAAGTCATAAATCACATCTAATGAAATGTTGCAATTTTAGTTCCATAAGTCCACAAACATTGCAAATTTAGCCTCATAAGTCCACAAACGTTGCAATTTTAGTCTCATGCACGTGCTCCTTCTATTAAAATTTTAACGGATTTCGTCAATGGGACTAAAATTGCAATGTTTGTGGACTTATGGGACTAAAATTGCTACGTCAAAAATTAATGGGACCAAAATCGCAAACGGTGTAAGTTATGGGACGTAAAATACAGTTTTCCCAAAACATAGGCGTAAAAACAAATTTCGAATCACATATATTGTATATCTTCATATTCTTTTTGCCAGTATCTTGAAATTATTTAATGTAAATTTAATGATTTTCGATTTTAATCCAACATAAAGGAAATTAAATTAAATTGCATTTTGTGCCCAATTTAATATTTGGGAAAAATTGCATCTTTCGCCGCATAATTCATATTATGTACATTTTTAGTCCCATTATTAATAGCAACTCAAAATTAGTCCATACCTTTCCAAATTTCTCATTTTCAGTCCTTTTTCAATTCCAACCTCCATAAAAATATTGATGGCAAAATAATTTCTTACGATTGTAAATTGCAAGTTAAAATGAATATTGCCTACAATTTTACTCGGAACTGTAAGGCCTTCTACTGATTTGCTGCTTATGGAGAGTGAAAGTGTGTAAGCAATAATCAAATATTGCCAACGATTTTCTCCTAACTACAAGTTTTTCATAAAGTATTTGGTTCCCAAAGCATAAGTCATAATGAAGAATTGCATTTAGCTCTTAACCATAGGCTTTATAAGTTTTAGGGATAAATTAATTTACACTCCCAAAAACTATGTATCGTGTATCAAACATGGTTGGACTCAGGTAGTGGCTGGTTGTCGAATTGACAAGCAGGAACGAGGAAAATTAGGGTAGGCGAGAATAGGGTGTGCCTTCATTGAATCCTACCCAACGTCCCATAAGTCAAAAAAGCGTGTAAAGACCTGGCATAGTCGAAATGAAGGTGCAACTCCCTAGATAGCTAGAGGAGCTCGGCAATGACTAACCTCCTAGTCGAAGGTCAGGATTGAGTGGGAGGGATCGACTAGGGCGGTAATGCTAGAGTATATATATAGCCTGGCTTGTCCTATACGTGTGTCTATTCTGAATTATTGTAGCTGGAACTAGCTACTAGAGGCTCAAGGAGGGAGCGATATCCTACTCGGAGGCCGCGAATGGGTCCCCCAGCTTCTCCAGGTTGATGAATGCCCTCAACATCCTTCTTTATTTTTGCACCTATTCACCAAAATTTATATACATAAAAGTAGGATAATTTTTTTTGGCAAAAATATCTTATAGTAGTGGTTTAAATTCACAAGATTCTTGTATTTTTGCCTGAGTCTAAGCATTTCATGGCTAATTTTTCTGGAGCAATGTGTAGACTGTAGATACAACAATCTTGCCGCAGTAATTTGAACAATCTAGACTACAAATAATCCTCGAAGAAATTAAGTTTGCATAAAGTTAACCTATTTAAATAGAACATAGTGAAGAACTAACCTCTAACAGCTTCAACAACGTCGAATCCCAACTTTATTTTATCCAAAATCTTCAATATACTTCAAGATAATCGCATTTCCAAGTTCGCTACAATCTCAACTTTTAGGGGAATTTTAACTGTATTTTCTAAATTTTGAGGATAATGTGATAGTGTTCTTCCAATTTGATTTTTACTAGCCAATTTTATCAGACTCTTTTTTTCCCCAAGTCCGTCTTGAAGTCATGTTTTGCTTTCACTTTTTGCAGCAAAACATGACTTCAAGGACGAGCCATTTCCCTCCACAAGACAAGGGCAATTATGGTATTCAACCCTGAAGTCTGTGTCAAAAGTATTAACTGACATGTCAAGGCCCATTTTTCATAATACCAAGATCAACAGCAACCTATGACCACTAGTCTTAGGGAATATTTACACAAGCTTTCGCTTTTAAAGAAGTAATAATTAAAAAAAGTTTAAATCTATAGTGAATACCAAAATCAAGAATATTACACAAAATAGCAAAAAATAGAAAAGCACTGAATTTGGAGTGTATCATCCCTTGAGGTCCCAACACACAAAAGTTGAGAAGTATTTTTCAAAATAATAATGAAGAGACTCCCATAGATAAAATTCCTATGCAGTCTTTGAAAGGTAGTGTTGTCCAGCAGCCCAGTTAGCTGGAATTGCTTCATGTGCGACTACCTTTCTTCCTGACTGGAGAGTAGTTAGCCTCACAGAATAAGGACCTTTTAGCCCGACGGGTAGCCCTACTTTCCATGTTGCACCCCAAGACGGCTCCATGGCTATCCATCCATTTGAGTTTGAGGCCGATATTTCAACAGAACCAATATCGCCATCTCCATGTACATGCTCAATTGCAAAAGCTAGGTAGTTTGGGTTGGAACCTGAATCGATCTTGAAGGTCATGCCTGCATTGTAGTTGCATTGTACCCTACAAAACCCGAATATAATCATCAATATTAGCCTAACGATTGAAGTTGAGGTTTACTGGTTTTACAGAATGAGATTATGTATTTTGATCCCACCAGAGGTGTTAGTATTTGACTCGTTAATCTAATTTTATTTGTCATTATTTTTTTATATGTGTTGATAATTGATAATGTGTGATTGTATAAGTAATTTAGATTATTGAATAATGTAATATGTAATTGTCCAATTTTTTTTTTTTTGGTGTTAAAATATTTGGAGAAGTTTTTATTGAAAAACGTGTCTGAGTGAAAATGTGTTCTGAATTAGTTAATTATAAAAAATTGTTTGAAAATATAATTCTTGAAGAAATAATTTCTATTTCCTCAAATATCTAAAACAAACATATTTTCTCTTTGTAAATATGAGAAATCCTTCTATGAAGATGGCCAAAAAATTGCATACCTTTGAAATTTTATATTAATTTTCCCTGCTTTCCGCAATGTGTCAGCGTGGCCAGGCTTGGCTAAAGATCCAAAAGCTTTTCCACTCAATCGAAGTGAAAAGCTTCATTGTTGCATTCACCGGGGCATTCATCTGTGATTGTTATGGTAATTGGAGAACCTGAGCATGATGGATGTTCCGTGCATTTCACCTGCAAAAAATTAAGTTCGATAATATTTGAAGACACGTCTTGAACTCAATCCCATTCATTAAAAAAACTGTGAAAATAACGTGTAGAAAATCAAGCAAATCGAGTCCGATTCATTCTCGATTAAATAAAAAGCAACACCTGATAACAAGCACCACAACCCTTTCCTGATTTGTATATATTGTTATTTCCTGCGGCAATCATCCCATTGTATACAGCATTTCCCACATCATTTTCAAATCCACAACCACCTCCTGAAAAGTACATATATAACTATTAATGCTTCTTTCAATAATTTATACAATATGCTCAATTTCATATATATTTTTCCAAAATGCCAAAAATAATAATAATAACTTTTCTACCGCTTCCAAACCCCGTGGGACTCCCATACCACGTCGCCACCCCATCTGAGAGAGTCGTGCTCTCACAATTGTTAATTAGGAGCGATAAAACAACTGCAATAGTTGAGAAAGTTAAAAGCTGAAAAACGCGAGCAAACATCGTGCTCAACTATTGCAAGAAATGAAAAGTTGTGATATGGAGAGAAAAAAAGAGAAGTGTACGTCGTGGTACTTGATGCCCGATGCACGGTTAAACTTATATATTGTGACCAGTTAGTTTGTAACCACACAATGCACCGTAATTGGTGCCTAGTTAAATAAATGGTAGAAAAAAATTTACGAAAAACAGTTGGTAAAGTTGAGGTTTCATTGAACATGTAAATAATTTGACTATCGTCCTTAACACGCACGTAATTTCTTTATATTAAATATAATATAACTTTCTTGAAAATTTATTTTCAATTATATTTAATGGACTATATTTGTTTCATAAATTGGTTTGGTCCCATATGAAGTTTTTTAAGTAAAAAAAATATTAAAATGATTCATGGATCTTAAAAGAATTGGATTTGCATATGCCCAGTAAAAGATTGTACCAATTTGAAACTTTTATTATAAAATGGCATTTTATCTCTTACTTCTTTAAAACCACATATAAAATTGATTTTGTTCATATTTAAGGAAATATTTTATATATTTTTTGTGCATGTATTAATTGGAATATATACGAGTTGCAAACACATTTTCCAATAGAAGACTACTGATATATATTGTATAAGCAATATTCATTAATCTCAACTGCTGATTTTCAAATTTTGTAGCAAATTATGGCTATGGAATTCTTTTATCTTTTTATCTATGTGGAGTGATGTTACTGTTAATCTTACATTTATTTATAACAATATTTTTTTTAATCACATGCTGTAATGTTGATGGTAGTAACATTAAATATGTATATATTTATATATAATAGTGATGAGGATATAATAAAGGATGTTAGTAGAATGATAAAAGTACTCCCTAAAGAGGCCCAAATAGCTGATGGGCTCCAAGGCCCATACTGAGCACCCTGTCGGATCGGGCAACCCGGCCCAGCAATGGGGCGACCCGACAAACGAGGACCATTGATTGTCTGAATTCGTCAAACTAATAGTGACAAGTGAGTCAGAATAAATGGGCATTCCAAGCCCTATAAATACTTCTTTCAGACAATATTTAAGGTATGACATTTATTGCATCCAGCTTTAAATACTTAGCAGATCGCATCATTCTATCTCGACCTAATCACTGACTTAAGTATCGGAGAATCTTAGTTGGGACCTCCCCCAGCAAGCTTTATGAACCAAAAATATAACTTGTGAAACAATAAGAATCAAAATTATTTTAATGACATTGTTGAGCGACAAAAAAAAAAAAAATGTAATTTTCCGGAATTGAATCCATGGGTCAGTTATAATCTAAATGTGGGTGTTTGCATTCATGTCAATAGTACCAAAATTGACTGGAAGAGTAAATCCACCTAATTATAATTACGTTAATTTTGAATACAAATTTTAGTTTCAAATTATGCAACTTGATTTGGATTATCCATAAATAATCCCTCAAAATGGCAGATTTCTACTTCATGATTCAAGTCTTTCACATAATTGGGTGTTTGCAAAAATTTATACTTCTTCAAAAGTTGTTAATTTTAGAAAGGTGGATAAGTGATTAAAATGTAAAATTTGAAGGTGTGCAAATAATGGTTATAGGTAGAAAGAAGTTGGTGTGAAAATATACACTAGTTTATTTATTAAATTACCTAACTATGCTATTAGGTGTGTAGATTTTAGCCATAATAGAGTATTTTCGAAATATACCAAAAAATAATTAGTGCAAAATAAATCATAAAGCAATTCAACTTATTTAGAAAAATGGCTTAACTTGGAACAAGCAGTTTCTCACCAACTTACAACTTTTAGCTTAATTTAAAAGAATCATAAGCAGAAATTATATTTCTATACACCTCTATTTAGTTTAATTTAAGCTATAATCTAAAAAATATTTAATTTAAGTTTTTGCAAACACCCCAAGGATACATGTGATGGTTTCATCCCAAAAGATAAAGCTACATTAAATAACAACAAACTAATAAATATGATCCACCCAATATTTATTGTGGTCTTTTCTTTGAAACAAGAAAGAAACTAATAAGTATGATTAACGTACACTTCTACTTGTTGATATGGCTTAAGATATGACTTAACTCAATTGACGAAACTGAGGGTGCATGATTCTAAGGTCATAGAGTTGGATTCCACCAACATATTTTATTATTATTCTATTTTAATAATAGGTATCGTTCTATTTAATATTAGGTTTTGATTAAATATAGTTATCTGATATTGGTGATTAGTATGTGATTGTTATAGTCATAAGATGTTATATATAAGTATTTAATATGAATAATTGTAATCAATTTATTCAGAAAAAAGAATAATTCATCGCTTTCACATCAAAAAAAAAAACATACGCTTCTACTCCATCTAAAGGTTTTTTTGCTTGAATATGAGAATGTACAGGCAAATTGGCAACACCAGATCACTCTTCAGAACTGCAGAATTTACACAACCTCCATGGATAATCTTCATCTGGAATCATCCGATGTATCCGGTCAGGCCGTAATTTTCTCTCCTTTCCCTGCAGCTAAGGCTCAACGAAACTCCGCCTGAATAGGCATCAGACAACATCAAAGCATTAACCAACATCACTCTAGCTCGAGCGCTCTACCAAAATCTGTCCTTGTTGACACTTAAGTAACCAGACATGACTTTTCCTCCGGTGTTTCTCATGCCGTCTATGAGAAAGCACCATGTAGAGCCTAATGCCCCAATGAAGAAGTCGGCTTCTGCAGCCATCAAGAAGTTAACGAGAGGATAGTTGGTGCTCGTTTCCCTGCCAAGACTCGCTTCGTAAGTTGCCATGGTCATGTTGCCCGTTTGGCGTGTCACGTTTGTGTAGTAAAACTTCCAATGCTGGTAGGATTTTGATCTATTAATGACATCCTGAAGATGAAGACTTTTAGCGTTAATCTCTATCGGTACTTACATAAACTTATCCGAGGTTCAAAATAGTGAAGGATGAGAGAAACCTGCATTTCAGTGGAAAGCCAGACGCTGTTCAGGTGTGGGAAGCTCTTTCTGACTTTTTCTGCTAGGCGCATGTAGTCTTCGAATCCGACCACCTTCATTTCACATGCCTTATCTCCCATCCTGACGTGCATGCTTAGCAACGGGCGAGGAACCCATGGTTTGCGATTTGACCATACAAATCTTTCTATGTCTTGACGGTTCTCTTGTACATTCTGCAGAAAGGGAGAGGAACATACAATTAGTCGATGTTATTGACATATTGTGATGCCTATTTCTTGGTATTTTGCTCGTTAGGCGACAATATATCATTTGTCATACAGCAAATTCGGATCAAAACTAGCAAACCTCAATGAGATCTCCTGAGGACGACACAAGAACATTTTCTGCAGCTTCCCGTCCAAAAGCAGTATGACGTGCAATGTTCATTAGGTTGCATGTGTACTCCGACTGAAACCTCATCAGGTAGCGAACTGCCTGAAAAATGGTACAGAATTTGTTAAACATTGAACATAAAACTCCATTCGCACTTTTCCAGTTTGGTTGCGGTGGAGGTCAAACAAAAGATGAATGATGATAAGATGCAAGGGGAACAGCAATGATCAAATTTTGTTTCATCCGATCAGTCAGCTCCACGTCGTGCATAATAGTGCAAAACATCTTTCCCCTGTTTACTTAGAGGTGATGGTAGCTATATATATGTGAAAAATCATGAAGTCTTTTGTATAAAGTAGAGTTATTAACTCCTTATAAAGCCGTGTTTCTCTACCTGTGCTCGCCACCACCTCCGATCCATTTTACGATGACGAACTATCAAGCTCCCATTTATCTCCGTGGTTGGCTGCATAATACTCCAAGGATTTCCCCATGCCCTGAAATATAGTACCGGTGAGGGTGGTGGATTTGATATGAATGAGTTTGGTTTTCTGTGGGTAATATCTTACCTAGGTGTCCGTCCCGACCATATGTCTCTGGAAGTGTAGTTGTCTTTTCCTGTTATAACACCCTTTTCCCATGCTACCTTGTCATTCAAAGTTCAAAAGCTCGTTTTCTGCATTCAGGGGAGGTCTCTGGAAAGAAATAACAAGACCAACTAGCGCGTGACGAACCTACAGAAAAGCAACTCAAACATTTCAACAAGTGACGAACATTGTCTTGATCATCCATCAGTACAAGAAAAGTCCTTCCCAACGATTATGTACCACTACCTTTACAACCATCATGATCAGCTCTATTGTAGTACCCTGTAACAAGAACCCTCTTCTCATTGATTGCAATAGCAAGTAGACCACACATTCCTGCAAGCTGTGCTCCAATACCGAATCCAGGCAATCTCTCCCAGTCGGCTAATAGAAACTTTACGCTGGGATCCCTGCAGTTTGGGGGATGCTGATGAAGCCATAAGTCCCGTTGGACTTTCCTGGTTAGAGGATAATTTTCCACGTCTGAGCCCGTGATCTGGCAAAATTCATAGGTGGTAAGATCTAAAGGACAGAAATGAAGTATTCTTCTGACATCATTTCATTATGCACCAGTATATAATGTGAATTTTAGTTGATAATATATGTTGTGCACATCATATGATTTCCCGATAAAAACAAGTGATATTTAACTTCTATGATCACACACAACATGCGAAAACCAGTTGAAATTGATAGAGATTGTCCCATGTTTATGAGGCCGAGTTCAGCAATCTTGCAATGACATAGACAACACACACACACACAGAAAATAAGGTAATTGATTTTCTCGTTAAGTACCAGCATCTGGACCAAGTGATTGTTAGAGAAACCTTTCTTTGAATCCAACCATTAAATGAAGCATCAAATGCAACACGACAATACATACCCAGGGAGGATAAGCTCCTTCTGATATTATTTGATCCCTGTAATACTTAAGCTGCTCGTCTGTCACTGATAGCGGAAGGTCCTCCAACATTCCCTTCCAAATTGTCCAGGGAGGGAAGCTACTATTAGGAAGACGTGTATCGAGACGCTGACTTACTTCCACACTCAGCTTGCAATTCTCCAAGTGTGGAGCTTCAGGTACATTGGATTTGCTCAATCTAATTCTCTGAGAGGACTGACCTTCCTTCTCTATCGATTCACTAAGAGAGTTGCTCCATGCCGTATATAGTGAGGCAACTTTCTCATCAATTCCACGATTTACAGCGCTTTCTTTGGTGTACATGATTCTTTCTCCTTCTTTAAGCAAGTTGTTACAATCTCGACCTGCATTATTTTGACATATAAGAGACATAAACAAGTGTTATCAGCTAGAGCAAGTGTAATGATTAGTAATAATGTTTGTCATCGCAAAATCCCACGGATGTCAAATACACTTTGGGTCTAATCTCTTAATTCTGAAGAACTTTTGAGTTAGTAATCAGATAAGGTGGAAACGTCGCCAACTTTCTTCAAGCAACCGAAAGCACAGGGAGCGCCAACACGTTTCAGAAGTCAATAAGTAGAGAACTCATCTACAATTTCTTATTTTATCTATCTTGTTCTTGGTTTGTCAATTTTCAGCTATGATCTACATATTTTCAAAGACAGCACAGAACATGGTATTCACATTGAATTGCAAAATTTAAGTCCTATTCGTTTCTAATGTCGTTTATGTACTACTAACCCCTGCGAATATCCTAATGGCATCGAGTCTACAGGCTTCTATACCAATCAAGATAGCCTCCCCGCGATAATAATAAGAACAAATATGTAAACGCAGTCCGTTAATGAGTCATCCAACACGTCTAAACAACACCTAAACAATAAACAACACATAAGAAAAATCAAACCTTAGTAGAATTTATACAACAAAGAAATCCCTTTCACAAAGAAGCTACAACTTACTAGTAACCATTGATGAGGAAGAATTTGAAGCTGAAATTCCAGTCGAAAACGGAGAAAACGAAATGCTACCGGACGAAGAAGCACCAAACGAAGTGAGTGCAGCCAGAAACAGAGAGGTCAAGCAAACCCCACAAAGGAATCCAAACACACAAATTTGGCATGGAAAAGAGCTTCCCATTAGAAAAGCTCTCTGTGAAACAACTCTCTCAAGAGACTTCTGATTCAATGCCTCCATTTCTTTTCCTCAAATGATCATTCAATTTCCAGCAAACACAGAGACCTCAAATACAAATTCATGAAAAAGCAAAATAATGCCATGTGCTCCCAACAACCTCACAACTGCAAATCACATGAACTCTTTCACTTTCCCACATCACTCTCTCATTTCACCTGCCCAACTCAACTAAATTTAGCAGCAGCAGTTATGATCATAGAACAGTACCTGAACACCAATCAAACAAAGAATTAACTCAGAACCCACAATCAAGAACAACCAAATTCAAACAGATAAAGCTTAAAACAAGGAAAACAATGGAAATTCAGGGGATTAACAATCAGTTCAACCCACAGAGACGTGCAGATGGAAACAAGAAGAACAGTGTCAACAATGGAAGACTGATGATTCCTCTAGTAGGTGAAGAGAAGAATTGACAGATGGGCAGCCCAGGAAATAAAGAATCCATGCAAAGAGACACATGTGAAGCATTTCTTTTCAGGAATTAAAACAAATAATTACAACGCAATCAAGGTGAGAAAAAAAGACAGCTCAAGAAAAAGGCACAAACTTATCCAATACTTCACCAAAATGGAAAAAGAAAAAGTGTGGTTCACAAGATTACCTGAAAAAAACAGATGAAATTGTGTCTTTTCTTGCTTGCCCAGATTAAAAAAAGTTTGAAAAAAGAAGAAAGAATAAAGAATTTAGAAGCGACCCCATTAATCTTTATTTACTTTAGACGTAATGTAAGCAACAAAAGGAGGGACGTTGACGTATCATAATCGCCTCTCATCATATTCAGTTTCACAGTAGGCAGAGACTGCCAGACCAGTAGTGTCTTTCTGCTTCTTGGGGATCACATTTCCTCACCAGCTACTATGTGTTGTGTGTGTGTGTTTGTGTGTGTGGAGTGTGGACTCACTCTACTACCATTATTAGTATTAATTCAAGAATTGTACCCATGCACCCCACAATTTCTTGAAATTCTTTACCAAGGTGTTGATTCTCACGTCGTTAGACTTTGATTCTTAGCGATAATAGGTCAGTTATAGTATGTAAAGACTCTGGCCGACATACGAGGCGCAGTCATTATCCTTTCTTGATGAGATTGTAGGAAGTCACTCCATTTTTACTTTCTCATTTTTATAATAAGATAAAAAAAATTTTATAACACTCGCTCTTATTACGTTTTTTTAATGTATTTTTTACTTAGCTGATTAGATATTTGTCTACTGTGCAGTAACTTATTATTGGTTGTGAAACTATTGATATTCTTGATATGAAGTATTATGATGTATTGTATGATACAACTGATTGTTTCTGTAAAAGGTTTTAAAAAAACCCGATTGTTGTTTATATTTTCTATTATATTGACATCTCTCGATCTATGGCCTATTTATACAATCATCTTTATCTTTTGTATAATTATAGAAATCACCTTACATGCCGAAAAATAAAGTTATATTGTGTAATATTATTGACGTTTTTTGGGGTGTATGTGTAATTTTTCAAAAAGTATGGATGGTTTGTGTTAATGATGCTAACATTTTTTGTAGGTGTATGTATAATTTTTCAAAAGATAGAGGTTGTCTGTATAAATAGGCATTAGTATAGATATAATTATCCCTATTTTCTTAGTACTTAAAGCTCTATTATGCTATTCTAATAAAATAAATAAATAAATAAATGTGTATTTCTAAAATTAATTGAAAGTAATGTAATAAATGTTAAATTTGAAATTTTAATAACGTTAATCGTCAACACTTTGAGATAATAAATTAGTCAAAGCAAACTTAATTAATAAAAAACTAACTATTTTTTTAGAGAAAAGGGTCAATCATTATTCATTAGGCTTATGAAAACATGTGTTACCAGCTCATAGTTGAGCTTATTCTAGATCATCCAAAGTGAAATCTTAAATTATAAGATAATCATACTAACATCTATTAATTTTATTATAATTAATATTATAATATAGTTGCTTGTAAATCTGATTAAAAAAATAATATCAAAAAGTAGCATGAGATTATTCGAAATTTAATTTATTACATTGTACAACCTAGATAGCGTATATAGTCGGGAATTCTAGTCCATACCTTAATCAATTATATGGCAAATACAATACATTTATCGTGTGATTGGTGTATAATTCAGAAAAAAATGATCAATCATATGTTGAGTGTATACTACTTACTCTGTGATTGATTTTAGTTCAGTCAATTAAACTTAGTTCGTGTAGAGTTTCCCGTATATGCATCATAATATAGAATTCAATGCAACAAACCCCATAAAAAATATTAATTAATAAAAAAAATTAATAAAGGATTGTATGACTAGGGGCAGTGAATTTTTTTTTTTTTAAATATTTCAAATAACCTCTTATTAAATGAATTTAAAACTCATTATAATGCCCACAAAATTTAATTCAAAATGAAAGTCGAAGGATTTGAGATTTTTGTAGCATTGATCTATTGAAATAAATTTGATGAATTGGTTATTATGAAACTAAAATTTCTTATTCAAATTCGTTGATCCAAACATAATGGTATTGCAATATTCTTTTTTATTTAAAGTATCTTTTTATCTATATTAATATATATATATATATATATATATAATTTTTTTTAAATAAATTTAATTATTTTTTTTAATAAAAAATGACTCCACGTCACTTTAACACCACTACATCAATTCTTTTGTTGTATCCACATTAACTTAAG
This sequence comes from Sesamum alatum, assembly GCA_034509735.1. NCBI lineage: Eukaryota > Viridiplantae > Streptophyta > Magnoliopsida > Lamiales > Pedaliaceae > Sesamum > Sesamum alatum. The sequence goes on along the minus strand of JACGWO010000002.1, from coordinate 46,761,724 downwards.
TTGGTTTTTTTCCATTCCTTTCCTTATTTTTAGTTTTTGAAATGTGATTTGTGATTTTTATATTTTATTTTATTTATAATATATTTTAAAATATAAAATAGGGTAAATTACATCAACCTCCCCTGAGGTTTGGCATAATTACAAATACCCCCTCGTTGTTTGAAAAATTAAAAATACCCCCTGAGGTTTGTAAAATAACCCATTTTCATTCATTTTTTTTATGGGTGAACTGACCAAAATGCACTTATACAAACTGAATTATTCTTAAAATATTTTGAATTTGTTTGGACTACAATGCGCAGGGAGAGATTTCTTAAATTTTTTACACAAATGAGCAATAATGCAATTTGTCTCGGTTGATTTTTCTATAATTCTAACTAAAGATTCAAAGGTAAAATGATTAATTTTAGGCCTTTGGTTAAAAATTACAAACCTCGAGAGTATTTATAATTTTTTAAATAACGAGAGTGTATTTATAATTATGTCAAATTTGAGAGAAAATTACTGTAATTTATCCTATAACATATTATTTATTATAAATATATAAGGACAAAGTGTGACGACGGCTAATATTATAAAATTGTAGGGGTAATTGCATTTACTCTCTTGTGATATTGCAAATGAGCAATTTACCCACCTATGAAAAATAAAATAGCAGCTTACCTCCATGTATTTTTTAAAATGAAACAATTCATATCCCTATATTTTTTAAAATGAAACAATTTGCCTCTTTAGATAGGAAGGAAAATTGCTTCATTTTCAAAAACTTAAGGAGGTAATCGGTATTTTTTTTTATATGAAATAATTTACTCATTTGCGATATTTAAATTGCATTAATTCCTAAAATGGTAAATAGAATTAACCCCGAGGGCCGAGAATATATTGCAGGTGGTGCAGGTGGAATATATCTCTTTCTGCGGCGCGGTGGTCCTACACCAACTCCCATCATCATCACATCCAGCTGTTCGCTTCTAAAATCTATGTTGATCGCTCGTCATCATCTCTATTTTTTATTAATTATAATAATAATAATATTTTTGGAGTAATGAAGAAAAACCAGATGATCCTTAATTAATTAATAATTAATTAATTAGACAAGTTGTTTAAATTTTTGGAGGGGTTGTGGGGCAGTGAATAGGCTGTATGCATTTGTCTGAGGTAATTAGGTTCTAAGCTACTTATTATTGAAACCCTTCAATCATTATCTTATGAATTGGCACACTATTAATATATACTTAGTGTGTGGTACACTCGAATGTGTATGTAATTAATTTAAAATTTAAATAATATAATTATTATTTTTTTAAAAGTATATATGTTAGTTAAATAAATAAAAAATCGTAAAAAATGAAAGTTATGGGAAATTATTGAAAGAAGAGTGGACGGAAAGAGAGAATTGGAGGTTGAGAAAAAAAAATTGAAATAATTTAAAAAATAAAAAATGACATACCAAAAGAAATTAAGATACTAAAGAAGTGTTCTTCAATTATAATAATTAGTACATGTGGCACACTCAAATCTGTGTGCAAAATTAATTTAAAATTTAAAAAATTATTATTATTTTAAAAATATATTAATTAGATAAATAAATTAATAAAAAATATGAGAAAATATTGAAGAAATAGGAGAAGAAAAAGGGATCTGGAAGTTGAGAGGAAAGAGAAAAATAAGAAATTGAGAAGACAAAGAAAAAATTTAATAAAATATTAAAAATAATAAAAAAAAATTGACAGACTATAAAATTGAAGACACCAATAAGGTGCTCTACAATTATATATAGTATAGATGTATAGATATAGATATTAGCAATAAAAAATTAAGTAATATCATGAATATGGGTAGAAAGAGTAAAATACCCCCCTTGCCCCTTAATGCTAGGAAAATTTCGAAAAGGGACTAGGATCCGAGTCTATTTACGTGAGTTTGGGTCGGTCCTGACCCGGTTTGACCCCATAATCTAGGTCTTTGATTGACAAACACATAATTTATTGCAGGTCAAACAAATTTTTTTTTATCGAAACATCCTTATATATTTTCACAAGCTAATACATGTGGAGAGGTACATCTTCACCCTTATAAGGGTAGTTTGGTCAGAAAAAATTTGTTTAACCTACACTAAGTTTGTAAGTCAATCAGCGGTAAATATGGATTATCATTCAACTTTTTTGTTAGTTGATTTAACCATATTACGTTTACTAACAGATAGATTTATCTGTTTGACGAAAATCAACATCAACGATTCTATTTCCCATACTACAGTGGTCTATGTGTAATTATATCAAACTTGAGAAAAATACGATATAATTATCCATATTCTATTTATTGATCTTTTTATTCAACCTATTAATGTAAAATCATCCCTAACTTGACTGTTGGAGTACATTCGCTAGGGACAACCCCAACACCTCTTACCTTTGTTGTGAATTTCAGTTTATTTCCTTCAAACTAGAGGACCCAAGACTTGATTTGGACGACCGTGACCCATTGAGATGTTTCATTATACATATATAAAATAATTTTAAAAATGTTATTTGAGTTCCATAGTTCTTGGTAATGATAATGAGAGTGTTTGCACGTGTTTCTAAAAAGCGCTTTTTAGTTTTTGGATGTTAAAAAGCACTTTTGAGGTGTTTGGGAGGCCAACTTCTGCTTCTGTAACTGCTACAGAAAGCACTTTTGAGCCAAAAGCTGGAAGCCCCTTAGGGGGTGCTTCTAGTTGCTTTGACTTTTTTGTAAATAAATTCAACTTCTTTTTAAACTACTTTACCCTCATTATAGTAATTTCAACTCGATTTTATCATTTTTAATGTATTTTGAAAATTACTCATCTAAAGTTGATATTAGAAATTTTAAATAATTTGAATAATTTATCACTAACAAAATTTATAATTTCACATGTTTAATATTTTAAAATCTTACTATTTTATTTTCTATATTATATTATATTAATCCTAAATCATAGAAAAATATAAATTAAATTTCTAAGATTAATTAAAAAATAATAATTACTTTGTCAATATTGTAAGTTTATTTATTGTGCATGAATGAACAATTATATTACATACAGTTTTTCTACTAGTATTGAATATCTTAATAATATAAATTATAATCATTTTGTAAAAAATTAAATATGATACTAATTGAAATAAAAATTATTATTTTTGAGGAAATATTTATAATTAAGAGATAAGTGCAAATATTAAGGCAAATAACATCTGTTTAATACATGGGGACAAAACGGTTTTTAATCAATTAAACGTGTTTTAGAAGTGTTTTTCTCCCAAACACTACCAATTTAGCTTTTATCTGCTTTTCACTTTTTTTTACAAACACTACCCACTTTTGATTCTGCTACAACTTTCAACTTTTTCTACGAAAATCACTTCTTTAAAAAGCAGAAGCTCTCGCAAACACTCCCAATATAAGCTTTAAATTTATGTTTAGTGACGAAAAAATTATGTATAAATTATCACTATAGATAACTAGTGATACATTTATAGCGATAATGCAGGTATATTGACCAATTATATATGTTGCCATTGTACTGTCGTTATACCAGTGTCATGAATTATTTATAATGACAATTTTATTCATAATTCTTGTTATCAATATAATTCTGTTCTACACAATCAAAATTATTGTCACTTTATTTACAATACAAGAATATCGCTCATTAGCAACGCAAGAAAATCAACGTCGAGCTAATTAGCAAGTAAAATTCTCGTTGTTAATTTACGTTATTTAATACTAGAAATTTACTTGTTGAATTTAGCAACACAATCTTACTTGCTGACAAATTTAACAACGATTTGTTAAAAATATATATCAAGGAGTGTAGATTAGCAACGAGAATTTTACTTGCTAATTAACTCGATGTTGATTTCAGCAATAAATTTTTTTGTTGCTATTAAGCTATTTTCTTGCAGCGTTATATCTATAGTGATAATTTTAAAATTCTCGTTTAATATCTTGTTATTAATATTATTTTTATTGTAACGAGATTACTTGGTTTTAGTTGAACAAGGTGGAAAAGTAACATGAACATAATGTTGATTTCTCTTGAAGAAAACCCCCTCAAAAAAAGGTTGCAAAAGTTAATTAAAAGATAGGGTTTTGAGTTAACTTAAAGATAGGGTTTTGTCCCATTTACATGCACTTTTGATTTCACATTTTAAGTGTGTGCTTGATTGCATGTCTTTACCATCATTTTCAGCATCCTCTATTTCACTCCTAAACTTTGACCATTTTAATTAAGTGTTAATTACACTTAGACCCCCTTAAAAAATAAAAAATTATATTTTTTCTGAAAAAAGTTTTAAAAGTATACTTATATCCTTTCCAAGAATTCTTCGTTTGCATCTGGCCCGCTTTCTTTAGCGTTTGGACAAAAAGCGCGGACTTCAGCACAAAAATTATTTAATTTTTTTTTTTAATTTTGGTCCTTATTCAATATTTTCATGTATATTTTTATACTTATAAGAGTATAAATAATTTCATTAATACTTTTATCTAACGAAATTAAAAAATATAAAACATCATTTAATATTAGATAATTGTCATAGGGTGAAAATGGCCAAAATTGAGAGAAAATCACTTCTAGTCCCCTGAATTAGTCACAAAATCACTTTTGGCAATCCATGTTCCGACCTCGTCAATTTTGACCCTCGAATTTTTCTAAAATAATCAAATTTAGTTCTGACTGTTATTTGACAAAAAAGGTTCTCCGTTAGTTTAGCCAATCAATTAACGACCAAAACTAACTTTGAACATTTTAAAAGAACATCGGAACCAAAATTAATGAGGTTGGAACTAAGGTACCAAAAGTGATATAGTGACATACTTAGGAAACCAAAAGTGAAAATATCCCATTTTAAATTGATGAAAATATTACTTCATTATTATATCACATTATATTAAATTACATTAATAATTTCATTGAATGAAATAAAAAACTATAAAACATAATTTAATTTTAGATTAACTGTCATATATTATATTAATTTGATAATGTGTGATTTGATTTGTGAGTTGAGGGATTCTATGTATAGATTTCATCACCCTCAGAAATAATAGATTATTGATAGATAGATAGACATGACTCATGACAGAGCAGAAGTAACGGTCATATTTTTCAAAATCTCTAAAGCCGCCCATCACTACTAACTACATCACTGCTGCATTTCCCTTCTTCTCTACAGACACCAAATTCCATTCCAACTCAAGATGGGATGCTTTACTGCTTCTTGTTTTCATCCCAAGAACCATAAAAAACCCAACAAAAAGCAGGTCAATCAATCTCAATTTACACTATTCTTCTTTGATTTTTGCAGAAGATTACTGATTTGCTGACACTGTTGCTTTCTTCTTAATCATTTTGTGTTTTTCTTTATTTTAGTGTTTGTCTCCCGGGGATGAATTACTACATGAAGAAGGTGTTGAAATCTCAGCTGCTGCTACTAAATCACCCAAGGAAGAGGGGATTGTTAATTGCACAAAACTCGTATTAGAATCCGAGTAAGCTACTCGACTATAAGGGGTCTTGTGGTCGTGTTTTTTTTTAATCGGGTTAATTGCATTTTATCTACTGTGAAAACATTAGTAGGCGTAAAACCCCCCTGAACGAAAGTAAAAGGCAATGCGATACGACTTTCTTAACTTTTAAAAAGAAGCTCAATGCCGTTCGCATTGCCTTTTTCTAAAAGTTCAGAGGGTCGTGTTGCCCTTCTTCTAGAGGGGTCTGTTGCATTTAGCCTTTTTGGCTTTACAAATTTGCCCTGTTTTACTCATTGTGTACATTTTTGGTGCATTTTGGCCATCAGTGCTAAGAATGAGGAGCAGATGGATGGAAGGAAAGGAAAGGAACCTGATAAGTCAAATCTTGATGCAGCTGATACTGATAATTCAGTCGAAAACAAGAGAGGAAAAGATCAAAACGATGGTTCGGGCTCGAATTCGTCTATCCTTACACCAGATCACGGCCATCAGGATACGTCAATGAGCCAAGAAGAATGTGTAGCTGTGAACTCAATGGAAATCACTTTAGGCAATACTTCAACGGGAGGATGCATCGATGATGATCGTTGTGTCGTTCAGCCGGAGTCCTCAGACTCGTTGTTTTCGTTATCTTTAGATTCCAGGAGACAAGTTTCTGCCCCAGAAATGGGAGCTGATAAAGAGGTCAGCAGCCCTCTAAAGCCAAGCGACAGAGAGAACAACGCAATCACGTCCAAGAAATGCGTTCGTTTCGCTGTGTTTAGGTACAGTGAAGACAAGGAGAATGTGAATAATGTAGAGGAAAAATGGATCATACCATGCAAAGATCAGACATCATTTGACAAGTCAAAGACTGGATTTGATGATCAGCTGAAGCCAAGTGAAATTTCAATGGATACTAGCCTCTCAAGTTGGTTGGTCGGATCCCAGAAATCGCCCTGTAAAATGAGTAGTGGCAACTCCTCCCCAGGGAGTGAGAAGAACTATGGGGAGAGTGAGAAGAACTATGGGGAGAGGCGAGTTTTAGGAGCGATTACTTCCACTAAAGAGGTTAGACAGTTGGTGGAGTCTTTGTCCAGTGGATCGACGCCATGTTGTAGCGCTAATGATCAGCCCGGTGTCGGCACTGTGGGTAGGTACTGGCGTCAGACGAGCCTGGCCGGTGATGGGATGTCCGGTGTTTCGACTAAAATGTGAAGGGTTGTATTGCTATTTTTTAAAAATTTAAGGGTTGTATTGCTATTTTTTTGTTTAGGTGTCGTGCCGACTAATATTTTTATAGGGGTTCTCTAGTGTTTGTTTCTTTCTCAAAGGGTTTCACAAGTACTTCTATTTGGTTATTGGTTTTCTATATGAAAACCATTGAAATTAATAAGCGATCAAATTATATAATTTTGGATTTAATATTACCATTTAGCACACAAAAATGATTTAATATACTTTTAACACCAAAAATGCATCCTCATTTTTGCATAATTTTGGAAATTGAATCTTGTGCTTCAAAACACAACTCTTACAAAAATGTATTTCTAGTCTGAAAAATTATAAAGAGTTTTAAAAAAAAAATAGTGAATTAAGTTATTGATCGGACCAAAAAGAGAACAAAAGATGAGCAAAAATGGGAGAGGGGTAAATTGGTGGCCAATACTTTTATTGGAAGTAAGGTAAAAAAAAAATTATTTGAGCAGTTACTTGAGCTACAATAGTTCAAATGTATTTTTCATGTAATTTGGCATGAGTAAGAGTCTATAGTGAGCTAAACATATGGCAAACTTACTCGGCCTGGGTGATCGGGAGAGACGGAACTTAATTAAGGACAGATGCTTTCATTTTCAGCACAACTGCAACGGTATCCAGTGCAATAGTAGACAGAGTTAACAGGAACGAACCGTTCAACACGATCCAGTGGTTACGAACACTCTAACTCAAGTCGTACTGTGGAACAGTTATAGCAAAGCATCCGCAGCGAAAAAGTGTATCGTTTATACATCATGAAATAGCCTCCTGATTTGGTCCACTGTTGCAGGCATCAATGTAACGGGACAACGCTTGTACTGTGGCCATTAGGAGAAACAAAGTTATACTCAAGAAGACTGATAAATTGCAGAAAAATGTATGAATCAGCAGGAACAAAACGAGTAAAGGGAATACGAGAAGCGTTGAGAGAAAATCATTATATAAGAAAGAGAAAGGAACACAGTAGTTTCTACCAGAAGTGTTAAGATGATTCTTCTGTCAATTCATTGCTAGGATTCATAACCTTGAAAGTTAAATTTCAAACAGATTCCAAATATCAGGTATCATTAGAATTTTTCTCGTTTTTAGTTCTCTAGTTACTATTTACAACAAGAACAGAGATGCATGAGGATGATCTCAATATATAATATCAGCAGTTATTTATACTTGAATCCGATAGATCAGGACCCATATCTTGAAATTCATTCAAACTAGAAATTCTAGTGTAATTCTCACCAACCTAACAGAAACTAAGAAGTTGCGGAAAGAAGGAGATGTAATATGAAATAAGAGAGTAAACTATCACAATCATAGGAGTCGGACATTTGGAACGACTCCATTTTTGCTTTCCCCCACCCAAACGCTGAGTTGTCTCTCCTCTCTTTCAAGTCTTTTGTGGTCTATCTATTGAATTGGTTCAATTTCTATTGAATAATCCTTCGGGAAGGATATAGTTAATTTCACTCTGAAGGCAAGAAACAAAGTGAAGGTACAATCTATCAAGAAGTTGTCTTAACTCGTGTTTTGATAGGCTAAAGTTTTTCAAGAAAGATGGTTAAAAATTTGTAATGACTCTATCCTTCTTTGGAAAAAGACTGTCAAAATGCACATGTAGTAAACCTTCTTTCAGGGGAATTGTCATATAGATTTGGTCATATTTCATTTTAGATGACGACATGATATATTCTTAAAACAACACTAGTTTTAATCTCAAGGGGTAAATTTATGCTCCCTACAGAAACAAGACAACAGCATTGAAATCTATAGTAAAAGCATTGCCGAAGTAGATTCTAACCTGACTCGCATACTTAAATACACAAGTATAGCAGAAAACAAATCCTGAAACAGCCATTACTGATGGATTTGTACGCTTCTGCAAACATAAAGGGCATACTGTCTTATCTGAGGGCAGTGGAATCCCCTCCTTTGCAACCTGTTTGGTAGAGAACGTGATATGGATGAAGCATCAAACCAGTCATATAAAAAGAATACATAAAATCCAGAATAGTAGCGAGTCAGATTAATATCAAATCGGATGGAACCAAACATGAAGTCCTGTCATCCACTCCAACCACAGATAACTTCTCCAATTCAACCAAACAACTTGAGAAAGAGTTAACAATCTACAGGTCATAGTATAACAGGTTATGCTACTGAATTTAAAAGAGCAAAAAACTCTGAACAACCAGAGAGAAATAAAAGCCATAAAGACTGACTCATCAAGATTGTTCAGATACAGATGAAACATAATAAATGAAATTTCTTTATAGGAGAACCGCTCACCTTAGGAGGGGGAGGAGGTGGTGGAGGGGGATATACTGTTGGAGCTGACATTCTTTCCTCCGCAGACTGGTACCACCATTCCATCATCTGTGCAGCCATGAGATATGTAAGCAAAATATATGAATACAGTTCAAAAGGCAAGGACAAGGAACTTAAGACCCAAAAGGTTATGCAGAAAACAAAGAAAGGACATGAAAATATTAACCAAAAGACATCCTGTGCAGTGGGCAGCTGCAAGGGCATTTTGAAGATTTGTCAACTGAAGACTATTGGATAATTTGATGGAAATCTATAAATCTCAGCACTCTAATTTTTAGAGTCCTTTCCAAATAGGAAGTGCCCAAGTGGTCACGAATTAATCAGTTAATCTAGTTCGCGAGTGAAGGATTTTGTTGATCCTAGCTATTTTTCAGAAGTCTACAATATATTGTAACCTCTCTCAATTCAGATCATATAGGGTAGTTCTTCTAGCAAGCTTGCTTTGTGAGATTCCATAAAGCCTTAAGTTTCAAATTTAAATCTTTCTGCCTAACTTCTCATTCCTCTTCTTCATCTAGTGTTTACAATCTTCCAGCTCTATACTTTCTGTTGGGAAACAAAAAGTGCACTGATTGTCCATGTGCAATATGATTCCATCGTTCAAGATAAACAAACGTTAGATTTGAAAAGAAAAACAGTCCCCTAACTCAGCATGTGCTTACAAAATTCCAATGATTTAGCCATCTTTGTAAGACAATTCCAATTAGCCCATTTACAAAAAGTTAGCATTGTTTAGTGGACGCAGATGTTCACTCATTTCAGATTGTCGCCATCCAAAAGCACTGCTCAATACTAAAAGTCAAATGAAAAACAAACGAGAAGGATTAACGCACATACAAGTCCTCAACCCATCAAATATGTCACACCTGGGATCCTTAATTTATTTAGTTATTATACTCTTTTGTCTGATGTTTCATTTTGAATATGAATAGAATGTCTATTTTTTGCAAAAAAAAGATCAAGAGTACACGGATACGCAATATTATTATGATTAAGTGTCTGATATCCTTATTCATATTCAAAAGTAAAGAAACCCTATGATCTAAATGTTGGCAACTTGCACGCCCACAACTTATATTCATAGCAATTTCCAACAACCACAAGGCCAAGCAACAAGGAAACATGGAAATTCCAGAATAAAGTTCCGATTAAGTTGCGTAATGTCTTTGGGATTTAATATGTAACAGCCAGAGCATATTGTGATACTCACTTTAAAGAAAAACACAGCTGCAATCAAACCAGTCTGCGCATAGTCAAGAACAGCATACGCGCAGCTGAGCAAACCACCTTGTAAAGCCTGAGATGCAATTTGGATTAAACTGATTCAGTTCAGAACCTAGCAACAGCACAACCATGAACTCCTCACTGGATGGAAAGAGAAGTTTAGGATCGAAAATAACACAACCAAGATGCCCTAAATTGTAATGTGAAAGAAAGGCTACATCATAACACTGTTTGCAGCCACTAAAAGCAGTTACAGCAATTAACAAGCAATGCCAGGGTAACACACAAAATACACGAACTCTATCCAATCATACACCATGACTAATGAGACCTAAAACGCCAAATCCTGCTCATAAAGACCCAAAAAGGCATTGCCTATCTCCTGCTTAACCCAGTCTGTTAACAACACTCTTAACAAAAACATATGGCCTAGGCATGTATCATGCAAACTTGAACTAGTTTATTGTCATGCAAAATTGAATAGGTCATCATATAACTTATATATGTATCTTTATATAATATATAAAAGAATCAGATTGCTTTTTTACACTCATAAAAGGCAGTTTTGACACTGCTGCACCAATTTTCAACATAGCAATTGCCACCCTTGAAAAACCTGTATCCACAACTAACAATTTTTTGAAGGACAACTACGTGATGAAGATTTATATTACGCTTTGCATGCCAAGGTTGCTAGGTACCAATGAACATTGCATGCTGGAATGTTATGTGCTCTAACATAATTAAATATGGGGTGAGTTTATGGACACATGGGCTGGCATGCCGCCAACCACTAGCATGCATAACTATTCGTCAATAAAGGAACACATTAACACATACCTTTAGCCAAGGGGACCCACGGAGTCTCTCACGTTTCCCGGCTTCTTATTTTTTCGAAATTCTGGAAAGATTGTATCCATCTATCTTTGACATCAGAAAGAGAGTAATACACAAATTATAAGAGAATATGCAGAGGAAGCACCAAGATAATACTTTCTTCTATCTAGAACAGGATTAGCACTTTGTATAAGTTTCAAAAATGGCATACAAATTGCTGTACAGATTGAATTGCAACAATGCCCATTGTGGTCTGACGCTATTATATCAACATCTTATTTGTGTAAATTCAAGGATTAACAGTAAACTTTCAAATCATAAAACAATCAGGTGCACGGAATTCAAACATCAATATAACAGAAAGCAATACACCACATGCCTTTAGCTGTCATAAGGAATTTCTACCAACTGTAGAGAACGGAAGACTAAAGCTTCGAGTCTCCAGTGTTAAAACCTCCAGTAGTAAATATTTCTAGCAAGAGAGGGAAAACATGGAAAACAATTCATACAAGGACACCCGCACTCAATGGCCAATTTGGTTTGGCATGAGATGCAGTAGGCGAAGAGAGGTAATAAATGAATTCTGTCTCGTAAGCATGTCATCAAAGGAGGGTAGGCATACTACATAACGTTCAGTCATGCAATTGTCATTTTCACATACTACCATGCTGAAATCATAGCAGCTCAAAATATTTGACTAGATTTTTAAAATGAATAAAAAATGAAAGCCAGCACACAATAAGATTATTTGACATTTGAAAAGAATAATGACACAAGTTTAAATTTCGAGAGCTTATACAACATATCAACTTCAATAAATACGCAGTTCCTGCCCCAGTTGCTCGGCAAACATGAATTCAAGTGCATGTAATCCAGTGAAGTAGAAGCCAGTGGCATCCAATAAATATAACAGCTGGTAAGCAAAAGATAGTCCTGCACAGAACATTAGCTCTTAGTGGAAAGACAACAGCAATAGATTCAGTAGAAAATGCTGACAGCTTGCTCCATGATGAGATGTGTTCTTTTTCTCTTTGTCCAAAGATTGACTAGGTAAAACAAAGCATATGATTGTCTTGTGTCTAGACCCAAAAGAAAAAAATGGTTTAAAAGAAGAATGCTGGGTCAAACTCTGCATAAAGCTTATAAACAAAAACCAAAAAGGAAGTCAAATAAGACATTCAAGTATATACAGTCATGGGCTTGCTGAGATGGCACTGCATCAGCATAAAGTTTTAAAGGTGGAGAAAAGGCATCTTGCAATAAGCACACAAACAATGCGAATCAAACAACGCCAAGCTTCCCAGGATCTTAAACAAAGAATAGATGTTATGTAGAAAAGATGAAAATAGATGCTAAGGCCTGATGTAAAAGAAGGAATAGGAGAAATGGCATAACATTAGAAAGACTTGTTTGATGCAAGTATTGGTTTATAACCCCGGGACAGTAAGAAAAAGAATAAATACCTAAAACTCTTCAACACATATCAGCATCAAGGATAAAAACACACAAGGAATCTACTCAGATGATACTCAGGCTCATGATTGTTTCCCTCAACTTCAACTGACAGCTTATAACATTGACAGATTAATTGTAAAAATATTGCCTTATCTAATGGTTTGTTTTCCATATAGCATTGTGTCCATTCTGCTAAAGTCACTGTCATCTCCTAGACATAGTCACATTATGGATTCAAGTCATGCATGCGATATTCCCACAAAGTCTCAGTTTGTACAGAGTTTTCCACTGTGTTTTCTAATCAAAACTTCTGTTGCCATTTTCAGTAAACCACTTCTGGCGCTACCTCATTTTAAAATATCATTGATATTATTGTTAAGAATCTATTAACGATTTCAACGGACCTAATTCCATTCTGTCTCTCCATCTTCTCCTGGTACGGGTTCAAACCTACGCTACTTTTCTCCTACATCAACTACTCACATGGCTCAGCCATGAGCGGTAACGAATTTATGGGCAGTAACCCAGGAAGATATTAAAGGGAAAATGGTCTACCTTTCCCTAAATTCCTTTCCATAGATTCCATTTAGTACATAAACGGCTCAAAGGTCAAAAAGTAAAGTTTCAACACCTCAAGAAGTATATACAACAGTCAAATAAATCTAATCTTTACTAGATAATTTAAAAGACCAAAACAAAACTCTACAATCTTAAGAAAAATTAAGTTGCAAAACTTAGTCTATATAGACCTTCATTTCCAGCATGTATCCAAGGATAGCAAGCACCTACAGTCTTCCGTAACCTCTTGATCCAACGAGCTCCAGCCGATGCTTCATTATCTAAGTTGTCCCTTGACCCCAAAATATTATCTCCTCCACCAACATAGTCAGTGTCAAATCTTTCATCACTATCTCCCCATAGACTTGCCTGAAGAGTAGCTTCCCTTTCCTTGTTGTAGATTGATTGCAGTTTCGACCTCAAATATGGTAATACAACCTACAAAATAGCAGATGAATGACAAAGCAGACAACAAATGTCAACAGCAATTAAAAAATGAGTTAGAATCATTTTGAAACCTGAGTTTTACTATCATGTCAAAGTGATACATGAGTGTTTAAAATGCTCTAACTGATACGCAAGTTTTGTCATAATTGTCAAACTGGTACATGTTGTTTTTTGAATGTTTTATGAAAGACAAGTATACCCTTTAACTCAAAATTAGTTTGAAGTATTCATCAAGATATCATGATATAATCACATGATTAAAATTAAATTATCTCATTCTAATATTATAAAAAATTAAAGTAACAAATAATAACTATAATAAGATATAAGTCATCATTTGATAACTAAAGTAAGATTAAAATACACTTGAATAGAAGACACTGGTTTTGAAAATAGAAATTAAGAGATCTTAAAATAGAAACTTATAAGTAATATATTAAACTTAATTTATTAACAAGTTAGGATGTAGGAAAAAGAGTAGACTAAATATAATTTCTATCATTATATGAAAACACTACAAAATTGCATAAAAATAAACCATAATGGTGAAAAGTGTAAAATATTCATAATTTCAAAAAAAAAAAAAAATCTACTTAAAGTAAACCTTGATACACAGATGGTTACTAAAAAAAATGGGAGATAATATTTTAGATTTAAGTTCTAAAAATCAAAACTTAAGAAATAGACCAGAGACATTAATTTTTCTTTTTGTTTTAATGTGTTCTATTCATCTTGTTCCCTCTACCTTTTTTCCTCTATCTCGACTCTTTTAGAAATTAAATTCAGAAAAACTATTTCATAAAATTTTACTTTCAAAAAGACATAAATTAGTAGTCTTTAAACCATGCTTTTTATCCAAGTCTATCTTAATTCAATTTTAGCTAATAAAGTGATAAATATTTATCTTCTCATAGATGCTTATGAATTACTCATTTTACAATTTATATTTATTATTATTAGTATAATTTATGCAACCACAGAATATATTGTAATAAAATAAGTGGATAATTTAAATGATGTCAGGTTAAAAGGGTATTTGTTATTATAAAATATTTTGGACCGAATATATACCCATTTTGACAATTAATCGCACTAACTCGGGCATCAATTAGATCACATGCAAACTCATGTGTGAATTTGACACAACCAAACCACGTGGTACCAAAATAATTTTTTACTCAGAGGAAAAAAGTTTAGTTCAAGTGGTACCCTCTAAGCTATGAAAATAAAGGAGAAAAAGGGTGTGAAAAATACAGGTATGACTTCTGAAAGAAATTAATACTTATATATCATCTTTTCAACCATCATTTCCTTTTCATGGTCGAGCCTGTTAAAATAATAAATACATTGAACATCTTTCTTTAGATTATAATGAAATTTATAACTGCATAAGATGGCACCAGTCATATATATGAAACCATTGGAAAATATTAATAAATGGCAGAAATCTAACTGTACATATCACTGTAGATACAACAGAGCAACAAAGTGCCTTGTCTAGGTGATTTCATCAATTAATATCAGAAGAAACTCATCAGATCATGAGAAAGGAGGTAGCTTTTCCTCTGTACAGGAAAGAGAAGATCCTCAGCTAACAAAAAGTTGGGATGGATGTGTAGAAAAGAATATTGCACTCCTGGTTGTCAACTATCAACACATTTTCAGCTAAATATATCAGCAAATTGCAAAATGCATGACAGCCGCTTTTAGCAATGTCCTTTCCATTGAAAACAATGGTGTCAATAAAGAATGTCAAAAAAACATCCTTGTCATGTAGGCTGTCTATTAAGCAGCATATTAGCTTCAGGGAGAGAAATTACTTGAGTGTGTCGACAAATAAAAATGGCATCTCAATAGTCTCACCTACCTGACTCGATTAAGAATTTTTACTCCAACATCTTAGATCAATCTTTCTAGTTTCCTGAACATGAAAGCACTCAACGAAATCGTCTTTCACTTGAGATTGACCAGATTAAACAAAAATCACATACTTTCGTGACAGCTGAAGGGATGAGGTTCGAAACACATATAGGAGAAGATTTAAACAATAATGCAGTAGAACAGTGCCCACGAAAGACAGATTGCTTAATTTACTCCAATGTAATAGCTGAATGAGTAATTAAGAATATTATTCACCAGAAATACAACAGAGAGCACTTTTTGACGCTTATGTAACCCAGCATGTTGGATCTCATCACCAGAGTCTGCAAGTACACCGCTCGTTTTCAATCTAATCTTAACTCCTCTTCGCCGTAAGCCGTATAAAGATTCTGCAAAAGAAGCATCTGAGGGAAATACAAAAGAACAAATCAGCAATGTCATATCACCAGTACCATTTTTTATCTTGCAGAACTGAAAGCTAAAAAGTCATTCTGATTCCCTCTCAGTAGCAGAAGCCAAATTGATCATTCATTTGAAAATGCATATGCTGATAGCAGAGCAACAAAATTCAATAGATTCATCTCAATTGATCAAGTATAGATCTCAACAGAAACTACAAGCGAGAAGTATTTAAGAAGCAGACGTATGAGATGAGTTTCACCTGTTGTACGCAAACTGTGAGTTTCAAGGACAAGCATAAGCAAAGCAAAAAACTCATCTTCATAGTCCAAGATTTTATGGACAAAGGGTCTTCTCAAAGCAAATACCTGCAAACAAGAGGCATTAACATAACTTTAAATGGCACCACCAAATTCTCTAACAAAAGTTTCTGGCAGAAAAAATTCAATGAAAGAAGAGGTCCAGATATCGAATTGGTTAAGTGTGAAAACACAAGGTTATACTAGAAGATGATAGAGACATTACATGTTACAGGTTTTTCACCATAACGCCCATTTTCATCCAACAAAAACTCAAAGGAACAAGAAGAAAAATTAAATCAAAGTCCGGAAGTTGAAAGCTTCAGTGCACACACACCAAGATATTACAATATCCTAGTACCGCAAAGCAAGATAGTATTTATAGGTTTTACATGACCATTCACAATTAAACATTCTGTTGAATGAAAGAATATCTTAAGCAGAGTCTGAAAATTGAATGCTTAAGCTTGCACTAACCAAGAACACTGCATTCTGGCAATTGCAAGAAGAAGGTCACATTTTCATGGTAAAATCACGCTTTAAAAAGAAAACCAGAAATATTCTGGAAAAGGAAGAAACTTGGAAGCGGAGTCCAAATATTGTACGCTTGAGCATGCATATTCCAAATCACTATGTTACAGAACCTGAGGAAGCAAGCAAATTGTGTTTTACAGGTTTTTCTACCTTAACATTCAATTTTCCATTACTCAAATGCTTAAGCATGCACATCCCAGTGTAACATCACATTCTAGCCCTGCTAGTAAGCACCATCCAAGCAATATATAAATATACCAAGAGAATATTATATGGGTAAAATATAGGTGAAGAGGAACTTTCGAATTATAAAGAATGCAATAACCTTTAACTTCTCATTATCATTACAATAATTTACTCAATACGCAACTTTGGTTGAGAATTTAATACATTTTCAAGTACTAGAACAACAACAGCTAAAATTAATTTTACTCTACAAATCATTTGGCTGAGGGGAAAGAAAAGGAAAAGGAACCAGAGGCGACTTAAAAGAAGAATTTTTTCCCATGTAAGAGCTCTGGGTTATTTCGATTTAATCAAAAATGGAACCAGTTAGGCAAGAAGGAAACCGCTCGGCATTTAAACACCAGAAATCACTTTACACTCCATTTGAATTATGATTTTTATCTGGAAGAAAATATTATCTTTTATATACCTGATAGTACTACAACTTCTTCTGTATTGACTATGTTTATCTTGTCTTCTAAAGGAACTAATAGCATAATTAATTGACAATCTAGCTTTTGGTTAAGGAAAACTACTCCCTTGTAAGTGCTCCAATAGAGTAACACAAATTACAGTAACTTAGACTCTTATACTACTTAAAAATACATTTTGTAGGCTAAACAACATGATTTTTCACTTTCTTAGTGTAAGATGAACATAATAAATTAGTCAAGAAAACGGGTAAATGCTTATGGTAAGCACCCATAAGCTCAAGCAATATGAAATAATTGTTTCGTTAATTCATTTTCACCAGAAAAAAGGTGTTTTCTACATTGTGCTTACAGAGAGGTAATTGTTTTTATTCTTTCACATAATAACACAGTATAGTATAATGGCATAAGTAAAATGGAAATTACATTAACGCGGATTTTCGTCAAACTTGAAATTTTAATATATTTGTAGAGTCAGATGCTCGATGTGTTTTCTATAATTAGGAAGTTCTCCTACTTCTTAAGATAAGTTCCCTGTTAAATTCTAGTTTCTAAGAAAATAACATATGATTTTTAGGTTTTCCGCTAAAACATTATCTGTGGAGAAAAGGGATAAATTGATAAGGCGGTGGAGAAGCTTAAGAGATACATACGCCAAGGGAGTAAGTAAGGGCGGCGCGTAGACTGGACGGCAGCTGCTGAGCGGCCGCCATCTCGAAGAACGTCGGCCGCGCACCTTGTCCTCCTACCTGAAACAACATCTCTCTCTGCTTGTCTCTCTCTCTCTCTCTCCCTCTCTCCTCTCTCCCTCTCTCCTCTGTATGCCTGCTTTTCTGCTTCACTTCTTTCGTTTGCGATTCCCCATAGATTCTAACATTGATGATTTGCCCTCAAAAGAATACTTTTTTGTAGTTAGGTCCCGATGTTCTGTAGATCCCGCTTAAGCCCCCAACATATATAACTCTTCGCACTCATGCCCTCTAAGGTTAGTTTAGCATAAACTATCTTCACAAGTTGCAGATAATTTAGGAGTCACGTCGCGAATCGGCTCGGCTGAAGCTCGACTCAACCTCAAAAATTTTCAACTTAAATAATAACTCTAACTTTATGTTTCAACTTAGCCTCCTGGTAATGATTTAAGAAAATATCGACTTTTTTAATATGTGCATTGGTTCTTTAACAAATCCTTACATGAGTTTTTTATTTATATTTTGTCAAAGAGTCCAACACAATGTAAGAAATCGAGCTATATCTTTGCTCTAAGCCTCTCAAATTTTTGTGAGATCCACTCTGAAGCATTTCTCGTCCAACCTGCAAGAGTGCACCAAGGAATATTTGACAATGCCCACACCATACTTGCATAAAGACATTCCAATATAATATGTTTAAGGGACTCAAGAGCAACACCGCACACAATGTGTATCCACCTCTGATTTTTGTCGAGGCAAATTTTCTAGTTTCGGCATAACCCCAAAGCTGAAACGCCACACTTGTAAACGAACTCTCGGTGAAACTTGAACAACCCACAATCAACTCCAAAAGTTCATGTTTTCATCAGCAATCAAAGGATACACATGTAAAAAAGACGGCACATACCTCTCACTAATCTCCATTGTTGCCCCCATAAGCACTTATAACTGAGAAGAAACCACTCTTAGTCAACTTCCACACAATTCTTCTTTGACTACTTAGTAGCATGACCAAGCTGCTTTTCACAACCCAAACAAAGTACCTCAATTAGCCACAATCGCTCTGTTTGGGCTCGTTTTTGGCCCATCTCTGAGATGGGCCGAAATAGATTTGGATGTTTGGTTTGGTCAAAACACCTTAACTAGGTGTTTTGGCCAATTTTGGGTCAGTCCCCCAAGTCCAACGTGATTTTGCAGTGATGGATCAAAACACAGAAATGTGGGTCTGTGGTTTGAACAAAATTGTGCAGCCTACTTCAATCAGTTCTCAACCCTACAGAGCAGATTTGGGGGCGCCGCCATGGGGTCGACCGGCATCCGACGACAGACCTTCATCGCAGTCCACGCGGCGGTTTTTTCCGCCGGATGTTGCGCGATAGTTCTGATTTTTTTCCACAGCCACGGCGGCGTGAAACTGAAGAGAAACGGG
The DNA here is from genome assembly GCA_034509735.1 of Sesamum alatum. Taxonomy (NCBI): domain Eukaryota; kingdom Viridiplantae; phylum Streptophyta; class Magnoliopsida; order Lamiales; family Pedaliaceae; genus Sesamum; species Sesamum alatum. The sequence goes on along the minus strand of JACGWO010000002.1, from coordinate 46,742,265 downwards.
CCACGGCGCGAATGTTGCGGTCGGGCCGTTCTGACCGCTCGTAGGACTTGTTGTTGGACGTATGTATATATTTTTGTGTACTACTATTCATTGATTATGTAAACAAAAATGGGGCTAATGTGTTGAAGTAATTTACAATTAATTATTAACTAACCTTTGTATTATGACGTATTCGGTTGCATCAAATGTATGTATTAAAGTCATCTATGTTTACTTTAAATATCCCCTATAAATTTTCAAACGATAATAATTAATGTACATAATATTATTTTATCAACATATTATTATTATTCATGATAATGAAAAAAAATACCTTTGTGCGAGTAATTATTATTAATAAAATGAAAAATATAATTAAATGGACAAAACAAAAAAAATACAATTTAATAATATTAATATATTAAATTATTAATACCCACCTAACAATAATTAAACATTAATATATACATATACACATTTAAAATACAAACAAAAAGACATGATGTGACAATGAACAGTGTTTTTTGTCCCCCAATATACAACACAATATATACAACATCTTTTTTACACTATTTTAAACTATCTCAAAAAGTAAACCCAAACATACACCATTTTCTAACACACACTTATTTATCTCTATTTTTCTCTCTCTATCTCCAAAACCCAAAACAAAACAACCTAAAAATGAAACCAAACACTATGAATACTTCTCCACATCATAGAAGCCCAAGTCCCTACTGTAGCCTCCCAAAATTAAGTGTGAGGATAATCCCAGGCCTTTAATGCAAGATTAAAAGCCTTCAAACTTCTAAAAACCAAACCCCCATATGGTCAAAAGCCGACACAACCTCTTCCAAGCTACCTAATGCATCCACTTCTCCCCCTGACAATACCACCAAAAATTCGCTATGATTGACTCCAAGTGCCTCAATAATCGATCAGGAAACATGACATGGCATAGGTAGGCAACAATTGTAGTACAAATTTAACCAACACCCATGTCTCAGTCTATGATAGAAGTTTGTTATTCCATCCCTTCATTTTATCCTAAAACCGACCCCAAATATTATGAAATGACACACTTCAAGACCTCTTAGCCATCACTGGTAAACCCAAACAACAATCATGAGAATGAATGAACCTAACCCCCAATCGAACTGCCAATCTCCTTTTCATTTCCTCCCTTATACTCCCACTGACAACTAAACTGGATGTTGAGAAATTTACCTCTTGTCCTTAAGCACACAAGTACAACGCAAGAATCCGCGGAATTTCCACAAACCTTTCAACATTTGCTTCACAAAAAAGCAATGTATCATCCGCAAACAACAAATGAGAAACACTCGATGCCATAGCATTGATCGACAACCCCTCAATCTTTTCCTTCGTTCGGCCTCCTGGAATATACAAGAGAATGTTTTTGCACAAAAAATGAATAGATACGGAGATAACATGTCTCCTTGTCTTATCGATCTTTATTCACCCAAATATTCAATTGTCGCCCATGTCCCATTTTAATTTCTTCATGCTACACACCTAGTACATTTCGTTAAACGCAAGATATGAACGTAAATAGGTACTCAATAAATAGACATAATGAAATATTCATCCATCTTTGGTTAAAATTAACAATTCCCACACAAAAAAAAAAACCATTTATCACACAAATCATTATATTATAGACAATTATAATAAAAATAATTATGTTATCACACTAATATATATTTGTTGTAATCATTAAAAATAAGCTACCTAAGTACTTCTCAGCTCACTCACGAAAAATAATGCATCAGTTACATAATAAGCGAAATACAATTAAAATATTAAAATTAAAGGGATTTACATACACTATAAGAGAAAAATTGTTAACAAATTACAAGTACATATGTAAACTTAAAAAGTTTAATACCTTTATTAGAATTAATTTTTCTTCATCAAAGTATGGGGCAATAATACCTAATGCATAGTTTAATAAATTGAAAATAATACTAGTGATGGCTTTTAATGTAGCAAATGTAAAATAAAAAATAAGAAAAAAATGTAATAATACTTAAAACACAAATAGGCAAAAAAAAGTAAAATAAAAGTGAAGCACTATGTAATAGATATCGTGAAACTCCATAATAAACAATACAAAAAATTAAAAAAGAACTTGAAACGAGCTATTAAATGAATCTTTTTTTTGCATTTATGAAACAATAATATTTGTATTTGAATTTTTTATTGTAAAATAAAAATGTATTTTATATGCTATTTAATATATGCATACCTTGTATATATAAATATTATCTTTATATTTAAAAAATACTTTATTTATTTGATATGCAAAATATGAAATAATATTTAAAATAAAACAGCGTCGTAGTATTAAATATTTGATCAGGGATGACAACGGGTGAGTTCAACAAAATCCGTGACCCGACCCAAAAAAGTTTAGACCCGGACCCGGATCGGATCTGGGACCATTAATTTGACGGGTGCAGCTAAACGGGTTTTACATAAAAAGGGAACCAGATCCGGATTCGTGTAACCCATTTCGCTGGGTTCTATATTTATCCTATCTCAGCTCAACGAGAGACAGAGAGGAAAAAGGCTACATAAACCCTAGAAGAATCCTGTTAATTCAAATTAAGCCCGCGATTTCTTGTTTGATTCAGATTCTGTTCACGAATTAAGCCGGCAAGATGAGGATTATGATCAAAGGTGGAGTATGGAAGAATACGGAGGACGAGATCTTGAAAGCGGCGGTTATGAAGTATGGGAAGAACCAATGGGCTAGAATTTCTTCGCTGTTGGTTCGGAAGTCAGCAAAGCAATGCAAGGCGCGGTGGTACGAGTGGCTCGATCCCTCCATCAAAAAGGTATATTGCTCCAGGGGTTTTTCAATTTTGCTAGGTTTTCGGATTTTGTCTGTTGTTTATTTTTCCGTGGTTGCTGGTATTGTATTAGATTGCTATCTGCTCTATGCTTATCTTGTGCTCATTAGGTTTTCTTTCTACTGGAAATTTGGGCTGGTTTTATTGTTTTTGAGATAGTGTTTCTTTTTTCTATCTCCTTTGTTTGTCCTGATTCCGACACAGATTCAAATAGAAATAGTCCGTTTGGCAAAAAAAAAAAAAAAAAAAAAAAAAACCAACTTTGGAAATTGAGAATTTGGAAAAATGGAAATACTACATAAAAGAAGACTGGAAAATTCCGAAGGCTTTGGGTATAGAAAGAGAAGCATACATGAAGAGAGAGCATGTATGAAAAGTTAGAGTTTAACTTTTGAGGGGAACTGAGTTCAATTAACTGCTCGAGGAAAAGGGTCTTCTGAAGGGAAGTGAATGTTTTCCGAGGGTACTACTACTATCTAAGAAATTGGGTGCACTGATCCGAGTGAGGATGGTGTTGAGGATGGTGTTGAGAGACTTGCAGAAATATAATATCCAATCAGTATATAGTGATTTAATTTCATGAATACACTCATCCTGAAAATTTGCCAAATTCTAGACCACATAATTTGTTTGAATTTTGAATTAAGTTGATAATAAATTTGTATATCAGAATCCTAAAGCACCTTGATTAAACGTGAGAGGGACTTCAAGTTTGCTAGTTACCATGAATATGAATCTACTGGAACGTTGATTTTTTCTTGTGATTTTGAATTGTTTTAGACCATACTCGCACCTAGAGTTCATTAAAGTATAAACTTACTTTTTGAACTTGAAAAATACATTGAGAAAAATACATTGATACATTTCACATCAAATATACAGTATTGACAGCGGGAATATTTAGTGATGATAACATGGTTTCTGCATGTCCTGTTGTTTCTTCGCCTTAGAGTTTTGAACATATTTCAAATTTCTCTATTGTAGAAGGATCAACTTAGTTTGTATTTTCCGTATGCATCTCACCTTGTCTGCTCGATTACTGACGAACTTTCTTGAATTGCAGACTGAGTGGACTCGTGAAGAAGATGAGAAGCTATTGCATCTTGCAAAACTGATGCCCACACAATGGAGAACCATTGCTCCAATTGTTGGTCGGACTCCATCTCAGTGCCTGGAAAGGTATGAGAAGCTCCTAGATGCAGCTTGTGCTAAAGATGAGAACTATGAACCTGGAGATGACCCACGAAAATTGCGTCCTGGGGAGATTGACCCCAATCCAGAATCCAAGCCAGCGCGTCCCGATCCTGTGGATATGGATGAAGATGAGAAGGAGATGCTTTCTGAAGCACGGGCACGCTTAGCTAATACTAGAGGCAAGAAGGCAAAAAGAAAAGCCAGAGAGAAGCAGCTTGAGGAGGCTCGTAGGCTTGCTTCATTGCAGAAAAGGAGAGAACTAAAAGCCGCTGGAATTGACATTCGTCAAAGGAAGAGAAAGAGAAGGGGAATTGACTATAATGCTGAAATCCCCTTTGAAAAGAAGCCTCCTCCAGGCTTTTATGATGTTGCTGATGAAGATCGGCCAACTGAACTGGTCAAGTTTCCAACCACTATTGAAGAACTTGAAGGTGAAAGAAGAGTTGATAAAGAAGCACGGCTAAGAAAGCAGGACATTGCAAGAAATAAAATAGCACAGAGGCAGGATGCTCCATCAGCAATCATGCAAGCTAACAAGCTTAATGATCCTGAAACAGTTAGAAAAAGATCTAAACTGAATCTCCCTGCACCGCAGATCCCAGACCATGAACTGGAGGCAATTGCCAAGATAGGAATTGCTAGTGATCTTGTTGGAAATGAAGAGCTAACAGAAGGAAATGCTGCAACACGTGCTCTTCTTGCAAGCTATGCCCAGACACCGCGACAGGGTATGACTCCAATGAGAACCCCTCAAAGGACTCCTGCAGGCAAGCAGGATGCCATTATGATGGAAGCGGAAAACCAGCGGAGGTTAACTCAATCCCAGACTCCTTTGCTCGGTGGAGAGAACCCTATGTTGCATCCTTCAGACTTTTCTGGAGTCACTCCGAAGAAAAGGGATATTGCAACACCTAACCCACTCTTGACTCCTTCAGCAACTCCTGGAGGCACGGGTCTTACACCTAGAATTGGTATGACACCTGCACGTGATGTATATTCTCTTGGTATGACTCCAAAAGGAACTCCCATGAGGGATGAGCTACACATTAATGAAGACATGGACATGCATGAAGATGGCAAGTTAAGGCAGTCTGATTCCAAAAAAGAACTGATTTCTGGATTGAAGAATCTTCCACAACCCAAGAATGAGTACCAGATTGTTATCCAGCCCTTTCCTGAAGATGAAGAAGAACCAGAGGAGAAAATCGAGGAAGATATGTCTGATAGAATTGCTAGAGAGAAAGCGGAGGAAGAAGCAAGGCAACAAGCACTACTTAAGAAAAGATCAAAAGTACTGCAGAGGGAGCTACCAAGACCACCTCCTGCTTCATTGGACCTTATTAGAAACTCTTTGATCAGAGCCGATGAAGACAAGAGCTCCTTTGTCCCTCCAACATTAGTTGAGCAGGCTGATGAATTAATAAGAAAGGAGCTTCTATCTTTGCTAGAGCATGATAATGTAAAATATCCCCTGGATGAAAAATCCACCAAAGAAAAGAAGAAAGGTGGCAAACGTGCTGCAAATGGAAAATCTGTATCTGTGCCTCCGATTGATGAATTTGAAGAAAATGAACTGAAAGAGGTACGGCATAATTCCATCTTTGACATGATATCATTAGATCATGCCAATTATTGCTATGAGACTTTTGTTGTTTTCTTTTTGAGTTGACGTTTGAGTTCTCATTTGTTGCTTATAGCTGACCTTACATGTTAACATTTAGTAATGTTACTGTCATGTAGCATATTATTACTTTTCAGCAGTCGGAACGTATGCATAATTTGACAGGTTATTTGAATTGTTGCAAACTGGATCTGGTTGCTCACCTGCGCTGCACTTACTGCAATTTTTTTCCTTTTAATTACTCAAATTGTTGTGTACCTCCGTAGTTTCAACTGAACTTCAGTGATTCTTGTGAAAATATTCTTTTTTAGCTGTCATGTCTAGAACTATCGGACAGATGCTTTTCAAGCATGGTAGTTCTCATATTGTCCTGTCAGCCTACCTCTGTTTGTGCTCCATGGTGCACCATTATTAACACTTTGAGCTGATAATGGTAATCTGTGTTCATATTGATTCTAAATGGAATTTTTTGCTGTAAATACTTGTTCTATAATTTCATCAAATATTGAATGGGTTGGTTTTTATTTGCTTTAAGCTACAAGTAGTCTGTAACTTTTGGTTTCCATCAGTGTAATAGTTTTATCCGTAGTCAAATAATTCACATATGCGTGCACGCAGACGCACACACACACACACATATATATGTATATCTTTATTTATACATGTATATTATTTTTTTGTTAGCAATATGAGTTGGATTTTCTAAGAGGTGAATTCTGGAATTCTCACTTTCATGTGTCTGCCATTCACACCTTGCTGATCAAGTGATCCATCTTCACTGCATCTACTAATAGACTCTCATCATGCAGGCTGATGAATTAATAAAGGATGAAGCTCAACTTCTTCGTGTTGCAATGGGCCATGAGAATGAATCTCTTGATGGTTATGTTGAAGCACACAAGACATGCTTAAATGATATGATGTACTTTCCTACTCGTGATGGCTATGGTCTATCAAGTGTTGCCAACAATATGGAGAAGCTTGCTGCCCTGCAGAATGAATTCGAAAATGTGAAGAAGAAGATGGATGATGAGACTAAAAAAGCACAACGGCTTGAGCAGAAGATAAAAGTTCTTACCAATGGCTACCAAGTATGCTTACTTCACTAGCTAGTTGGCCTGAATATTGTCTTCTGTTCCATTTTTGCTCTCATGTGACATGCTTCTAATCGTTGAGGACCATCTGGCATGGTTGAACTTAGATAAAATGTTTAGATGTTATATTTGTCTCTAGGCATTATAATTTCAACTATTTGGGTTTATTAATTAAAGTTGGGTTGCATTAAGTAATGGCTTCCCTGAAAATGCTAATGCATGTTTCTCAAATAGTTTTCTACATAAATATTTGATGTTTTTAACTGTAAAGAAATGGTATTGCTCTAGCCAATACTTTTTGCCTTAAATGGTCTTAAAGCATGTCTAGACACGAAGTTCTTTGCAAAAACCCGACAGATACGCATAGCCCTATGTTTGACGCATGTAATGGATGTTCTAATTTATAAACATGACTTACAAGAGTTCATAATCTGTTGGTGTATGCTTTTTCCCTGATTTTAGTTGCTGTACTTCAAGGTTGTTACTGATTTTGTATTCAGTTGTGGTGACTTTCGCGGTCACTTGAGAACTAAGCATATTTTGGGTCCAGCATTTCTAATCTTCTGACATGAGAAGTCTATCTAGCTTGCTGCAGAAGTTTGATTAGTAGTTTGTCATGCCTTAGTTGATTTGCTTGATATTCATGCTTGGATTTTGACTCGCTGGTTTCTCAATTATCAGATGAGAGCTGGAAAACTCTGGACACAAATTGAGGCAACCTTCAAGCAGATGGATACGGCAGGAACCGAACTTGAGTGTTTCCAAGCTTTACAGAAGCAAGAGCAACTATCAGCAACACATAGGATCAGCAACCTCTGGGAAGAGGTTCAGAAACAGAAGGAACTTGAGCGCATTTTACAGAAGCGTTATGGTGACCTATTACCAGAACTAGAGAGGCTACAGCATTTGATAGATGCATACAGACTGCAAGCAGAAAGAGAACAGGAATTGGCTGCAAAGAACAATAGCCCTGCACCAGACAATACTGATGTTGCTATGGATCAAACAGCTGCACCAGATCTTGAAACTCCCAAGGATGAAACCACTGCAAATAATAACGACCTTGTGTTGTCTGATGCTGCTGCTGAGCCTGAGCCTGTTGCTGCTGCTGCTGCTGCTGCTGCTGCTGAGCCTGAGCCTGTTGCTGCTGCTGCTGAGCCTGAGCCTGTGGCTGCTGCTGCTGAGCCTCAGGCTGAGCCTGAGCCTACTTTGGATCAATCTGTTGCACCGGACCTTGGAAATCCTGAACCTACAGGCATTGACGAGGGAAACTCTATGGAAGTGGACAATCCTGATGATAAGAGAAGCCAAGAGTTGGATGGTGCTAAAATAAATCCTCAGTTGAATTCAGAACACGGGATGGATGACGCAGCAGAAAAGGACGCAACACCAGCCACCAGTGAGACCCTCGAATCAGGTACTGCTGGGGAAGCTTAAACTTACACAAGATAGTTTTCGGGACGAGACTCATCCAGGAAATCTGTATTAGAAGGATATGCCATAATTTGAAAATATATGGAGATGTGAATGTTCTTTGTCTCCTGTTGTTTTGACAAGTCGGGGTTTTTTATTCCAAAACATGGAGCACTCGAGTTGAACCCTCTGTACCTTTTTCGTTGGCGCAATGGACTTTCTTGAAGCCCTTCAACTCCCATCAGCTCCTCCACTTTCAAGCATTCATGTTTCCAGTATGTGATGTTTTCACAAGTATCTTATCTCTGGCAATGTGTTTGATCAAAATCTTACTAGATTTTTATTAAAAGGACCAAATAAATCTACCCATATAGTAAGTGTATTAATGTATATAACGTGATTTCTTTTTTAGGAAAATTATGGATGAGATTAGATTTGAAAATGTAACCTTCTTTTCTTTTCTTTTTTTTTTCTTTTTCCCCTCAGGGGCAAATACTAATTTATTTTGATGTTCAAAGGATGATATAACTCATAATTGTAATTGTATACTATTCACAATTTTGCAACTGCATGAATTTTCAACACAAAATAAGAGACCAATATAAAGTTTGTTTTGTAGGAAGATCATAAATTTCATTACAAACTGTAAACTTTAATTTTAGGGTACATTTGGATTTGTAAATTCGGTGTAAGAATTTTTGAAAAAGAATTTTAAATAGTTCTGTACTAGAGAATTCAAGATCCATCATTAACCAACAAAACATTTTTCAAATTTAGAATTGAAGAATTTAAAATACTTTAGATTTAGAATTATCCAAATAGATCCAAAAAGTTGTTAATAGTGATTCCAAATCTAACAATTTAAATATAGTCTCAGAAATTCTACTTTCATGTATCTACAATCTTTAGATAGGAAGGGATTCTTAATTTTATATTTTCTTCTTTTGGACAGGAGGAAGGGATTTTTAATCTTCAAAGATTAAGGATGCATCCATAATATGAGATTGGAGGGTCTACCAGAAGGAATCAATAGACAAGGTTTCAAGTTACTTCCTACGTAGCTAAATCACCTTAAAGAAACATATACAATTCTTTAACCAAGAAACATATTTTGTTTTCAGAATAACTTCTTAAAGCTGAAGAAAATAATGCTGTTAACCAAGAAATAATGATTTATAAGTTTTGATGCATGCATTTCTTAATCTTTGAAAATTAAAAAATACCAAAATATCAATTTGCTTTCATATATCGATAACACATAGTAAATATGAAGTTTAGAATTTTAAATTTAATTTCCATAACTATTATAACCATAGTTTGTATGTGGTTACGCATGTGATGCACACATATCTTTTCCACATACACAAAAGAACAAATTACATAACAAAAGAAATGCATCATCTCCAGCAAAATTCTCCAGAGGCAATTCCTGGAGTTGGAATTACAAACATATTAACTAAGTAAATTTGAACGTATTGATGTACCAATTCATGTAAACAAGAAATTCTAGTGCTGTACCAATTCATGTAAACAAGAAATTCTAGTGCTGTACCTCTCCGGAAGAATGAGATCAAAGAAACATCAAGATATCGCGTCAAAACCATCTATGGTTGCCTGTCAAGAACATGTGGGCTTCTGAAACTTCCCATGAACCCATACTCTTTTCATGATCTTGCCATTCCGACGATTTATCGACTTGACGCAACAGTATTCAAGCTCAAGCTACAAAAAGGCTCATGCCATTAGATCTTAAGGAGAGAATGCATAGGAAAACATAAACTTAACAAAAAATACTGCATGATACATCAGTTGCTTTCACTGTTTCAGTTCAAACTTGGAGAGATGTCAGAGTCAAATTCACATGCGTAAAATTTCCTGGTGTTTAACTATGCAATAGCAGAAGCTTTTAACGGCCCCTACTAACAATTCTTACATCTTTTATTCCATCAGGACACACACTGTGGTGCCTTTTCCTGTGATCTACTCCATGATTTCCTCATAACAAAGGAGAGGATTTAACGAAGGACAAAGATTTCCTGTTCCAATTCACTATGACAACAGATTATGCATCCTATGATATTACCTCGAACTAGTAATTTTAGATATCAGAACACAGACATACTAAATCCAGTATTATCACCTCTAACATGGGAACAGACGCAGACACAGAGAAAACAACAAGGGAAGAAAAGGAAAGACATTATGAAAAAACACGGGGAAAAAAGAGAATGACTATGTAATTAACCATTTCGGTCTAAACAAACCATATAGATCAGAATGGATGCTAGAATAGCTAACACATTCAACTGAGTTTCCTAGAATGCTGAAATTTTGGGGATGTTGTGGAAAGGGTTCTCAAAAAGAACGGCAAGGTGATGAACTTATAATTGGAGATAATGCTTTTGGATGCAAAACATAACTTTGAATTATGTTGTTCATGTGATGTGAATACCCATCAATATCTCAGACACCATCGTGCACCATCATATTCGACAATCCAAAAATGTGTTTTCTTTTCAGTCACATTTTCGTACCCCTAATCCTCATTCAATGAACCTCTGCTAACACGGCGGCCAAGGAGGAGGAGGGGTGGCACCAGTGAAAAGGGGTACAATGCGCCACCACCCGGGCCAAGGCCACAGTTAAACCAACAACAGCAAAGGGAATGATTTTTGGACCGGCAGATCTGGCCCACAAAGAACCAGCAGCCTTGGCGTGTCAGGTTGCACCTTATAAAGAATAGTGTCAGTGGCTCCAAGAGAGATGAGTTGGCAAGGAGTTGCCAACATGCATGATTGTACGCCAATGGGTAATGAGCAGAAATTCTTACAGAATGCGAGCTGGAAAACTATTCGTATGGGATGTTCTATTGAGACAAAAGGATACTATCCACCAAGTATGAAGTCGTTCGGTGACTGTTTGGGCACCAATGTATACGGGTGAGAGTGGACTACCATCCTGCACACGAGTAGGACAGTGACAAGTGAACAGAGGGCTTTTTACAATGGAGATTTACAAATTTTTTCTAATGGCAAGTTTCTAAATTGTTGGGAACATCTCCACCAAGTTTCATAGCAGAGTTCTGTTTGAGTAGCAAATGGCGTTTATGTTTGAAGACTGCCGGTGCAGTGCAATATAGTAATTTCAGAATATTGCAAGGGCAATTCCTCAACAATGGAGAATTGAGATTGTGCAGAGATGTAGTACGAGGAAGACATGATATTGGTGTACTTGTCGACTTTCAATATCTCTTTTATTACTATGGTCCAATTCCATAAGATGATTGGCACGTTTCTTAGACAAGGATGTGGAAACATCAGCGTACTTAAGTGGGAACTTAGCAAAGAATTATCAAATTCATTGATAGACCAACGTAACCTAATCAATATGACATAATCTCTAAGTTAAGACAGTGATTGATTAGTCTATAAACTTGAGGTACTGTACTAACCTTAAACATGCGGTTATACTTTCAGCCTATGATTAATGCACTTAGAATAGTTGCTGACAGCCATACTTTAGGTATACTTAGTTCGTGGGTGGATGTTTGAGTTTCAATAAAAGATCTATTGGCCATCATCTAAACGTCTAAATCTCCTATATATTCTTGGACATGTGGTTAGTTAGATCTATGGACTTGGTAAGTTAATCAAGTAGGAAAAGAGTTTCCTGCAAATATATGGTAACACATTATCTAGAACTGAAATCAAATATGGGAACCAATTGAATTACATACCCAAATCTTCATTGGGAGATTGGATAATGGAAAAACCATATTTGCACAGTGAATTATGAGGAAAGGGTTCACTGGATTCACCTATGTCTCTGGTGCCATGAACCATGGCACCATTGCTAGATGACTAGCATGCACAACATGTACTCCTAGATTAAAAAGAATTAATATAAGGGTGATTAATTAAATGAAATTTAGTTAATTTCAGCAATAAAATTCTCAATTAAATTGTATACAATACAAGCCTAAGTGTAACTAAATAGTTAACCTAGGGATCACACAAAATCCAAGATAACTCTATGTAATGTAGGATATTTGGACAGCTGGAAATTGCAACTTGATTAGGTAAGATTGACACTACCTAGCTCGATTCAGTTATTAATTTGAAAGTCCAAATTAACACAATAATCATTTTCAGAAATAATTCAAACTTAGATTAAGAATTAAATTTACAAAATTTCGTTAGTTGATTAAGAATCTAGTGCACAGATTTAATTCAAATTCTTAAATTGAATGACTTCAAAATCTTATTCTGAATAAAATGGATTTATTTTAATTATATACATGAGATATAATTAGGTTATCTACAATACATTTATGTAATGGATGCATGGGGATGAACAAGCGTGCGCATCCAGGTTAGGTAGTTCAGGTCCCAACCTAAGCCCATCGGGTTTGGGATTTTTTATCAATAAATTATTTGAAAATTTCAGGTATCAGGTTGCTTATCAAGTATTATTTTCTTACCTGATTTAATTGATTAATTACCCTAGATTTTGGGGCAAAAGTTTGAAAGAATATATGGACACTAGTAGGGTGTTTTGCCTTCCATTCACTCATGCGCAGTTGCAGCCATTAAGATTTTCTCTTCTTCTTCGTGAATTTTCTTCCCTTCAATTTTCTTTCCAGATCAAGCAAAGTCCAAAAATACCCCAAAATAACTAGTTCCCGTTTTCCGGGAAAACCTCTTAGAACAGCACAAACTAGCAACCCCCAAAAGGGTATTGTATGGAGATCTACTCGGACAAAACAAAATCTTGGAACAAATAACAATGTGTTGTTGAAAAATGAGCAAGACATGGGGTTGTGGAAAGGGCAAAATGAATTGCAATATTGATGCGAAAATGCATCAAGTAGACTCTTTGGTCCAAAAAGATCAATTGTTACCTCAGTGAAGCCGGCAGCAGAAGTTAAATCTCTAACAGTATCCAAGCAGAAGAAATAAGAGCGAGTCCCATCTGACCGCAAGTACTCTCTATATCCCGTTCTTTGTTCAGGCTGAAACCGAAGCATGGTCATATCATACAGACCTGGATTCATCATAAACAATAGCATCTTTAGTTTATGTTGCATCAGAAGACCTAGAAGCACCATCGAATAAATGATCCTGAACTGTTCACATTAATTTTGCAATTACCATAATCTCTAAATAATAGCAGGCCACCTGGCTTTAAAACAGCAAAGCAGTGTGCAAGAGCTTTGGGCATCCTGTCAAGCGGTAAGGCTGATAAAGTGAATATCTGGCATAGCACAGATGATTTTCAGATTTCATCCCAGTGAACTCTTCAGTATGTCTTCGTGTAGGGTCATGATAAACAACAAACTGTAACACGAGATTGTAAATTACCAATGTAACAAAATCTACTCCACCAATGCAGCATGTAGTTTCATCAGAGCAGGATGGGTTAACGATGTTTATCTCATAACTGCTATTTGCACCTGGATGAGTCTCAAAGGAGTAAGTGTTTAGAAACATACTTCCAAGTGAATTCAAGAAGTCGGTAGTGGACACAAAATGCCCGTAATACAGATAGTGACAACTTGATACCTGAAAATCCTAAATGATGCTTCTGCAAGAGACTATTTGAGCAAATATTGCAGGACAACCACGAAGGAAACCCAGTTGTTGAAAAATCACACTGGAATGGATGGAAACGATGTTTATCAGAGATTGAATTAGCAGCACCAATTATCTCTTTAGCCCTTACAAGAGCTTCATTACTGCAGTCACAGGCATACAAGACCATGCTCTCTCGTCCACTGCGAAAGAGAACCAAGATTCAGAAAAAAAAATAAGAGGCAACTGAAATGTTGCAGATATGGAATTTCTTGAAAGATGGATAATTTCTCTGTTTCAGTATCTGGGAAACTAGAGAAGATGTAATGGTCAAAGTAGTTAACACATATAAGCCACTTTAATCTTTATACAGATTCAAGTTCAACTGAAAATAGTTAGCTCCTTAACATGTTCTCAACCAACAAAAGAGTAGGTATGAACTAAGACAATCACAGGATCAAGGGGAATATCACAAAATAGAGCATTATACTTCCTCAACCTAAGAATCCAAGCTTTGCTTCGTGAAATTAACATGGACAGTGATTTAAGCATTTAAAGGTCCGAAAGAAAATTCTTAGTAGAATATCGCCAACAATCATCACCAGCATTTTTACAAGCGCATTAATGTATAGAGGGTCTGCATCTTCAATATCTGATCCTAGTAATAAAATCTTTCAACAAAGGAACCTTTTGACAAAGAAGAAACATAAAAATTACAACTGCAGTAGAAGAAGGCACTACATAGCACTTAAGAAATTCACTTCTCCCAAGGAGAAAGACAATGTATCCTTCATTTCAGTTTCCCGCAATCAGCACACTGTTAAACTAACCACCATATCAATTACATCGCAGATGAACTCCAAAGGAGCTTTCCAGAAAGTTCATCGAAATAATATGCATAGAAAGTATAAAAGTGACTGTATCAATATATAAAGAAAAATGGAAAGTAGAGGCATTCAGGTGGGAAAATTACATGCAAACTCACTGTCAAACATATCCACATTACAGATTCCCTCCTCCCTGTTTTATGGTTGAAGAAGATGATGTCATCAGAAAAAAAGTGCTGATACTCCAAATTAACCTCTGACTTTTGGTCTGTAGTTTTCACCTAATTTTGCAAACAAAATACCCTCGTATCCTGTTCATGTGCATGTGCCTATAACTGGAATGACTATTACCAGGTTCCACGATAGCCTTATAAATTATCATTGAATAAAATACTTAAAAGTATTGAGTGACATCAAAAGTTTCATATATAATCATTATAATTGAAGATAAGAGTTCCAATTCAAAATAGGAACAACAAAAAGTTTCAACGGAAACTGAAAGGTTCCACACGGAAATTATGAAAAAAGAAAGTTACAGGGAAAACTAGAAAGTTCTGAATCTACCATCTAATTTTTTGTCCATTGAATAAAAAATGATAACTCTTCCATTGTTTTATGAGAAACCTATGAAAACGTTGAATCATACATGCAATCTCACAAAAATTAGAGTTAATTGTAATATGACAAAACCTCAGGAGGTGTGTAGATAACAGGGGGAAAGAGAAAGTAGAATGGGCAACAGAAAAGAGAGAGCAAGAGCAACAAGGAGAGAGGTAGAAGGGGGCCCTAGAAGAAGAGGACCGCGAGAGGAAGATCGGGCAGTAGAGGGGAAAAAGGAGGGGAAAGAGAAAGGAGAGCAATAGCAAAGCAAAATGAGCAGAGTCGAGGTTAGTCAAACAAGGAGGATGCAGAATATAATCGGAAAGAGATAGAGGAAAACAAAAGAAAACATCACAAAAAAACACCCCTTCAGAAATATATAACATTACTAAGACGTCAGAGGCAGAAGCTTTTGATTTTCACCGAAACAAATTCGAGGAAGGTTTTTGCAATTATGAAAAGTGAAAAAGTTGGTAATTTATCTATTGCAAACGAGAGTAGTGCAACTATTCTACAAAATACCCTCATTTTGGTAGAATGGAAGACACCATTGAATTCAATCCTGAAATATTGATCAGAAAGCAAGTGCGCTTAATTGGGTGGACCAATTCAACATAGTTCCAATCAGAGATGGTCTCGACTTGTCTTCTGTGTTTGTTCAATCTTCTACATTTGATGGGGAAATATCAACTATAAACTTTTTTCTACATGCAATTCCACAAAATATTTTGCTTCAACATCTTCATCTCTACCCTATTGTACTGCTGCATAAGGGCAAGGCCTAGTGAGTTTTCCTCAACAATACAACTTCTAAATATCGTACATTGATACCTCAACTTTAAACGGTATGCCAAAAAATTAAAACAACAGCAAAAGCAAAGGAACTCTTGCATGAATATATAATAGAACAATATCGAGAGGTGTAACTAACTACCAATCAATTCCAAGGTTACCAATCATATGAAGGATTATCACAAAGGTAATCTAGAATGTACAAGACTAGAGTTAGCTAACAAGAAATGAGAGTATATAAGCCTCAAGTTTACCGCAATATTGCTAGAGCCGTACTCCCATTACCACAGCCCACCTCTAAAACCTTTGAATAGGCCTTGCAAGATGCTAGTTCCGGAAATTCCTTCAACAAATACCGCCTCTCCTGCATCCAAGAGATGTTTCAACAATGACACAATGGTAAGGAAGTAAAAAGTTATGTGGTTTAGTTGGATTGAGTTTAAAAACATATGTAAAGAATGGGTAAAACCAGATCATAGAACAAATGGGAAAGAATCTAATTAATAGACTACGCAATGGCCATAAGACATAACAAATAAAAAGATGACATAACAAATAATAACAATAAAATAAAATCAACTAATCAAAGGCCATAAGACGTGAAAGGGCAATGTCAAAGAAGGGCCAAGACCAAGAAATTCTAGGGCTTTGGAATAGTTTCTGAGGGAGTTAAAGCGCAGAGAAACCAACCTTTGGCTCTTTGAAGACAAATAGAGATAATAAGCCTAATTGAATCTTTAAGATGCTAACGCCCAACCTCAGATTTCTTCCCAAAAAAATTGTGAAAATCTAACAGTTCTATTTCATGTTTCGGTAAAAGTTTACCAGCATAGGAAATACATTACATTATATTTCGTCTGTTCCTGAGGTAAGATCGAAGAAACATATTATAAAGATGGCATGCTTCCAGTTCGTTGAAGATCTGCAACATATTTGTAAAAAACAAATACAAAATTGTAGCACAATGGCATATATACGTTCCATGTAATTTTTGCACAAAATTAAATAATTACTTGACAGAAAAACATATATATCACAACCAAAGCCAATATAAATCGTCTTCATAACGAATTTCAAGTATAAGCAATCTCATTGATGGAACGTGGTAATATTGGCAATTGTTACAACACCATCTTAAATTTCCTTCAAAAGATGAAATTATCCAACTTGAGCTTTTCACCTAAAATCCTACATGCATATATAAAGAGCTCGACCATGACATCTAATCAGGATGTAGCTAATTTATTCTAAACATACAACCCTATCATTTTGCAATGTGCAATCTACAACACACCAGAAAGCGACATCAACAACACTTTTTTACATCATTCTGCACAACAATCAAGTTCCGAAAGTACAGGCCAGTTAACAATCAACCAAAAACAGCTATAAGTTTTTAACAAGTAATGCCATAAGAAGATAAAACTTCAAACGTTCAGCGACTTCAACGATTAATTTTACCTTGAAGAACTTGCCAGTGGAATGACGAGCATGAAATTCTTCCCACGCTCCGGAGTCCTGCTCAGCGTCGTTGTTTAGATTATCAATCTTTTCCGAAGAGCAAGGCAGCAAATGGAATTGAAGAGAGGGATCGCTCTCAACTTCTTCTCTTAATTGCTCCCAATCGAAGTCTTTGGAGTAATAATTTTCTGCTACCAATTCTTCTCTGCTCATCGTTTGCGTCTGCGAGAGAGATTTTGCGACGATTGCTACTGAATATGTTTCTCTTCCTAATTACTATATATTAAAAGAAATTATAAAGTATTATACAATTGAGAAAGTTCACTATAATAATTTCTTAGTTATCAAGTTCTACGGTAAAATTTTACGGAGTAGGGCTGAAAAAATAATCAAATTACTCGATATTCAATTTGAAATTGATTAGTAAGAATTTGTTTGAATTCGATTCGCTAATTTAACAAACTAAATTTGAACTTAATTTTTCGTTTGATGAATTTCTAGACCCGGTTAAACTCGATTCAATTAGCAAAGAAAAGATAAAAATATATTTGAATATCAAGCTCGTTTTGATTATTAATCAAATCGAACTCAAACGTAAGATTTCAAGCTCGATACTAATCCAAACAAACTCAAATAAATGCATTCGACTCTGTTCGACTAATTTACAAACCTACTTGGATTAATTGGATGAACAAAAGTAAAATTTGAATGGAAATTGATGAATTTTAGGAATGGAACGAGGATGGAAAAGTGTTGTAGAAATAACAATTATAGTTGAAAAAGTGCAAAATATTTTCAGGTTGATGTGTGAATATCTAGCTCTTTATAAGGAGATTCAAGTTCACTGCAGTGAGATATTCACACTGATCCAACAGTATTACTCTCGACTTGTCCCTTCTAGGATATAACAGTCTGACAATGTTGCATGACTCTAACTTGCTCCAGACAAGTTGTAGAGTCCAAAACTTCATGAAAAAGAACATCTTCCTACAACTGATATAACTCTTCCAAAACTCCATGAAAAAGAACATCTTCCTACAACTGATATAACTCTTCTTATAGGATAATTGCATTTAGAAATCTCGTATGTGTGTATATCAAAAAGTAGAAAGATGCCTCATTTTATAGGTGTAGAAATCATTCACTATTTTAATGTGAATCAGTAGAATAGTGTGATAAGTTACAAGAGATAGTATAGATAAATGGTTAGAAAGTGGACATAATGTTGTGTATGAATATTGTGTAGTGGGACAATCCCCCACTCATTCTTTTTTTTGAAATAAGATCCCCTACTCATTCAAATATTTAAATTAAAGAGATTATACTAGTTGAAGGGAGACTATTATGCATGATAAATGTGTGAGATGCATTAAACCTCCACTTAGTGAAACAATAACGTTGATACTCCAGAGTTAGTAGTGGTCTCAGACTTGAGCTATGACTACTTAGGGAAAATAAAGATCCTTGCACACACATTAGTCAAGGTGTTGATATGAGTTTTAATAGCCAACACATTATCCCCTTGTGCTATCCCGATTTTCCTGAGCACTTTTTTTAGAATAAGTCAAATTCTCTTAGGAAGCGTCCTATTTACACACTTATATAGGTGAAATCTGTCAGGGGTGCTTCTGTAACTCTAACACCCTACTTATTCGAGCTACAAATTTTCATAAAGAGTTAATAAACTCAACCTCCACAATTCATTATATGATAAATGCACTCACATCATGGGGATGAAATAATTAAAATAAGATAGTGCATTTCAAAATAAGCCATCATATGATTCATTTTTCCACCATTGAACCTGGTTATAGGATCTCTAGTCCCCCGATTGCGTTTCCTCATACATGACTTATGATTGTATTAGCTTTGACCCCATCCCCATTTATGTGAGCATTTTTCTTGCCAAGGCCTTGGTTAATGAATCTGCAAGATTATAATAAGATTTAACATAATCAACATTAATATTGCCACTTACCAAGTATGATCTCACAATGCTGTGACTTCTTCTTATGGGTCTGGATTTACCGTTATAATAACGGTTTTGTACTCTACCCATTGCAGTGGTGCTATCACAATGAATTAAAAATCGGAGCAATTGGTTTTTCAAAGTATGATATTCGAAATAATAAATCTCTCAACCAATTCACTTCCTTACTAGTCGAAGCTAAAGACTTAAGCTCAGCTTCCATGGTAGAGATAACAATAATTATTTGTTTTTTAGACTTCAAATAAATAGCACCACCACCCAAAATAAAAATATAACCAGTGGTAGAACAAGAATCACCTGATAAGGTGTTCTGATTGGCATCAGACAAGCCTTCAAGTACAACATGATATTTTTTTTAGTAAAACAAGCCACAATATTTTGCATCAAGTAAATATCTCATAACTTTTGTTATGACATGCCAATATTCAATACCTGGTTTTCTTATAAACCTGCTAAGTACTCCTACAACATAGGCAATATTAAGCCGAGTGGAATCAGTGGCGTATCTCAAACTTCTAATTAAACTAGTATACTCATTTTGATTTATTACATCATCTTAAGCGTTTCCAAATAGGTTGCCATCATTTTAAGTGTCATTGCACACCATAAAAAGAGTTGTACAATTAAGTATGACTTACACTAGATCATCGAGGATGGCTAGCCGCCATTTCCACATGGTGTTGAATGCCATACTAAGGATACATTCATTACTGCTAGCTAAACCAACCCCAGTCCCAACATACTCTAGGTAGCGATGGGTTGAGGTAAATGAGATACTGTGTATTATGTGTTTTGTACAATGTAATATCACTTGACTTATATTACACCTGTTAATATTTTTATTATCAATTTCAGGGACTGTTTGGGAGCACTCGATGGAACATATGTAGATGTGAGAGTGTTGGCTGAGGACAAGTGACACTATCGAACTCTCAAAGGCTCCATATCTATGAATGTGCTAGGTGTTTGTGACAGATATTTGAAGTTCATCTATTGTCTTGGCGGGCTGGAAGATAGTGTGACAGACAGTAGTGTCTTACGTGATGCAATCAAACCGACCAAATGGTTTGAAAATACCACACAATATATATTTTATTTGATTGAATAGTTGTTTTTCTCTTGTATTGTTTACTTGTAACACATAAACAATGCACATATCCATTCTTGCGTTTGTTACAAGGAGCTATCACCTTTGTGATAGTGGATACACGGAGACGTTTTTCTTACGCCATACATGGGTGTATGATATCATTTGAAGAAATGTGAAACAGGCCGATATGTTCCATAGAATCCAGAAGAGTTCTTCAATATGAACCATTCAAGTGCATGGAATTTCATTGAAATGACATTTGGAATTATGAAAGCTCATTGGGCTATACTGCTTAACCCAACATTTTATTCTATTACAACACATAATATAATTATAATGGCCTGTTGCCTACTACATAACTTCGTACGACAAAAAATGTTTGTCGAGTGTTCGCCGGAATCAGAGTAGGAGAGGAGGACGGAAGTGATGGAGAGTGGGAAAGATGGAACGAAAGCTATTGTTGCAGCTCGAAAATAGCTGCAAAAGTGGGTTAGGAAAGCTAAAAATGACAAGGAAATGTCTTTTTCACTAGATAACTCTCCACCTTCATTCCTTTCATTAAGCATACTTAAAATAGGAGCTAGGTACAACTGGCTACCCTTTCAGGATGTATTTGGATTGATGGATTTGGATTCGAGCGAAAAATTTGAAAAAAGAATTTCAAATGATTTCATTTAAAAGGAATTTGAAAATCTATCCATATTCATCATAACATAGTTCAAAATTAGAATGGAAGGATTTGAAATCCTTTAAATTTGAAATTATCCAAACAAATTCAAAGGATTTGTTATTAAGGATTTCAAATCCTTCGATCCAAATGCAACCTCAAGGAAAATTCTTACCCAATCAGGTTTGGTCGAACCAAACCAATCACAAATCAAGTGTGATACACGTGTCATGTGATTGATCATTTTTCATAAACTGTACACCAATCACACGATAAATGTATTGCAGATAATAGTACTAGTACTAGTGGGCTGGGGTCTAATATAGTGTCCTGAAGGTGGGCCTGCTTTTTCTTATTTCGATTGGGCCGCATGATTTTAGTTGGGCTAGGCCTATCATATATATATATATATACATATACACTGAAAAATTTACTTTTCTATTTTTGTAGATGAAAAATAAATAAAAAAATTCATAACCACAGCCACATGTATAATTAATGTATTCGCAATTCATTTACACAGAAATGATGCTGTCTGTGAGTAGTTGGTGTTATTGTGTTTCATTTATGTTTCTCACATGGCCTTCTTTTAACTCCTGAGAAAAACAACTCGATTGACATTTCATTAAAAAAATATATATATTCTCTATATCGTAACGATCACGACTTTAAAATCATAGGAAATCAATTTTATCCATCATAATCAAATAAAATCGATACAAAAAATTAAATTTTAACCACAGTTAATAAACATTTGCCATAATTTTAACTACAACTGAAACATTTACTATAATTTTTAGATGTAATTAAAGTTTTAACCTTACTTATAAAAATAACGGTTAATAGTCATCACGAAATTATAGTTAAATATTTTTGTCACACTTTTCACTTTTTACCAAAAGTAGTGTCTCTTTTAATGCACATTATTATAAATGAGTGTCGCAAAATTTGGTGAAAAGTTTAGTCAAAGTAATTTTTACGTAAATTTGCAATGAAATTTCGGTGGTCGACAGCTTTTTTGATGTCTAGCGATGACTACTTCTTCCGTCAAACTCTTGTCAAATCTATCCATGAAATTTGCAACAAAATTGTTGTCGCAAACTTTTGTCATGTTTTTGTAACGGATTTTGCAATGCCGAATGTGAAGAGGTATACATTTTCACATGAATAGATATATTTTCACTCTTATAAGGTAATTTGGTAAGAAATTTTTTTATTTGACCTGCATTAAGTCAGTAATAAATCAATGGGGAGGGGGGGGGGGTAAATATAGATTTTTATTTAATTTTTTGTTAATATCAACAAATTCGATGAGTTTTAACTAATAGGGGGATCTATTTGTTAGACGAAAACAAATGTTGGGGGTACTGAATTTTTTCAAACCACAGGAAGTTTACATGTAATAACACCAAACCTCAGGAGAGGGCAGTGTAACTATCATACATACATATATATATATATATGTGTGTATGTATGTTGTGTTTCCCTTTTAACTGATTAAGTTCGGATTGAATTTTCTATTTCAAATTTTGTTGCATCTTTTATTCCGATCAACATGTACATGTCACATATATAAATGAGTGACTTAAATAAAATAAATGGCGTAACCTTTATACACGTGGTAAACGCTGCTCCTAGAAAAATGCAAAATAAGTTTGTCTGCTATCTTATCGTCAGTTGATAAGATGGATAGTGATTGAATTTATTTTATCATCGGTTGATAAGATGATAGAATCGAAAAGAGTATTTGAAGTGATTTCAATAGAATTTCAGTAGTTATATATCTACTTCGAACCATGTGTTAATAATTCATATGGAAAATTCCTTACCTATTTGATCATCTACCATGTCCATAGAACACGTATTAAATTAAATTAACTCACCATTGTTCATGCATGTTCTAACTATGTCTGAAACGTGTCAACCAACAACTATTGCAATTATTAATTGTTAGCTATGGTCCAAGACATCACTGTCCATACACAAGACTACTATGAAACCTCTAGTTTAAGAATCAATTAATGCATATTCGTAATGAAGAATTAGAGAATCAAATAATACGAACAAGGCCTAACGAGGATTACATATGACATTTCCTGGGAGCTGTTTAGTGAACTTATTAACCCCTTATCAAGCACTCATTAAACTCCACAGACGTTATATGCCATTGTCTATAAAAAAATAACAATTATAATACAAACATATTACTTACTGTAAGTTTTGGCGAATTCTACTCAACGTCCCCTCTTGGCTGATTCTACGACTTATAACAGTGTTAGATCGAATCGTAGAGGTTGGTCCCATGGTCGTAATTATACGCGAGACTCGTACCCGTAGCATTTATAATACAAAGGGGGCAAGACAATTATACTGGATGGTGATTTAGACAAATATTGCCAGTGGTTGTCCGAAGTGACAGAGAAGATATCATTGCTATAATTTATAAATAAATAAAAGTATCTGTCCACATTGCTAAGTTTTTTAAAAGAAGGAGATTGAGTAGGGATGGTGGAAACAGAGACAGTCATAAATTTTGGGCAGTGAGTGTTGGAGCTGAAAGCTGGAAAATCGCTAATCTAAAATTCTGACAATGACTCCCTGTTTACCTTAATCTATCCACATTAATTAGATGCATATACGGACAAATTAATACCTCTACCTATACATGTCCTGTATCGGGAAATTGTATTTTTCGTCCTGTATTTTAGGTTATTATACTTTTCGTCCCACTAGTTATGAGATTCTCATTAATGATTTTATAAGGTACAAAAAATCTCATTTTTAGTTTTTTCTTCAGATTCCATTAGTATTTTGATGGAAAAGGCCACGTGTTGATTTTAAAGTACTAACGGAATCTGAAAAATGACTAAAAATGAACTTTTTTTAAACTTATAGGACGTTTACTGAGAATTTTCATAATTAATGTGATGAAAATGTACTGATTCTGAGATATGGGACGAAAAATACTATTTCCCCTACTACAACGCGCTTTGTCTGGTTGAATGATATATATGGAGGGGGTAGGTGCTATGCAATAAAAGATAAATATTCATTACAAAATATTAAATAATAATTATAAAATTATCATTAAAAATATGTATATTTATATTAAGTTATAATAATTTTGATCTTATCATAATATGATTTGATGCCCCTCAAATATTTTTTCTCAAAGCCCAAAAATAAGAAAGTGGGCCCTCAATCAAACAACCTACAAGGTCAAGTCTTACTGGCTCATGAACAAGGCATTAAGCCCATAACAAAAACGAGCCCAATTCAGCAAGGAGAGTCAGCATACAACAGGGAGTCACGTTACACAGGTCGCTGACACCTTGAGACACATCATACTAAAAAATCTCCCCCTAACTCTAAATAATCCGGCTGAAATCAAATTTTTAACCAGAAGGTAACAGATTTTTGGATGCTTAGGCAAGCTGGGCAAGACTCGATAAAATGGTCATATCTTCGTCTAAATAAGTCCAAATCATGAACAAATTTTTGGTTGAGTAGCTAACACATGTAGCTTTCCAATGGTGTATGATCTACCATAACCACCTTATGAATCTTGCTCTACGGTCACCTATAAATGGATCATTTTTGCAGTCATTTTGGTAACATCTACTATCACACTCCAACTCTCACCCTCTCTCGATTTTTAAGCCATTTTTAGCTTACCTTTTGCATTCCATACAATTTTCTTCACTTTAGTATTATATTCAACCATTATTCTCAATCATCAAAAAAAAAAAAAAAAAACCATTATTCTCACATTAATTCATGTTTTCCCTTTATTTCTTCAGAAATAATATTACTAACTTAAGCATCGGGGTGCGAACCCCTATTTTGCAGGTTAGTCCTCATCTGATCTTAGAATTTTTTGTGAAGATCCTTCGATCATTTTGGTGCTGCTGGATCCTAGTACGAATCATTGGCGCTGTCTATGGGAACACTTGAGCTTTAGACGTGAGAAATGACAAGTTCGGATAACAGAGGTGACAACGGTTTATTTGAGGGAAACACTTCCCTCTCCACTGTAGCAGGTTCTGTTGTTCCACCTCTAGAACAAGCATTTGGGGGACTTAATGCCTCAGCTCCAGCTTTCAGCCCGACAGCTCTGCTTGCTGCCTCCCACTCTTCTCTGAGCAGCTTCGACAATTCATAGTCTAGACCATCAACTAAAGTCAGGCTCCCAAGCCAACGAAGCAGGCCTCTCAGTAGGAAAGGATCAGAACGCAAAGAGCAAGGAGCTTCCATCGGTACCCACTGCTCTTCAGCAAGATGGACCTATACCTGCTAACCCTGCCAGCAAGGAGGCAACACCTCAGGAACCACCAGAGTACTAGCGCTCTCTCAAGAAAGAAATGGTGGAACTTCGCCAAGAGGTAAGAAAAGAAGCCTTCCTTGCTGAGCCAAGTATCCCCTTCATCACTGACATCATGGACTATCAATATTAGAATTATGGACTCAAGAAACAACTAAAAGACTACAACTTTAATTGGCTATACATTTAATTCTTTTACAAAATTACTAATGGGTTATAAAATTTGTTAAATAGTTAACAACATCACAAAGATATATATACTGGTTTAAAATTTATTTATTTTTATCTATTATCTGGTCGACATATATAAACATATACTATTTTTTATAGCATGCGATTCATTATTTCATTGAATAAATTCAAAATTTGACAATTGATTCAATACATTAATGTTTCAAATCAACAAATACATTCAAATGAGACAAAAAAACAACAAACTACTATAGAATTAGACGTATATTTATATTCATGGGACTCGAACTTATATTTCTTCACGTTCCCTAACCTATCTTTCACAAGAACAAGATGACACCATTTACAAGAAAAACACTCAATAGCAACAAAAAAAATCAGTGTCGAGCTAATTAGCAAGTAAAATTTTCGTTGCTAATGCATTATTTAATATAAGAAATTTACTTGCTAATGAATTTAGTAACGAAAGTTTACTTGCTAACAAATTAACAACAAATTATTTAAAATATATATTAAGTAGTGTAGGTTAGCAAAGAGAATTTTTCTTTGCTAATTTAGCTCGACATTGATTTCAACAACAAATTTTTTCGTTGCTATTAAACTCTTTTCTTACAGTGCATCGAGCCACTTGATCGTCCCTTCGATATTAGCAATGTTAATTCACACCAAAAGGCTGAACATATAAAATAAGCTGTACTAATCTCTTACAATCTTTCAATAATGTAATAATATAAGGCAATTCTCGTTTACACGCCTCAGTCGTACAACAACAACAAATCACTAATAGCTGTTAGAGTAATTATACAACAAAGTATAAGCATAATTTACACTCATACTTAGGAGAATACACATATATACATAGGTATAATTAATTAACCTAGAAAAATAATACAAACATTAACACACAAAAAACTTGACCAACCACCTCAGTTATTGCACTCTCTCAGTACCACAATAGCAATTTAATGTTTTTTTTTTTTTTTTGATAAAATAGCAATTTAATGTTAGGCAGTGGCAGTGTGCATGCTTTTGTTCTGAAGATCATTCAACAATCCGACCTGCCACACAACTGTCCAATTCATTACAACAGATCTACCATCCTACCTTTGCTTTGCTGTGGTTTTATTACCTTCATTAAATTCCTAGCTGCTGCAACTATAATCTATATATATATGCATGCATATCTGTCTATATATACACACCCTCAAGTTCTTGAGTTTGTGCAATTTGCCTTCATTGCAATATCTCCAATGGCTACCCTTTGCACCATTTTTGTGGCCCTCTTTTCGGCAGCACTAATGCTCGTCGCCACCACCCGCGTCGAGGCTCGAGCGTTTTTCGTGTTTGGAGATTCGCTGGTGGACAGCGGCAACAACAACTACTTGGCTACGACTGCTCGTGCTGATGCCCCGCCTTATGGCATCGACTACCCGACTCGCCGGGCGACGGGGCGGTTCTCTAATGGCCTTAACATCCCAGATCTAATCAGTTGAGTTTTTGAATATGCATCACATTGTTTTAATTTGTGGGAAATTAATTTATGAATAGGGTTAATTTTGCAATTTTACTTATATGAAAATACTAATAGACACAAACGTCGACTTTTTTTTTTTTTTTAAAGTTTATGGGGTCGCATTGACTTTTTTTTTTCCCTTTCAGGTGAATATTTTTGCTATTAATAATTACAGAATGACCTATATAGATGACTTGTAAAAAGCAATCCATAGCTCCTAATCCTTTTATAAGAATTACCACTTTTGAGCCATCATAAATTTACCCATGCACAATACATCACCTCACACACGCGCGCACATATATTTTTGGTTTAATTATATTTTTAGTCCTGTAATTATAATTATTCATTATTTTAGTCCTGTAATTTGTTATAATTGTAAAATGGTCCTTTGTTTCCTTTCTAGTTTCGCAATTTTAGGACAAAATTGGCTGGAATTATGATGTCATCTTCTGGCCAACTTTGAAAATCTTGACCAATTTTAACCTAAAATCGCGAAATTAAAAAAGTTAAATGACTATTTTACAATCCTAACAAGTTATAGGACTAAAATGCCGAATAATTATAATTACAACTAGACTAAAAATGCAATTAAATGTATGTCTTTGGCATGTTTTGTTATATTTGAAATTTTATGTAGCAAACCTTGTACATAGAGTTATTACTACATTTGCTAGCTTTTGTAACATGATTTATATTCTGCTTTTATGGTCCAAGTGTGGGGGTGTGATGGTTAGGTTGTTTGCAGGTGAGAGCATTGGTGCGAGCGAGTCACCTCTGCCGTACTTGAGCCCGGCGCTCAACGGTCCAAGACTGCTCGTCGGAGCCAACTTTGCTTCCGCCGGCGTCGGAATTCTCAACGACACCGGAGTTCAATTTGTAAGTCCTGCAATGAAATATAATATTAATGACAAAATATTGGTTTATAACTAATAATTTTAAAATTGCGACGACAGGTATATAAATATATATATTAACTGACAATAATTTTGATCTTAATACAGTAAAATTTTCAAAAACTTGTGAGTGACAAGAATCTCATGTTAAGTTGTTATTAATGGTAATTAATTAATTAATAGCAACACAAATACAATGACGACTATCTATGTTTGCCCATATTGGATCGTCGCTGTGCACATGTTACTAATTGTTTCAAGTGACAATTTTGTGCTACACAATTTTTCTTGTCAGTAAGTATTATTATATGGGGTGACAATTTTAGTCCTCTATAAATATATTTCTACAATATGGTCTTATAATTTTAAAAATCTCGTATATTGAGAACAAAAATGACTGAAATTTGCTGACAGATCAGAAAAGTGGACGTGACCAACTTATTTAGACGCACTTTTTTTCAGCTATTTTTGTTCTTAATGTGTGAAAATTTTAAAATTATTGAACAAAATTGTCAAAAAATGGTACATAAATATATACATGAATGTTTTGCAGGTGAACATAATAAGAATAGGGCAACAACTGCAGTATTTCCAGCAGTATCAGCAAAGAGTGAGTGGTCTGATCGGCGCTGAGGAGGCGCAGAGACTGGTGAATCAAGCGCTGGTTCTCATCACTCTCGGCGGCAATGACTTCGTCAACAACTACTATTTGGTGCCCTTCTCCGCCAGATCTCGCCAGTTTGCTCTTCCTGACTACGTTCCCTTTCTCATCTCCGAGTACCGGAAGATTTTGCTGGTAATTCTCTTCCTCGTAAATTCTTATACAATGTGGTGGTTCAGGTGAACTTATAAGCTCTTTGAAAATATTTTACGTGATGTTTTAGAACTTATAAGATGTTGAAAAGTGTTTGGTATGTTTTTTGTTTGTTTGTTTTTTTGTTTTTTTTTTCCAGAAAAAAGTCTGTAAAATTTGAAATAAGATGTGGGGAGTTTATAATTAGTTAGAAAATTGACGATGTTGATATTTCGTAAACTCCATAATATTATTTTATTCAAATGCTTCGTGAGCTTAATTAGTTTTAAAATAAGGTACATTGGACTAGCTTCTCTAAGGTTTGACATATTTACAAATACCCTATGTTTGTTTGAAAAATTATCAATACTCTCTGATATTTGATGAAATTGTGTAATTTTTGGATGGAGATTTGGAATTGTCGACCTTGCCTTTGCTATTCTTTTTTCTTTTTTATTGTTAAAAATAATTATAAAAAATCGGACGAGGTGGGTGGGATTTTGAAAAATGGTAAAAATATTGTCCACTTAGTCCATAAATAATTTCAGAAAATTTTCAAAAATAAGTAAAATTGTAATTCATAGTCCACAAGAGCGTTCAATTCACCATGAAAAATAGATGGAAACTTGACGGGGACTAATGGATTGGGCTGCTTGTGATGATTGTTAAAGTCATAGGCTATTAGTAATTTTTCAAACAATAAGGGGTATTTGTAATTATACCAAATTTCAAGAAAACTCGTTGTAATTTACCTTTTAAAAAAAGATCTAACATCTCATGAGCTCTAAAACTATACAATAAAATACATATTATGAGATTATAAGATGTTTTAAAGTAAGTCATTAATTAGTTCAAATCTCACCAGCGTATCTATGAGTTTTTTTTTTTTT
Source organism: Sesamum alatum (assembly GCA_034509735.1). Taxonomy (NCBI): domain Eukaryota; kingdom Viridiplantae; phylum Streptophyta; class Magnoliopsida; order Lamiales; family Pedaliaceae; genus Sesamum; species Sesamum alatum. The sequence goes on along the minus strand of JACGWO010000002.1, from coordinate 46,712,486 downwards.
TTTATCTACTTCAATAATAGTTGTTGGTTAATCATCATTCTATTACCTATCTTGATAACATGATATATTAATTGTTATAATTATTAGTAATTATAAGTAAGAGTTCAGGGGAAAATGAAGCATGTGAGGGGGAAAATCTTGCCCGGATCAGGTTTGTCGAATTAAACCAATCACAGAGCAAGTGTGGTACATCCGCTATGTGATTAGTAATTTTTCCTGAACTGTACACTAATCAGACGACAAGTATATTGTACTTGCTATATTTGATTCAAATTTGACCGAATCGGATCCGGGCTAGAATTTCCATATAAGAGTTGATGAGAGGTAATAATTGTGGAGGGAAAAACTCAAATGTGTTGAGATGCATCAGGGTTCAATTTGTTGTTGTTCTTACAAGCAGCATTCAATGTAGTAGGAAATAAAAATAAATGTAAGAACTGCAGCTCATCCATGTGAGTGAGTTATCATCATCACTTGGTCTTTTAAATGCTCTGGTCCACTACTCACCAAAAGTATATTAAGACAGTGTTTCAGCTAAATTTATTTAATAAAATGTTATAAATAATTTATACATCTTATAGATTATTATTATTAGAGTTTATGAAATGTTAGAACTTATTCGAAAAAAAAAAGTTAGTTATTTAAACGTTTGTCAGTAATAACAACGACAACAATAACAATAATAATACTGATGTGTGGGCATGGACAGAGACTTTATGAATTGGGAGCTCGAAGAGTACTGGTGACGGGAACGGGGCCGCTGGGGTGCGTACCGGCAGAATTAGCCATGCGAGGCAGAAATGGGGAATGCTCGACCGAGCTCCAGCAAGCTGCGGCCCTTTTTAACCCACAACTCACTCAGATGCTGCTCGCCCTCAACGATCAACTGGGAGACAACGTCTTCATCGCTGCTAATACACAACTAACGCATTACGATTTCATCAGCAACCCTCAAGCATTCGGTACGTATCCTCGCTCTCTCTTCGTCCTTCTTCATTATTGTCTCACGTACAAGTCAAATCACACGAGAGTAGGTGGAACGTCAAATCAGTTTAAACTTTTGAATGAAACAGACAATGAACATAAAATACATATTTCATCTTAAACTTCAAAAATAAAATGGACGATGTTTCAAATTAATTTATAATAGTTATTATGTTTTCCTCGACACCTCTATTATAAATTTATACTTAACTATTATTTACTTTTGAGGGCATGTCCTAAAATAAATTAAATCAACACGACCCCTAATTTTTTTTTAAAGAAAGCTCATCCCCGCTCGTATCAGGGTGCCACATTCTCTTTTTGGCATGTTCATCTTGTAATTTTAAAAATTTTGCACCGTGAGGACAAAAATAATCAGAATTTGCTTAAATGACCGAAAAAGTGCACCTGACATGCTTAATTGAGTATACTTTTTCCGACTATTTTGGTCCTCAACGTGAAAAATTCTTAAAATTACAGCTGAAAATTGCCGAAATGAATCCTTACCAGACTAAAACTATCGCCTCCATACTTACACTTAAAGGACTAAAAATTACAATATTTCCCAACAATCGACTGAAAAAACGGACGAACTGGGCAGGATTCGTGACGTCGAAGGTAGCATGCTGCGGACAAGGGCCATTCAATGGACTGGGACTGTGCACACAGCTCTCCAACTTGTGCCCCAACCGAGATGTGTACGCGTTCTGGGATCCATTCCACCCATCCGAAAGGGCTAACAGACTCATCGTTCAGCAGATCATGACTGGCTCCATAGAGTACATGAACCCCATGAACCTCAGCACCATTCTGGCCTTAGATTCTCGGACATAAATTAACAAACATCCTTAATTTCGATCCTCATGCAATAACTTTATTTTGGTTGATCTCAAGATTGAAGTATCTTAGCCATTGGATAATTAAGATTTTGCGTGTTTTTGTGTGTGTTCTTTGAGATTTTGAGTTTGTAGGATTTGTTGAATGGTTCATGTACTCATGATTATGGAATGATGATACATTAACTGTTTAAATACCAGAGTTTATTGTTTGCTAGGAAACACCATTTGTTCAAGAATTTATGATGTGTTAATTATTGTTGTAACATTCATCCATATTTTTGTACGTTAGTCTTGAATAGAATGAAATCCCCACATCATATATGACTATAATGACGTATGATTACTCGTATAATATTTTTGGTCCTGTAACTATAGACCGTTAGTACTTTTGGCCATGTAACAAATTTAGTCATTTTTTTGACGAATTTAGTGTTGAACATCTCACATTAGTCCTTTTTGATAAATTTAGTCATGTCTTGACAATTTTGATCTTATTCTCACTCGAGTAAATATCATTTTTTGTCCTGTAACTATATGTCGTCAGGACTAAATTTGTCAACACAGGACTAAATTTGACAAAAAAAGACCAAATCTGATATGTGTTGGACTAAATTCGTAAAAAAAAAAAAGAAAAACTAAATGTGTAAATAAAATAAGTTACAGGACCAAAAGTGCTAACTAATTAGCAAGTAAAATTCTTGTTGCTAATTTATATTATTTAATATAAGAAATTTACTTGTTAATGAACTTAGTAACGAAAATTTACTTGCTAACAAATTTAGCAATGAATTGTGTAAAATATGTATTTAGTGTAGATCAGCAACGAGAATTTTACTTGATAATTAGTTCGATGCTGATTTCAACAACAATTTTTTTCTTTATTATTTAACTATTTTCTTGTAGTGAATACGACCAAACTGTCTTTAGAGGCTATTGAGGTTCTTTTTTAAAAAGTTCACGGATCGTCTTGTTATTTTTTTTATTCAAAAGAGTTTTGTGCCTATCAGTGTCCGTTTTCATGTGGGGTAACCTCAATTAATTTGATCCGAACGCCCACGTTAATTCTAATATATTTATTTTGATATTGCACACTTTTCTAGATAAGTAATAAACATATCAAATACATAAGACCAAAATATATACTTTACACTAATAATATACACTTAATACATAAAGTATAATATGAAATAGCTATATATACAACACAAAAATAACAAAGAATTGGAGTGTCATCAATGATGTCTTGCATATTAAATGCCACTGTGAAGTCATAAAGCCACAAGACCAGAGCTCTCATATATTCAATTATGGCAGTTCTGTTGGAAAACTGCATTTTACGTCTCATAATTTACATTAATTGTGATTTTGGTCTCATTAATTTTTGACGTAATAATTTTAGTCGCATAAGTCCATAAATATTATAATTTTAGTCCCATTAACAAAATCCGTTAAAATTTTAACGGAAGGAGCACGTGCATGGGACTAAAATTGCAACATTTGTGGACTCATGGGACTAAAATTACAACATTTATGGACTTATGGGACTAAATTTGCGACGTTTCATTAGATGTGATTTCTGGACTTAACGGAGCACGTGCTCCTTCCATTAAAATTTTAATGGATTTTGTCAATGGGACTAAAATTGCAACGTTTGTGGACTTATGTGACTAAGATTGCCATGTCAAAAATTAATTGAATCAAAATCACAAACGGTGTAAGTTATGAGACATAAAATGTAATTTTTTCAAGTTTTTGCAACCCACCACATTTTACTGGTTAAAATTAAATGGGTTTATATTCAAGATTTAGGTTTGAATCTTTGTCAGGATATTTAATCGGGTAAATGTACATCCTAATTTATCTGTTAACTTTTATGTGATTAAGTCTTAATTCTTAATGCAGATAGTATATCAATTGCTTGATTGAATGCATCATGAATATTGTATATATATATACTCTACAAAAATTTTGAATATCAGAAATTATAATTTTAAGGGCTCTTTGACCGTTGCAAATCCAAAATATCATGTACACGACACTACAATAGAAAAGATAATATTACTTCCAAAATATCAAATATCGATTTTAAAAATAATATTAAAAAATATAAAATAAGTGATAATGCGTCAATAGTTTTGATCTTATTAATATAATTATTTACGCGTACAATTGTCATTATTAAAACGACAAAAAAAATTATCACATACTGCAACATCAACAATTTTAAAATTATCACTTTTTTTCCTCTTTCTCCCTCTCTTCCTTTTTCCTTTTTTTTAAAAAAAACTTGTTTAGGGTTAAATTTCGAATCCTTAAACTATGCATGCAGTCGCATTTTGGCTCATAAAGTATGAAAAGTAACAAAAACCCTTCTGACAAAATAATTTGGAATTGATACGACAAAAATATTCTTCTCACTTATCTCCTATACTTTTTATTTTATTCCCTTAGGTAGGTTTTATAACTTCACCAAGTATTACTTTTAGTAATTTAAAATTTTACTCAAAGTGTATTTAAAAAATAATATTTAAAGCTTAGAGCTATTTATTAGTTATGTAATAAAAAAATATTTACAAGCGCAATATATGCATATTTATTTTAAAAAGTAAATTATTTATGTTAAAAATTATATATAAATATGTGTAAATACATAATGCATATAATTTTAAAAAAGCATGTTATATAACCTATAAATTTTATTCAAGTACATGTACACATAATTAAAATATATCATATTATTATTCAAAAAATCATATAGAATGTTATAGATTAAATATATTATAAATTTGCATATTTTATAGTCTATATATATGTTTGATATAATATTTTTAAATTGTATGGATAATTTATTTTTACAAAAAGTTCAATATATATAAAAACACAAACAAAACTTATATAAGTTTTTGAACAGTTATGTAAAAAATTACAAGAATCGTAAATTTGTAGAGTATTTATGTTAAATATAATTTTTATAATAATTTAAATTATATTTTTAGGGGAATGATTGAAATAGACGTACTTTAAGGGTGCAAAAAATAAGGATAATTTCGTCATAAAAATAATTAATCCATACGATGGAGCATTTTGTTACATTTTATAGTTTAGAGGGGGAATACACTTCATGCATAATTCAAAAGTGCAAAGTATATTTAACCCTATTTTTTATGTAAGTGCGGGTATATGGTTCTTTAGCAAGTTCTAACGCCCACACCATAATGTCACATACTAAACGAGGTTCGTGTATGTATAGTCGACAATTGAATGGTTATGATGTCTCGAGATCAGCAAGAATTACAATGTAGACTCACAAATTACTTTTAACAATTCAGAACAATAAACTCAGTTTCAAACTATCTTCAGTCTAAATGTATCTGCACAATGAAGAGTGAGAACATTTCTGCCAAATAGCACCCAACTTTTCTCCCTTGGGCAAAAGAAAGAAGTTTATACGCTGGATTACATAGTTCACGGCGTTTTAGAATCAGAAACGGGAGATAGTAAGCTTCTTTTCTAAAGTTCAGGGATCGCAGTATAGAGGGGCAAAATGCAATTGAACCTCACAAGAGTATCTGATTTTCATCATAATAATCACCTCGTAAGCATCTATACAACGTACGGAATCAAAGCTTTAACGTTCTTAGGGAAATCCTCGAACTTGGAAAGGTACCAATTTTTGGTGGCGCAGCTCCTTATAAGTAAATATGTAGCTGATCCAGCGGAGCACAAGTACGAAAATAATGTCTGAGAGATGAATGAGATTCCAATAAAAGTAAGGATTTCGAAGAGATAATGAGGGCATATCACCAAACTGAAAAGACCTCCTCTTGGAATCTTGTAGTCCTTATCGTTCTCATCCCTTAGCTTAGAGAGCAGGTAATGGTGGTAAAAGTTGCCGATGACACCCACCAGAAACATCAACACACCAACATACTTGAGATCAACCAACGGCTCTGGAAATCCTTCAACCCGGTGCTGGAAATAAATCATGCTAGCAGCAGATGTTAAGTAGGAAGATGAGATAAAAAGTGCAGAGTTCAGAACCATATAGCCGCTGAATTTGTGAAGGAATAAAACCTGCAAAAGCATGCTGTCATTATATACAATTAATGACATATTTATAGTGACAATAAAAAATTAATGACAATAATCTTTGGTTCGCCACTGTACATAAGTTGCTAATTATTTTTAGTGATAATTTTATGTACAATATTGTTGTCACTAGTTTTACTAGTGACAGTTATTATTAAAATCATGGAACTCATTATTGTGATAAAATACAACTTTTTGTCGGTTAATATTAGTAACAATGCTACAATAGACATTTGATTTTTTTGACGCTAATCTTCTCTTCTTGTGTAGTGAATGACGATCTTATACAAAATTATGTTCCAAGTAAGAAAATGAAAGGAGCGATATATAATTGTGTTATATATAAAGAATAACTAAGTTAAAAATTAAAGCAACTTAATTGACATAGATCTCTCATTAATATAAACTAAAATTATTTTGACACAGTTATGTTTGGGTTAGACTATTTCTTACTTCTAAAAATTGACTTCTAAATACAAGAATTCTAAAACGAAAAGTCCGCCACGTACTTCATGGATAAATATTTACTTTGATCAAATGAATTTATCTTGAAATTAACTTTCTACTTTACTTCCTTGAAGGGTTCGTCTGCTTCAAATGAGTAGAAAATGAAAAATGAAAGGGGGAGGGAGAGGGAAAGGAGAAAAGGGAGGAAAGAATAATAGTTTTGCTTCAAGTTGTTTGGTACGATTGGAAGGAGAGTAAATCTCAAATACTTTCCCTTGTTTGGTATGAGAAAATTAGATTGAGAAGAAAAGATTAATTTTTGTAATTTTTACACTTTAACCCTTTCTCTTCATTTTGTATTAGAAAATAAACAAGTTAATATTATACTAATATCAAAGATCTAAAAATCTTAGTAATAAAAATATATATCAAACAAGAAAAATAATATTTTTTATTAATATAAATATTCATCAATACGAATATTGTTCATTTATTCTAAATTATTCGGTTTAAACAAAATAAAAATTACTCGTGCCAGCGACGGGAAGAGGGAACACGATTAGGGGAATGGATTATTCAATCAAGATTAATAGCACATTAGCAATAAAAAATTCTAAACAATTGCAAATGCAAAGTATGGTTACCGGATTGTTAACTTCGGGGTAGTAGTTTTTCCAACAATTTGATTATCTTTTTTCTGGCGATTATGTACGGTATTATCAGCGGGAAGGAGAAAAGAATTGGAGGGAAAATTATATATATATATATATATATATGGGCAATCGAGTAAATAAAAATAAAATATGTATTCTTTTTTCTTTTTAGCCTTATACTTCTACTTTTCCGCTCAATTTCAGATGGAAACGAAATTGGATTTCGAAGGGGTTTCATATACATTCAGTTTTACTTCCCCTCCATCTCTTCGTCCAAACCAAATACTAAACTTTTTCATATACATCCTCTTTTACTTCCACTTCTTCTGTATTATCATTTGAGCCATCAAGTATTAAAATCTGCCTCATACCCAACTTAAGATTCAAGTTCGTAATGTCTAATTTTTTTTATTAAATTTATATTTGAATTTCTTATATCTATTTTCAGATATAACATATCATGATATCAACATCATACATAAACATACAACTACATAAAAATACAAAAACAATGATCCAAAATACAATGATTTTTTACCACATCACAAATATGGAGAAAAATATTTAAAAGATCAATATCTATAAGACATGGAGATATGTTTTCTTCTTTTGGTATGTTATAGTTGTATGAAATAGTGGTTAAATAATAGGGTAAATTACATCCACCTCCCTTGAAATTTAACATAATTACAAATACCTCCATGAGGTTTATAATTTTCAACCAAATGCCTAAAGTTGACCATTTTGCCCTTAATTTTTAGTTAAATTGCAGAAAAATCAATCGAGGCAAATTACATTATTAATTTCTCTGTGTAAAAAACTTTAAGAACCTCTCCCTGCGCATTGTAGTCCAAAAAAATTCAAAGAATTTTAAAAATTAAATAAAATGCATAAGGGCATTTTGGTCAGTTTATCTATAAAAATGGATGGAAATAAGTTATGTATTAGACGATTACAAACCTCAAGGGAGTATTTATAAATTTTCAAACAACGAGAGAATATTTGTATTATGCCAAATCTCATAGAGGTCACTGTAATTTACCCTAAATAATATAAACATGTAGTAGAATTAGAATTTGAAAGAACGAGATTGTCAATAATTGTGCTATAAACTAATACATGTAATTATGAATGTATGGTCAACCAAGTTGATAGAAATGTCCCAACTACAACAATGATCACAAGACTCTTCCCATCTTTACCCAAAATGGTATTATTGATCCCATAAGAATGGACTATTTCAACTTTGGGTCCCGTTCTTTATGAGAATTTTTTTTGGCCTCCGGTCCCATAAAATTTGCAGCATTGGTCCACAAACATAACAAATTGGTAAAATTATATTTTTAATCTTGTAACTAAAGATTGTTAGCACTTTTGGTCCTATAACTTACTTCATTTACACATTTAATAATTTTTTGACGAATTTAGTCCTGAATATATCACATTTAGTCCTATTTTGACAAATTTAGTCATGTGTTGATAATTTTGGTCTCATTCTCACTCAAGTATATCTCAATTTTTTGCATGTAATTATATGCTATCCAGACCAAATTTATCAACACAGAACTAAATTTGCCGAAAAAGGACCAAATTTGATAGGCTTAAATGTATTTTTGGTCCCGTAACTTAGGTCATTTGGCATTTTCGTCATTTAACTTTTTAGGGTAGCATTTTGGTCTTGTATCATTTTAATTTTCGTGATTTTAATCCTTTTTTTGCCGGAGTTCACCCTTCTCGCCGAAATTCATGTGTCTCTCAAGTGACATTTAAAAATTGGGATTTTTGTTCCTATTGGCCCATTTCTGTCAGCATTTTTGTCTTTTCACTTTCTAGAATAGCATTTTGGTCCTGTATTTTTTCAATTTTCGCGATTTCAGTCTTTTTTTTTTTTGTCGGATTTCACACTTCTCGCCAGTGGAGGTGAACTCTAGCGAACAAAAGTACTGAAATTGTCAAAATTAAAAAGATTCAGGACTAAAATAGTACCCTAGAAAATTAAACGACGAAAACACCAAATGACCTAAGTTACGAGACCATAAATTCAATAAATCCAATCCGATATGTGGTGGACTCAATTTATAAAATAAAAAAAAAGACTAAATATATATATATAAAAAAAAGTAAGTTATAGAAGCAAAAATGTTAACGACCTAGAATTACAGGACTAAAAATGTAATTTACGTAACAAATTTAATTAGTTCTTTTTTCACTGTGGTTAGTACTAATGGCACAATCTACGTAAACAAGTTGTTTTTTGAGGGAAAATCATCAATCATGTCACATACAATGATACAATTAATTGAAGAGTATATGGAGAAAAATACCTCAAGATCCCTCTTGAGGAAATGAAGGGTGATAGCTGATTTGAGCATAAGAACCCTAATCCCACCGCCGTCGGAGAAGACCCAAAAGGAAGAAACGCCGGCAAGAAGCGATGGGGTGTAGGCCATTAGCATTCCGACTTTACTCGGAAGCAAGATTTGTGTAGATTTGTTGGAAGACGATGATGAGTTCCAGAATTTGGAGTAGTTCAGATGCTTCCCAATGGCTTCTGAGATCCCCAAATAGCAGAGACCCAAAAGGGTCAACCCGTAAAAGGCTTTGGTGTAGGTCGATGAGGCTTCTTCGAATACAAAACTTTCCACCATTTTCGCCATCATCATCAACAACACAGAGAAACACTTAGTGTGTGTGCTTGAAATTCTGGAGAAAATGCTGAATGAATTTGTCCTTGTGACCGGATTATGATGAATGAATCTCGAGAAATCTTGATGATTTTTTTGATTATAAACTTTATTAATTTAATTTCTCGAAAGTGTAAAAGATAGGTGGACTTTTAGTAAATAAATGATATTTTTATAATTTATAGAAAAACCCCGATTGTCAATGTTATGTGACCGACGCATGCATTTTCACGGTAAAAAATGATCAAAATTGTACAATGAAGAGTGAGTCAGACACACAATCAATAACACCACACTCAAAGAAAAAAGTTTATACACAGGATTACATAGTTATTCACGGTGTTTCAGAATCAAAGACGAGAGACAGTGAGTTTCTTTCTAAAAGTTCAGGGATCGCATTATAGAGAGGCAAAATGTAATTGACCTTCACAAAAACATCTGACTTTCATCACGATAATCGCTTGTGTATGCATCTATAAAACATACGGAATCAGAGCTTTAACGTTCTTAGGGAAATCCTCGAACTTGGAAAGGTACCAGTTTCTGGTGGCGCGGCTCCTCGCAAGTAAATACATAGCCGATCCAACGGTAAACAAGTACGAAAACAATGTCTGAGAGATAAATGAGATCCCTATAAAAGTAAGGATTTCAAAGAGATAATGAGGGCATATCACCAAACTGAAAAGACCTCCTCTTGGAATCTTGTAGCCCTTATCTTTCTCGTCCCTTAGCTTAGAAAGCAGATAATGGTGGTAAAAGTTGCCGACCATTCCCACCAGAAACACCAAAAGACCAACATACTTGAGATCAACCAAAGGCTCTGGAACTCCTTCAACGCGGTTCTGAAAATAAATCATGCTAGCAGCAGCTGTGAAGTAGGTAGATGAGATAAGAAGTGCAGTGTTCAGAACCATATGGCCGCTGAATTTGTGAACGAATAAAACCTGCAAAAGAGGACAAACAGCAAATTAAATTTGTTTCGACTTGTATTTCAAGAGGTAGGACCACCACAAGCTAGCAACTAAGAGGGTGGTTTTTATGGTTTTTAGTAACAATTTTATGTACAACATTTTTGTCACTAATGTTTACTAGTAGTGACAATTAATATTAAAATTATGGAACTCATTAATATTGTCTGTTAATACATCTAATTAGAAACAATGCTAAAATAGCCACTCGATTTTTTTGCTGCTAATCTTCTCTTATTGTGTAGTGAATGACAATCGTATACAAAATTATGCCCGAAGTAAGAAAATGAAAAGGAGCAATAATTATGTTTTAAAGAATAATTAAGTTAAAAATTACTTTGTAAAAGTTAGAGGCGTGGTTAAGTAATCCATTTTCACTTTGTAATTTTTTAAAAAGGTTTCTTGTGTTTTTTAACAAAATATTTATTTATTCAAATAATAGAAAATTTTCAAAAGTATATAAAAAAAGATAAAATTTGATTCGAAAATATAAAGAAAGAAAATACAAAGCCCAAAATACTTCTATAGAAAATAAAAAAATAAAATTCAATAAAAATTGATAAAAACTCAAAGAAAGACCTAAATAATAGCTAGCAAAGACGAAAGAAACAACTAACCGAATTACGTAATTGTATCAATATTTCACTAAATTGTACAATACCTGATATAGCAAAGTATCATGAAATTCGATCAACCGATGGATACAACAAAGAATTATGATATAAATTATAATAAATTCACATAAAACGATACAAATACTCACATCTTTTCGTACGACTGAAACCCATAACTTCAAACTTATTCATGCGACGTCAACCTCAACCGTTATACTAAGACTGGTTAAAAGTAATTCTTTCAAACACATGAAATCACACTCAAACAAAACATTTCCCAAACAAAACCAAAGGGGGGTTTCACCATTTCAAATCAAACTGAAAGCAATTAACTGAAGAGATGATGGAGAGAGATACATGTATAAATATAATACCTCAAGGTCCCTCTTGAGAAAATGAATGGTGATAGCTGATTTGAGCATCAGAAACCTAATCCCATCACCATCCGAAAAGACCCAAAACGAAGAAACGCCGGCCAGAAGCGCTGGGGTGTACAAGATCAGCATTCCAACTTTACTCGGAATCAAAATTTGTGCAGATTTATTCGAACCCGATGATGAGTTCCAGAATTTAGAGTACTGCAGATGCTTCCCGGTAGCTTCTGCGATCCCCAAATAGGCGACAGCCAAAACGGTGAACCCGTAATAGGCTTTGACGTAGGCCGACGAGGAATCTGGGTATACCAAACTTTCGAGCATCTTCGTGATCATCTCTCAGCCTCCGATGAAAGAGAGAGAAAGTAGTGTGGTTGAAATTCTTGAGAAATGATGAACGAATTCGTTATGCTTTTTGCCCCCAATGATTTTCTGGTTGTGGGACTACTGCGATAGCTCCTACTGGAACTGGGTCCCTTATCATTGATTTCTATTTTTATTTTTTTAAGGAATTAATCCATTTATTATTGATTAGGGATGGCAACGGGTTGATTTCGTGCGAGTTTGTCAAAATTTGAGGATCCCTCTGACAAAGGAAATTTTGGATCTGGACCCACCCCGGATCGTGGCTCGTTAATTGGACCAGGTTATTTTTTTCAAAAAATGTGTATTTTTTTTAAATAATTACTATCATAATTTTATAAATATGAGATAATAATATTATTGAAAGATTAATATTTTTGTAAATGTATGTGTATATTTTAGGCATTTAAATATGTAATATGTGTTACTTATATAAACATTATCCAACCCACTAAAATCGAGACCTACCTCGAAATCTGTTTAAGTCTTCAAAACCCGTTCCAACTGAGTTAGGTTCAGAGTTGGGTCCAACCCCAAGCCATTGTCATTCCTATAATATTGATTGTACATATAGATATTTATTTCATAACATCCAACTGAAATTTTAATAAATAAAAAGTTTAATATGTCAAAATATTTATCAGATATCAAATTTAATTAATTCACTCAATGTTGATAAATATTGTTGTTTATTAATATTTCCAATTCGATACTCAATAAATCGATTTGTTTTTTTAAAAATTAATAATGATAATTATAGTTCTTATTTACATCATGTGGTGTAGTTTTTGTCGTATATATAGACTCGATTTGTTTTGTGATATGAGTTATTTGGATGACAAGATAAAACTAACTTAGTATTAATTATATTATGTTTATTTAATCATGTGGGTTGAGTTATTCAATACAAACAGTAATTAGTACCGTGTTCTTGGATTATAAACAAACGTCCATAATGAAAAATAAATACCTTATACAGCCTAATAATGAGGTCTAAGTATATAATTTAATAATTAAGAGACGTAATATGGAGAAATATTATTAATTAATTTAAGGAATTAAATTAATTCATTCTCAAGGATCAATTAGTTGACCTTTCAATTAAATATTAATGCCCATATGGCTCACGCTTAGAAAAATTACAAGTTGGTGAAAAGCTTACGTCCAAATATTTAAATTTGTATGAGAGATTCTAGTTAAGATAATGGTTTAATTTATTTTTTAATTTAAAATTCCACGTTAATCTTGTGCATATAATGATTATGCTTTAATTTATATATTTAGGGTAAATTTCATTTATCTCCCCTAAGATTTGACATAATTATAAATACTCCCTCATTGTTTGAAAAATTACAAATACCCCCCTGAAGTTTGTAATCGTCTAACAATTAACCCATTTTTATCCATTTTTATAGGTGAACTGACTAAAATACCCTTATGCATTTTATTTAATTTTTAAAATTCTTTGAATTTTTTTGAACTACAATGCGTAAGGAGAGATTCTTAAAGTTTTTTACATAGAGGAATTAATAATTTAATTTATCTCGGCTGATTTTTCTGCAATTTAACTAAAAAATTAAGAGTAAAATGGTCAATTTGAGGCCTTTGGTTGAAAATTACAAACTTCAAGGGGGTATTTGTAATTTTTCAAACAACAAGAGAGTATTTATAATTATGCCAAATCTCACGAGAGAGGTAGATGTAATTTACCCTTATATTTAATGCATTTAGTTTTTCCTATAATAGTCAACAATTGTATTCAAGTATAGTTTTTTTGATGTCGTTTATTTTTGTAAATGGAAAAAGTGATGGATTGAACCCAGATAAAAATGTTGGATAAGACAATGCACAAGCTTTATCCAATGATTTAAATATTGGTTTAATAATCTGATTTGTCAATCTATAAAATGTGTTATTTTTTACATTGTATGATAAGTGATGAAATTTAAGTATGAATTATCCAGATTGCACTTATTGTATTCATTACCACATTGTTCATATTTTCGAACATATTATTTTTTGATCTAGTAGCATCATAAAATATTAAAAACTACATATTAACAGACCTAATTAAGGAATCATTCATATATCCAATGCAACCCTTAAAAATGAAGGATGATTAAAGAGATGGAGTAATTAATATAAGTAGTTAAATTAATTAATTTATAGAGTTAGATTAATTAGTTGTACAATTAAATACTTAGATTCTTTGATTAACGTTATAGCAATGCTCATCCCTTAATGGGGTGTTAATTAATGAGTGGAACTAATTAATTAATTGGATTTCCAGTCCATAAGCCACAATTAAGGACCAAAAATCTCAAGGCATATGACTAAAATTTTAGTAGGAGAGTCCCAATAAGTGGAAAAATAGGACTTAATTAGATAAGTAGATTCAGGCCATTAGATCGGATCTTTCGAATTCGTGAAAGTACCATATTCCCGTCGAGTACCATATACATATACCGCCCCGGCCCATTTATAAAAAAAAAAAAAATTATAAGTGTACCGCCGACACGATACACTTTATAAAAATGTGACGACCCTAGCTTGTATTATGTTATAGCCCACACTCATTATAGGTTTATTGATTAGTTCTTGAATGTGGGGTCGTGGAAACTTTGATGGTTCTTTGTAGAGATCTCGTCGGATCGTCCTTGATCAGACTTCCCTCTTATTTTTCATTTACATAAACTCACATTCCGGTGTTTAGGAGAACCTTCTTGTGATGAAAATTTCATAGAGGATGTCTTGATCGACCACTAATTTGACGCAACTAAACTCCTCACTGAGCAAGTCTTCTTCCTTGCTGATCTTATACCAGCCTGAATTCATCGAAATATGTTCTTCACCAATGTGGTTGTATGTTTTTAGTTTTCGTATCTTATTTGATTAATCATTCTTGCTATTCCGTTTTAGACATGATTGCTCGTGTGATGATTGCCAACATGACAAAAGGAATTTAGAAGCCCTTGAAGCAAGAGCCACTAAGCCTCTTTTTTAAAAGTTCAAGGGTCGTATTATTATTTGTTTATTTATTTATTTTTTGGAGGGTTATACCTGTTACTATTTGTATAAAAGAGCAAAATGCAATCGACCCTCACAAAATGTATCTGATTTTCATCATAATAATCACCTCGTAAACATCTATACAACATACGGGATCAAAGCTTTAACATTCCTAGGAAAAACCTTGAACTTGGAAAGATACCAGTTTATTATGGCGCAGCTCCTCGCAAGTAGATACATAGTCGATCCAACGGCACACAAGTACGAAAACAATGTCTGGGAGATAAATGAGAACCCTATAAAAATAAGGATTTCAAAGAGATAATGAGGGCATATCACCAAATCGAAAAGACCTCCTCTTGGAATCTTGTAGCCCTTATCGTTCCCGTCCCTTAGCTTAGAAAGCAGGTAATGGTGGTAAAAATTGCCAACGACACCCACCAGAAACACCAACACACCAACATACTTGAAATCAACCAAAGGCTCTGGAAATCCTTCAACCCGGTGCTGGAAATAAATCATGCTAGCAGTAGATGTTAAGTAGCCAGTTGAAACTATGATTCCAGTGTTCAGAACCGTATAGCCGCTGAATTTGTGAAGGAATAAAACCTACAAAAGAGAACAGACAGATTATTGAAGTTGGTTTCAACTTACATTTCAAGAGTTCAGATCACCACAACCAAAAGGGTGTTTTCAACAGCTAAAAAAAAGTATTTTTGATTTACAGTTTCTGCTTTTTGACATGCTTAAATTAAGTTAATTTAAACTAAAAGTTAGAAGTACACTGGTAAAATTAAAAATATTAAGTTGTTTTTAAAAAATCAGTGTTCTTTTTTCCGTTTCTCACTTTTGTTTTCAAACATGCCCAGCTTTCACTACAATTAAACTTACAAGTTTTACTATGACTTATTCTCACCACAAAAGTATAACTGTAACCTAACTTTCTCTATAAGGTGGCAGAACGTTTTGATTTTCCTACTGACACTACTACACAAAAAGAACTAGAGATATACATATTTTGTGAACTTAAGATAGTCATGATATCATTTGAGGCAAATTAAATCGACATTCCTTGAAATTAGGTCTAATTATACAAACACCTCATGCTCTTTGTAACTTACTGGTACACCCCTTTTTAAGAATAAATTTAGGGGAAAATGCAATGTTGGTCTTAATTAGTTTCTTAAGGGCGATGACATTTTGGTCTAGACCCATTTTAAAATAGTGATTGAGAATTGTGATTTCTAAAAAGTGGTAATTTAAGTTCAAAAAGCTACAATTTAGCCGGAATTCTCAATGGTGACATGTTTCCAGCCAAATTAGGGCTTTTTGAACTTAAATTGCTACTTTTTAAAAAAATTACAGTTCTCAATCGTTCTTTTAAAATGGGCTTGGACCAAAATGCCACCGTCCAAACTGGATCAAAATTACATTTTTCCCATAAAACTTATGTACAATGAGTGGTTTAATTTAAGTTCTCCATTAATTAAACAAAAGTCATAGACCGTAAATTTAATCTGTAATTGTTATATTTCTATATTAATCACAACACATATATAATTCTTATCCTAATATTAATTGTTTTAAACATTGCACTCTATTTCTAAAGTAATTTTTTTTTTTTAGAAACGATGGTTAAATAATTATTTCAAAATTTCACTAAATTGAGTAATCGAACAATATATAAATTCATCAACATATCAATATATCAAAAAACCTTTTCATATAAGAAATAAATTATAATAAATTTGCCCACATATAACGTACGACTCGAATCAATGATTTCAAACTTATTCATACTATCTCAGCCCAACCCAACGATGCATTGGTCAAAAGTAATTCTTTTAAACACATAAAATCACACTCAAAATAAAACATTTCCCAAACAAAACCAAAGGGGGGTTCTCACCATTTCAAACTGAAAGCAATTAATCGAAGAGAGGGAGAGAGATACATGTATAAATATAATACCTCAAGGTCCCTCTTGAGGAAATGAAGAGTGATAGCTGAATTTGAGCATCAGAACCCTAATCCCACCGCCATCCGAGAAGACCCAAAACGAAGAAACGCCGGCAAGAAGCGATGGGGTGTAGAAGATAAGCATTCCAATTTTAGCTGGAAGCAAAATTTGTTGAGATTTGTGGGTGGCCGAGTCCCAGAACTTGGCGTACTGGAGATGCTTGCCGATAGCTTCGGAGATCCCCAAATAGACGACACCCAAAAGGGTCAATCCGTACAAGGCTTTGGTGTAGACTGATGAGGAGGGTTCCTGGTATACGCACCACCTTTTAACCATTTCTACTCCCGCCATCATCATCTTTTCTGTTTTCAGCCTCTAAAGAAAGAGAGAGAAAGTAGTGCGCTGGAAATTCTGGAGAAATTTTCGCACTTTGATACCTCCTCATGGAAGTTGGTCACTTCTCATTTGTTTGTTTGTTTGTTTTTATTAATTCATGTCCTTTGTCGTTCGTTGATGCCATTGTGCATGTGGGAGAGTGGGCAAAATGCAATTTGCCCAATCTCACGGAGAAAATGTTTAAAATACCTCTGTGAAAAATAGAGAGAATTACGATTTTGGTCTCTGTATTTTTGACCACTTATTCAGTTTTGCTATTCATACTATCGGACTTGATAATTTTGATCGGGCTTGACAATTTTGGTATTTCGTTTTATTCCTGTCGTTAATTTTGGAGTTCGAGTTGAGAAAAATCAAATTCGGAGAGGAAAAAGCTTCCCTTGGAGCTTGGTTGCTTCATTATATCATTTAGAAACACCAACTTTCACTATTTTTATTCAAGTTAGAAGGTTTAGTTGATAAAGAATTGGGGAAAAAATGAGTTCAAGTTATAACACTAATTTTTCTTCTCATTTTGAAAACTCCTCACAACCTCGATTTTCATTATTTTGCGATTATGGATTTAAGTTTCCACTGTTAAGTGTATTTGTTATTTGTAATATGAAAAGGGATGATTCATTTGAATTGCTGGAATTACATCGCTTTTGGAAACCTAAAACAGCTTTAATTCAAGTTACATGCATTCAAATATTAAAACTATGCAAACTGAAATCTATCTCATAATCATAATGCATATAAAAATGATCAAGATTGACAAGATCACACCCACAAATTTTAAGCGTAAAGGTGTAACTTGCAATTAACTCCTTTAATTTCTCCATCCTTCTGCTCATGTCTTCTTTCTTTTGTTTCACTTCCTCTTCTTTGACCTCGTACATTTTGAATTCATCTTCCATATTGTTTATTCTTCTTAATAGTTCAAGGATTATCATTTTTGAACGCTAATATATTTCATCATCCCACTATAAAAAGAATCCACAGTATCCCTCTTTCTGAAACAAAAGATTAAAAAAAATCACCAAAAAATCAAACTAAATTCCAACATAATAAGCTGAGCATTTTGAAAAACTTACACCATAAATTGCGCAAGCATGTCTTCTACCCAGATTGCGAGGAGCCCGTGATGTTAACAGCGGAAGCTTAAAACGTAGTTGCAAAGTAATGGAATTTGAGATTGTGAAGAGTTTCCAGAATGAGAAGAAAAATTAGTGTTGTAGCTTGAACTCATTTTCTTTTCACTAATTCTTTTTCAACTAAACTTTCTAGCTTGAACAAAAGTGGTGAAAGTTGATGTTTTAAAGGATATAAGGAAGCAGGCAAGCTCCAAGTTTTTTCCCTCCAAATCTGATTTTCGTCAATTTTAACATCAGAATTAACGTTAGAGACAAACTGTAAAGAATGATCAGTTTGAGGACCAAAATTGTCAATCTCTATAGTATAAGGACCAAAACTGAATAAGTGATCAAGTATAAGGACCAACGTCATAATTCTCCTTACAAAATAAAGCACTAAAAAAATTATTTATAATTTTAAAAATATATATATATATATATTATTGTAGCTTAATAAAGTATTTAAATATATATAAAAATATTAATTTTAACTTCTCCCCCCAAACCACCCAACCCGCCGATTCCCCCACCGCCCGCCATCCATCCATCGTTGTTTTCTTCAACATCCACATTCTAAATTTCAAAATCTTGTTCGATAGTTCTCCTCAACAAGCTATTATATTTTGAGATGTAATTAAGATACTTTATATTTTTTATTTGCCTAAAAGATTGTATCAATTGATGCGTCGCTTGAGTTTGTAGGTTCTATACTTACAATTGGATGATCACGGAGATTTGTAATCTACTTCAACCTCTCTTGTTGGCTCTATTATGATCACTATCCATCTTATGATCAATTGACGAGAAGATGGGGCACAACAACCACTTTCTTATCTATAAATGTGGATAAACAATCAACAAACATAATAATTCTATTATTAGTAACATTATTATTGGAAACAAAATGCCCGTACGTACAATAAATTACAAGGTGTGACAATTAACTCGTCAATCACTTATTCTAACACGATCATGCATCTAAAAAATGTACGGTATTAACGCCTTGACATCCTCCGGAAAATCTTCAAACTTAGACTCGTACCATTTTCTAGTCGCGTAGCTCCTTCCCATAAGGTAGAAAGTCGTCCCAAGTGTGTAGGAGAACGCGTACACTGTTTGAGAAATACAAGAAATCCCGAAAAAACCCAGGATTTCGAACAGGTAGTGTGGGCATATCACGAGAGAGAAGAGGCCACCTTGAGGGATTTTGTACTGTTTTTCTCCCTCACTTCTCAGCTTGGATAGGAGGTAATGGTGATAGAAATTGCCACCGATTCCCAGTACGAAAAGCGGTATTCCGACGTACTTGAGATCGATGGCCGGTTCCGGCAGCGGTAGCATCAAGTGCTGATTGTAGATCATGGTTGCTGAGGTGAGGAAGTAGCTGAGAGAGATGGTGATCATGGCTTCCACATCCATTGAACCGCTGTACTTGTGAACAAACAACACCTGCACAAGAGAGTAATGGAAGCAATTATGTACAATTAGTCGATGTGGCGCGTTGTTTCTGTGTGCATATAACAAATAATATTTTATATTTTAAAATATATTATAAATAAGAAAAATGATATATAAACGAACCCATCATATTTAAAAAAAAAGGAAAGAAAAGTAACCAACTTAGGAGTATCATTGGCATAACAAAAAATTGATATTGCGATGTAAGTAACCACTCTTTATAAGTAAAAGTGGGGGTTTTCGGTTTATATTAGCACAAATGTCGTTTCAAATAATATGTTTCGGACTTGTAGGAGAAATATTTGCAGTAAGTTGAAAATGAGGGTAAAATTGGAATTTTTGAGACACAGGATAGTCGGGTTTACACGTTTAGTCCCTTGTTTTACATGATTTTTTTTGGGAATGTTTTAATATTTCGAATTTTCTCACATTTAGTCACAGAGCCAGTTTCCATGATAAACATAAAAAATAATTGGTGAAGTCAAGTGTCCTACACGTGGTCGTTATTTTTTACGAAAAATGGCTCTTGAGACTATAAGTGAAGAAAACTTGAAATAGTGGGACCTATTAAAAAATTACATAAAGCGAGGAACCAGAAGTCTACACCCTCTATCATGTGGGACCAAAACTACAATTTTCCCTGTCTAGTAATTATTCATTGACTGTTAATTCATCTTTCATCAATTGACTTATTTTTCTCAAGTTAAGTAAAGGTTTGGATATTGCCTTTATTAAACACGTACTTTATTTAATCAACAAATTAATGATCTTCGCAACATAAATGATTTTGAGAGCAATTTAATCAACAAATTAATTGCTAGTTATTTAATCAGTAAAGTGAATCTTATTAAGTCCAAAACAACTAAACACATTTATAATTTGACCAGTATTTAAAACAAAACTTGTGATTACACATTGTGTTCCTAGTACCATTAAATGAATTTAATAAAATTGTCATCGACAAAACCCACGATACTAAATATATCCTAAATTATTAAAGGTCCTAAGAATTGAATATCTTACAGAAAAGAGATGAAATTTATTGCACTTTACATTAATGCAAACGTACATTGGTTGTTTGGCATTTGCTTCTATGTGTTCCTAACTTGTCATAAAAAAAAAAAGGGTTAAATCCAATTTGTCCTCCTGTGTTAACTAAAAAGAGCATTTACCCCCTGTGAAAAAATAATTAACAATTTATCTCCCTGTGTTATTCAAAATGCAGCAAACAACCCCCTCATAGGGGGTTTTTTGCTCTATTTTTTAAAATACAGGAGGTTTTTTGCACATTTTGCATATCACGGCGGGGTAATTGCATTTTTCCCATAAACAAAATATAGGTAATTTTGTCATGTCGGTAGTGGTACCAAGAGTTATTTTGAATAAGCTTTTTATTAGGCTACACAATTAAGAAATTAAGCTTAATTTTAAGATTAAAAGTGAAATAATTTGCAAAAGGCATTTTGCATATAATTACATATTATTACAAGAGGAAAATTTTGAAAAATTACACCACAAATACTGCGGCAAATTTTAGATTACATTTCACCGAAAGTATTGAAATTAAAATTTAGGGATAATTATATTTATACCCCAAACCTATGGTCTGTTTACATAAATCATTCCTATCTTTTGAATAATTACATATACACCCATTAGAAATATAAACATCATTTACACAAACTATCCTTATTTTTTAAAAAATTACACTTACACCCCTCAAAAGTATCAACATTATTAAACAAACTACCCCTATTTTTTTGCTATCAAGGATGGTTTTCGTAATTATACAAAAGGTAGGAGTGATTTGTATAAATAAACTATAGGTCAAAAGGTGTGAATTGAATTATCCCTAAATTTTATAATGTAAGACATGACTACGGTGAATGTTAATATAATTTTTCAAAATTCAGGAACACTTTAAAATATGATTTAAATATATTTTTAGTTCCATAATTTAAGTTATTTGGCATTTTTGTTCATTTAACTTTATAAGGTAGAATTTTGGTCATACATCTTTTCTAATTTTCACAATTTCAATCTTTTTTTCACTTGAGTTCACCCTTATCACCGGAAAATGCTTGTGTATCCTACATAATCTTTGAAAATTTGGGTTACTGTTCCTATTGGCTCGTTTTTTTTCAGCATTTTTGTCCTTTAATTTTCTATAATAGCAGTTTGGTCCTGCATTTTCTAAATTTTTGCAATTTTAATTCTTTTTTCATCCGAGTTCACCCGTCTCCTCGGTGGAGGTGAACTCTGGCGCAAAAAAAATTAAGATACGAAAATTAAAAAGACAAGGGACAAAATGCTATCCTTAAATTAATTAAAAGGACGAAAATAACAAATGACCTAAATTATGATACCAAAATGACATTTAACCCTTAAAATATACTCAAACCTTTGAACGTTTATGTAATTGTCCTAATAGGTATGGAATGTTCGGGAACTTATAAGGTCGTTTAAGTGTTTGAAAGAACCTAAGAAGAACGACATAAAATCCCAAAATAAAATATAATTCGTACATAAACTCCTTTAAAAAAGCTTAAAAGTAATTTACAAAATTTTCTTATTAGATAGGAATATAATTAATTCAAAAGTATCTTATCAGATCTAGGAATATAGAATTACAAATTCATCAACAAACATCGGCTCTTAATTAATTCAATTAATGAGCTAAATAAAATTCAAATAATTAAACTAGTTAGCTAAAAACTGAACCTATTCAAGTGGGATTGATGACTATATTTAGGCATGATCTTGATGTTCTCCATGCTATTCGGACAACCCTAGGGGAAGAGTGGAGTTAATGCAACACTAAATATTAATAGGTAAAATTATTTTTAAAAAAAATTACAACACGATCTTTTAAATTCATGTCTCTTAACACTACAAGAAAATGAATCAGTATTTACGGAAAAAAAATAATAATGTCAAATTAATTAACAAGTAAAAATTTAATATAAAAAATTTACTTGCTAAAATGAATTAAGAAACGAATTATTTAAATATATATTAAATAATATAAATTAACAACATAAATTTTATTTCTCAATTAGTTCGAAAACGCTGATTTCAACATCTAATTTTTTTCGTAGCTATTGAATTGCTTTACTGTAGACAAAATGCAGTTAATGTAGAGAGTGGGTGAGTTTTTACGTAGTACCTCAAAAACCCTCTTGAAGAAATGGGTGGTGACGGCGGAGCGGAGCAAATTAAACCTGAAATCCGCGGCGGGGAAGATGAAGAAAGAGGAAACTCCGGCAAGAAACGCCGGCGTGTAGAGCACAATCATGCCCACTTTGCTCGGCACCTTAGCCTTCTCCTTCTTCTTCTTCTCGTCGCCGTCGGTATCGCTCCTCAGCTTAGAATACTGCATGTGCTTTCCCTTCGTCTCCTTCCGTCCTGCATTGCTCATCGACACGAAACTTATGACCGACATCGCCGTTATGACAACGCTCGGCGGCGGCGGGTACAAGAACTTCAGCAGCACAGATAGAACCATGATGATGGCGGCGGCGGGCGGCGGCGGGCGGGTGGTTGTATCGTCTCTTGGATCGTGCAGGGTGGGTTTTGTTTCTTGAATAATTGTCTGAAACGATGAGATCTGTGATGATGTGGACCAAGAAAATGTATGATGAGGAATGAAACACGAAGGTTGATGGCTAAGGCAAAATAGGTACAGCATCCTGAAAAGTATCAGTTGGAATTATAGGGAAAAAGCAGGTTGTTTCAAGGTGGGGAAATTCTAGTCCGAACCTGATTTGGTCAAATTAAATCAATCATATGACAAGTATAATACACTTATCGTGTAAATGGTGTACAGTTGAGGAAAAGTGATCAATTACACGACAAGTGTATTATACTTGCTCTATAATTGGTTTGATTCGGCCAAAAATTTTCCTTGAGGTAGACAGTTTACAAGTACATTTGGAATTCATTGGAGAAATGAAATTGAATATAAAAAACAAAAGAATGAAAAAAACAAAAAAAGGTGGGTAATGTTGCAAGAAAACAAAGTTAGTACCTACTATTCTATTAAGTTGCTTTTTATTTTAGTGAAAAATATATTAATAGTAAAAAGATTTGTAAAAGGACGGAAGAAAAGAAAAAGTTAAAGCAATTATAAAAAAAAAAAAGATAATTTCACTTTTGTACTTTAATTATACTATTAAATTCAGCTTTGGTGCTTCATGTTCCCCACTCGTCAGAATACTTTACATTTCTATTTTTTGTCACTGTTGCTATTTGTCGTTAGTTTGACTGTTAAAATTAATGGTCAACCCCAATTTGAAGGCAAAAAGCAAAAATAATAACAATTAGTATATAATAACATAAACAAAATAGGAAAGAACAAAATTTAAATTTATCTCGTAATTAGGACATGCTCAAAACCTTATTCCTGTGTTTATTTTGGTCAAAGAAGTCTTATGTGATAGCTTGATTACATAATCACAATGCATTCTTTATAAGAAAACATTCTCACTAGACGAACCCCAAATTAGAATTTGAGAAATATGGAAATTGGTTTCTCCTCATTCCTCTCGTTGTTTGCTAATTTTTCTTTAATTTCACTATCTCAACTCTCTCTTGTGTAGTGAAATACTAAGGCAATCAACGCCTTTTTTCCCTTCAAATTAAGATTGACCGTTAGTTTAACGGTCAAACTAACGACGGGTAGCAACAGTGATAAAAAATAGAAACGTTAGGTACCAAGTCTGATGTGACGGGAATATGAGATATCAAAACTAAATTAGTGATATAATTAGGGTACAAAGTGAAATTACAGAAAAATGAAAAGAATTTTTTCTTTGATAAATGGCCATAACTTCATCTGGGTTCGACTGCTACTGAGAGTCTCTCTCCTTTTATATATATACTAGCAATTCGCGCACACACGATGCGTGAGCAAATAAAAAATTGATAAAATTTTTAAGGTATATTAATCAGTGTGTTTAAATTACTTACTTTGATCAATTTTAGTACGTATATGATCTATTTTACATCGAATTTTAGTAGATCATATATTTGTTAATTGTCTTATCTAAAATATTTTATAAAATTAATTTACAAAAACACTTAATGGATTAGCATAATCTATTTATACTATTATAGAAGAAAATATTGTTTTCCTCTAATAAATGATGGTTATATTATATTTCTATCACTTCTTTTCAAAAAAATTTGCCCTTCAAAACAAAACTAAATTTTAAGTTGAATAAGTATATTTAATTATTAGGATTTTCAAGGATAATACACTTTTTTAATTTAAAATTCAATTTTGTTTTGGCAGCCAAAATTTAAAAAATAAAGGGCAATTGTAAATAAAATTAGACTGTATATCATAACTTTTAAATATTGTGATGGATTCATCCATTTATAGATATAATGAGTTTCACATAAAAACATCGACTTTCTATATATTATTTTGTGTTGTTGGTGAACAATCAGTGGTTTTTCTAATTTGATTTTTTTTTCGTAACTCTATTTTTGTTTCTTGAATAAAAAACAAAGATAATTTTTTTTGTTTACTTTCTTTCTCTTAATCATTTTCTCAACTTTCTTCAGCAAATGAAGGAGATAGAGGAAATTGATTCAAAATAAAAATCAAAGAATTTGAATTTAATCTAGCAACAATAGAAATTGAGGGTAAAAACCTTCATTTTGCAAAATATTTAATCGAAGTAAAGGATAATTGTAGAGAGAACACTAATAGAAATTTTATAGATATAAAAATATAATTTTCGGATAAAAGGAAAAATAAAAGTGCTGATTAGAAAGAGAAAAATATACGGGATTAAAGGATTTTATTCAACTTTATTTTTTTTAGAATTATAAGAATTTATATAGTTATCCTGACTTACACTTAAAAATTGCGCATGCGAGGACCGCACGCGTTAGCTGGTAGTATCTGCGAATTGATGAATTCCATCACAACATTTAGGCACAAAATGTCAAAACTGTAAAAAAACCTCTACAAATAAACTATTAATACCAACAACAAACATAATCTACATAATTAATAAGGAAAAGAAAAAAATGGATAAAGCAAATTTTTTCACATTTTAATTGCAACTCTTTAAAATTTAAAGGTAGAAGAAACCAAATTTGAGGATGCCTCAGTGCCATTCAAATCGCATGATTTGAATAATTGAAAATACATTTATAAAGAAACAATTTATCATATAAAAGTGGTAATGAACATAATCTTGTTCAAAAAATAGGTAAACTAAAAATAATTTTTAGTTTATAATCGTATTAAC
This sequence comes from Sesamum alatum, assembly GCA_034509735.1. Classification (NCBI taxonomy): domain Eukaryota; kingdom Viridiplantae; phylum Streptophyta; class Magnoliopsida; order Lamiales; family Pedaliaceae; genus Sesamum; species Sesamum alatum. Next base: position 46,686,273 of record JACGWO010000002.1, on the reverse strand, counting down.
AATTACATCTATTAATTTTATTTATAACAATTATAACAAAAAAAACATATAAAATTTTATCAAAATTAATATAAAAGTAACTTTAATGGATGTAATTGCTAAATCTATTAATAGATATAAATTGTTAAAATTTGTTATAATTAACAATTGTTAACGACTATTAATTAAAAAATTATAACATAATAATTACATTATTAAAAGTCCTAATAATATTTTCTTAATTAATAGAGGAGATAAGTGGTTTATCTAACATAAAACATGAGGTTTTTTTCCCTTTTGTTTTTTAAGAATGATGGTTAATGAGAAAATGGAAGTTAATAAGGGTATATTAGGTAGTTTGAAAAATTGGTATGAGAACTACCACTATTATGTTGAATTTCTATTTTTGCCCTCAACAAATTATAGATTTTTTTGCAAAAAGAAACATGAAAATGAATTATGGAAAAGCAAAGGGTAAATTTTGTAAAATGCCTAAAATAACTTCCATTCTAGACACAAAAAGACCTTTCTTTTTATAATTAGTATAGATAATGAGTTTCACATAAAAACATCGACTTTCTATATATTATTTTGTGTTGTTGGTGAACAATCAGTGGTTTTTCTAATTTGATTTTTTTTTCGTAACTCTATTTTTGTTTCTTGAATAAAAAACAAAGATAATTTTTTTTTTTTACTTTCTTTCTCTTAATCATTTTCTCAACTTTCTTCAGTAGATGAAGGAGATAGAGGAAATTGATTCAAAATAAAAGTCAAAGAATTTGAATTTAATCTAGCAACAATAGAAATTGAGGGTAAAAACCTTCATTTTGCAAAATATTTAGTCGAAGTAAAGGATAATTGCAGAGAGAGCACTAATAGAAATTTTATAGATATAAAAATATAATTTTTGGATAAAAGGAAAAATAAAAGTGCTGATTAGAAAGAGGAAAATATACGGGATTAAAGGATTTTATTCAACTTTATTTTGTTTAGAATTATAAGAATTTATATACTTACCCTGACTTACACTTAAAAATTGCGGATGCGAGGACCGCACGCGTTAGCTGGTAGTATCTGCGAATTGATGAATTCCATCACAACATTTAGGCACAAAATGTCAAAACTGTAAAAAACCTCTACAAATAAACTATTAATACCAACAACAAACATAATCTACATAATTAATAAGGAAAACAAAAAAATGGATAAAGCAAATTTTTTCACATTTTAATTGCAACTCCTTAAAATTTAAAGGTAGAAGAAACAAATTGAGGATGCCTCAGTGCCATTCAAATCGCATAATTTGAATAACTGAAAATACATTTATGAAGAAACAATTTATCATATGAAAGTGGTAATGAACAGAATCTTGTTCAAAAAATATGTAAACTAAAAATAATTTTTAGTTTATAATCGTATTAACAATTACATCTATTAATTTTATTTATAACAATTATAACAAAAAAAACATATAAAATTTTATCAAAATTAATATAAAAGTAACTTTAATAGATGTAATTGCTAAATCTATTAATAGATATAAATTGTTAAAATTTGTTATAATTAACAATTGTTAACTACTATTAATTAAAAAATTATAACATAATAATTACATTATTAAAGTCCTAATAATATTTTCTTAATTAATAGAGGAGATAAGTGGTTTATCTAACATAAAACATGAGGTTTTTTTTTCCCTTTTTTTTTTTAAGAATAATGGTTAATGAAAAAATGGAAGTTAATAAGGGTATATTAGGTAGTTTGAAAAATTAGTATGAGAACTACCACTATTATATTGAATTTCTATTTTTGCCCTCAACAAATTATAGATTTCACTTTGCAAAAAGAAACATGAAAATGAATTATGGAAAAGCAAAGGGTAAATTTTGTAAAATGCCTAAAATAACTTCCATTCTAGACACAAAAAGGCCTTTCTTTTTATAATTAGTATAGATATATTCGTGGACATCAATAGCTTATAAAATATTAAATTTTATTTAAGAAATAAATTCATAAAGTGTTTAGATAAAATAAAATTATAGAGCCTATAAAATGTTATTAATGACAATTTTGTAATTAATTTAAAAAAAAAAAAATTATTAAGATCTTAAAAAAAAATTAGCAACTCCTTATCTTTTTTTTAAATAATATTATAAATTCTTAACATCTTATTTTTATAATTTATATGATTTTTTTCCTAAAAAAAATTACTAAACGCTTTATAGTATCTTATAAAATATTTCAAAGAGTTAATAAATTCACAAACACCCTCTTAAAGCTTATGGACTCTACTAAATAGATCTAAATTAAATAATTTGATTATTTTTCTTGGATCAATTACTGTAATTCTTTAAATTAATTCATCCAATGAATTAATTAATATTTAATTTAGCTTCTTAAATTAATTAATCAATTTTTCTCCACGTTACATTCTATAACTTCATTAAATTTATGATTCAGCTAATCCTGGACTTATATCTCATACAACTTAATTATAATTTAACGGGTGAATTACAATGACCTTTCCTGAGATTTGGTATGATGATGAATACCCCCTCGTTGTTTCAAAAATTATAAATACCACCTTGAGGTTTGTAACCGTCTAACAAATAACTCAGTTCTATCCATTTTTATGGGTGAACTGACCAAAATGCCCTTATGCAAATTAAGTTATTTATTAAAAAAATTTAATTTTTTTTTAACAAAAATATGCAGGATGAACATTTTTTACACAGAGGAACAATAATATAATTTGCCTCAATTGATTTTTCTATTATTTTAAAATAAAAAAATTAAGGACAAAATGGATCATTTCAGACCCTTGGTTAAAAATTACAAACCTCGAGAGAGGGATGGAAGTATTTGTAATTTTTAAACAACAAAGGAATATTTGTAATTACGTCCATCAGGGGAGGTCATTGTAATTCACCCCAATTTAATTGTTCAAATTAATCAAATCTCATTGATATCACCAGAAATATCATAATTTTCTTCATGCTTTAAAATTTTCATGCGTTTCCATCGAAACTATGGAAATGTTTCCCATTTCAATGTTATGGAAACAAAAATATATGGTAGTTTCGAAATTATCTAGTTTCTTTCGAAACACTTCATTTTTCTTAATTTTCCTAAGAAATCTTTGAGTTTCTTAAGAAACTTTATATTTTTCCTAATTTTTCAGCGAAACATTTTCATACTTCTAGCTACAAATATATAAATTCTTGTGTTATACATAAGTATTTCATTTACTGATAGTAATTTAATATTAAGCTAAATTAATAATGTTATATATATAAGTATCAACGTAATATAGATATTTTATAACACATAGTTAAACACAAATATTATATTATTATTTAGTTTCTATAGCAACTACATCAATTAATAACTCCAAATACATAATTATACTACATAAAAATAATGTTAATTGCCTAAATGATACAAAATTAAACTACATATAGTTGAATTAAAAAAGAAAGGTAATATTTTAAATTTTTCTATGACTATCATGTGTATTTCTTTAATTTTACAATTTTTCTGTAACGCTTTCAAAACATTTCCAAAAAATTTCTAATATTTATAAACTCGAAACATTTGTTGGAAACAAAACTTTAATCCATGATTTTCTCACAATAAATGCTTTCTAATAATTAAACTAGGTCAAGGTTAACTTTCTTAAAAGTAAAACTTGATTATTTATATTGAAATTTGATCAAAGATATCAAATAATCTCATATATCACCTAACAATAAATCAACAATTTACTCTCAACCATCACCTAAAATAGAATTATTCAACATGTCAATAAATCAAACAAAAAACCTAATTGACAATTGAGGATATATAGATATATATATATATATATAGAGAGAGAGAGAGAGAGACTGGAGGCAAAACCATGTCAATAAATCAATCAAATGATAAACTTATTCAAACATACATTTTCTATTGTAATAAAGCAAAAAAACTAATGACTTGCAATGAAGATTTATACCTTAACTGCACCACTGCCTAGTTTCTACAGCTCTTTTTGTATACCTTTCTCAGTATTCTTTGTATAATCATAAAGAAAAAGTAAGATATACAGACAACAATGGAGCAGAAAACTTGTCAATCACCACCACCTTCAAACAGCTATTACATTTCTATGTCGTCGAGGTCCGGCAGCGGAAAACGAAGAATCGCAGCGATGCCAGTCAGCTGCGACAATTCTGCGCCATCACACAAAACTTACTTCAGTCGTTGCAAATAACATCCGAGAAAACGAAACCCCCTTCCGCGGATAAGGGAGAAGGGAAGAATAATAATACCAACAAGAAACGGGAGCGAAGCATTCCCTTTGTTCGGTTTCATGTTTGGCGAGTTTTTTAAACCGGCCATAAATGACTCCGAGTATAATGTATCAGAGGTGGTAAAATTTTTACATCTCACCCTCTTTCCCCTATATTATCGAGGTAAATTACATTGACACCTCCTAAGATTAGGCCAAAACACACAAAGACTCTCTGCCTTTTCAAAATTACAAATACAACCTTTGAGGTTAATAGTTGTATTACAACTGTACCCCTGTTCAGATGTAAAGGTTACACAAACACCCCTGAAAAATATTACATTAACATACCTTAGGGGTGTAGCTGTAATTTTGCAAACGGCAGTGGGTGTTCGTATATTTTGGTCTAACAACTACAAACAAAGTGATTATCATGGGGGGGAGAGGGGAAAGAAAAACAAGGAAAGCAATCAGAAAGCATATTGTTAACAGTGAATTTCGAGACGAGCTCCACAGATTTTCAATGAAGGAAATATTTTACCAGCAGGTTCAGACATAAACGCCATGGGTGACACATCCCAAGGAACGTTTCTCTAACAAGTTTTTTCAAAGACGGAGCTCGTTAAGTAATAAAGGCTGCATAAAGAAAACACAAGTACTCACGTTCTCCTGAAACATGCATGGAGGAAAATATGTGAGCGGTGCCGCCTGAAGCCTTGACTGAGTCGACCAAATTAACATATTTTTGCCTTGTTGCTATATCAGAACTCCTGACAAACAAAACCTCCATTAAGAAAAAATCCTTACTGAATAAATCAACAACACGCCAACATATTTTCAACCAATTTAGCAAATCTAATGGGAAATAGGCAGATAAAGCCAATCACTTCGTTTGAACTCGTCAAAATAGGTAGGATTTCAACTATTCGTGAAATGAGTTTGGGTTTGAAAAGTTTAAACTTTATATTGAGAATGCGACGACCGATTCTTCATAGTTGCTTGTTACTTTTGTATACACGGGCCGAAAGAAATAAATGACTTGGTATAAAATGTTTAAAGTGAACTTGTGCCGGTGACTGTCAAATAGTGGTAGGGTCGGAGAAATGCAAAAATGCGGAGGGGGGGTTGTGTTATGTTATGGCATCTCTAAAGCTGGAATTTTCATGATTGACAGGCTCATAATGTGAAAGGACCGGGAATCTACTGATTAAATCTAAATGACAAGTGATGCTTGATTAATTTCAGTGCCATCTCCGTATGCAGTTACGCATGCAAATCACAAGTTTGAAAAAGAAAACATTGAACTGCCGATAGCCCGAGATGATATGCAATAACACAACATGATTTAGCATATCAAATGCACGAGTAACAAACTAGAAGAATAGATTGCACAGGGAATCAAAGAAAAACGGCACAAATGCATTTTGTGCTTTGGGGCCTGTATGGTGGTGATGTCCATAAGAAATTATAAGACCACAAACCTGAAGAGCTCATCAGTAATGAGAAGTGTCTGGATAGCCATGTGCTCATGGGCAACTTCAACATGTTTTGGTCCGTAGCATGCACGAGCAGGATCCTAAACAAAACAACCATACATTAACTTAATGTAGATTTCTGACATCTATGTGTGCATGCATTTATACAAGTGAAAAGAAAAATAGATTGTTCCCTTTATGTAAAACTTTTCATTGATTATTGGAAAAGGGTGGGGAGATCAGAATCTCGTATACTTATATCGTCAGTGAGACAGCCTTTGGAGATGGATTCGGACATATCAAATCAGAAACTAAGTTGGAGGAAAAAGGTAAAAGAGGCATATGCACACAAGTGGACGATTCCTGCAGTCTATATATATCATGCTTTAGAACGAAATTGAGCACATAGATGAAGGGTAGAAGCTGACATTGGAAAGCATGTCAAAGAAATCCTTGAGAGCTCGGACCTGCATTAAAAAACTGAATTGTAAATTTTTGGAGAAAATGATATGAAGAGAAAGACCAAACTCAATGTCTTTGAACAAAAAAGAGATCAAAGATAGAATATGCATCCCAGAAACAAAGTGAACTAGGTGTAGCATATACCTCTTCTGCAGCTTTTGTATTTTTAATTATATTCATAACGTTTGGAGCATCCAAAACCTCTCTCAAACTATGCCTGTGTCAATTTGTAAACATAAAAATATAAAAGAGTTATAACGTGAAACAACAAGCAGAAATCCCCATATACGTTAGCAATGCAACAGCAAGACAAAAGGTGCATCTAGAGAGAGATGGATATACTTGTATCCAGAGGTAGTGTGCACAAGAATTATGCGAGACTTATTCTCAATAATAGCTCTCAGCTGCCTCCTTTCTGCCTCCAACAATAAGTGCCGATGAAATTGATCCTGAAAATGTTTGAGAATAAATCTTTAAGTAATTACCAGACTTATATATTATTAGCACTAAGCTAAATAAATAAAGAATGAATCTGTAGAGAACTATCGAATAACAGAAAATCAGAAGTGCAAGATAACATGCATGATACAAGATGACAGACCTTAGTAAACCCTGGACTTGCTATCACAGCACAGCGAACAACACTGAAATCAACATGCTTAAGGAAAGCCTAAAACAAATTGAACAAAGATTTTTTATCACAATCACAAGCTCTGAATGTTCAATGTAAACAAGACAAACGTGAAGCAGTTTAGTTCACCTGTAAGACATTGTCAAAAAACTTATTCAAGGCCTGCCAGACACAGCATATATTCAGTATGGTCGTCAATTACATTAACCAGGAAAAAGTTTGCAATTTGACCAAACAAGCATTACAAGTAACATTTCAATGGATTCGGCCAGTAATAGTAAGCATACTTTATCGTAACCAGCAATTGACGGCCCATGCTTGCGAGGTATCGAAGTCTCCACCCGTGAACGAGTAGTTGTCACACTGTTGACACATTAACACCATCTGAATGTCCGATTATGACAATTAACATGATAAAAACCTAGTAGGCTTTAAGTCTTTATAACATGTCTTCTTTCGATATATACCATAATGTCTTTTATCATTCCTACGATAATAACTAATTTACACTGAAAGTGCAGGAACACATTTTTGAGTTATTTCATTAGAATCAAAATTCCCCAATTTGTTTTAACAGCATTTGTTAGTGAAGTCCTAGTAGGTTCTCTAATAAAGGATATCATCGAATCAAAATCAAGTTAAAAAGGCAGATAAATAGGATAGGACTTCTGAAAGAAACGAAAAGCACCTTTTCGAAAGAATTAGAGAAGTAAAAGTGAATACTATTACTTCCTATTCCATTTCAATAGTACATCTGACACGACGTGTGGTACCATTACTGTTTCCTCGATAGGACATCATAAGACAATGGACGGAAGTACCTTTTACCAACAAGCAAAATATTGGCCAGGCCCTCTTGCATCAGAACAACAGCCAAGTCCGCACTTGCTTTAATATCTATTAGAATAATAATTCAGAATCAGCAGACTGGAACTCCTTATAAAATTTAAAAATTCATCCATATAAATGATTAATAATATCAAGACATGCATACCCCACAGGTTCCATATGAGCCTGGTAGGATCGAGGAAGCATTCAGTTATACGACAAACAACTTGTATTTATTTCTTTAAGTTATCCTTTCTCCTTTCTTCAAAACTAATAGCAGTGTTAAAATCTTATAAATATAACAAAGCAAATTCAAGAATTTTATCATAGATCTTATGAAAATAACATAGCATGCTATGCACATTTCGGAGTTCTAAACTAATGGTGTCTTAGGACACTATGTTGGTGCACAATGAATGCCCAATGTCTCACACTTTATATTCTTCAAACATCTCAACCTGTTAGTTATTCGATGTACCTCTTTTACTCAAAATCATGGAACATTAATAAGTTTGATAGTCAACTTCCTGCAGATAGCCTACCCTGGTTTTAGAAACAAGTTTATTGGAAGAACCTCAGTGTGTAAAAGTTTCGATTTTATTGTAGGGACTCCTTAGCTTTTATCTCACCAATTTAAAACAACACAGTCCAGCACAATGCACGTTATTATAGTTCCTGGTTAGTGACCAAGGCTTTCTTTTTCTTAAGCTATTCCCCTTTGCTCTTGTTTCTCAATGTGGTAAGCAACCAACATAGCAAGAATTCCTTTATTCTATATTCCCATCCCTTCCAGTTCATTGTCTGCAAGATAACTTTCCAACATTCAGACCTCCACCAGTTTACTGCTCATTGGATGCACATTCCTTGTTGCCTAGGACTCGTACAAGGTGCTAAACATCCTGGAGAAACCATTCTTTTATTCCTTTTCTCTGAGATCAATCCAACCATATAGCTTGATCCTTACTATCGAGAGATTCATGTGAATGTGTACAAGTTTATTGATGATAATTCTGAGTGGTCAGTCTTCTGATGCACAAAGAATGTGCAAATTTCATTAGTTGACGCTCTATGGACTAAGACTACTCATGTCAAGCCACAAGTACCATCAGTTAACTATCAAATTTTAGCACTCAGCGTCTCTATCTTTGATTGAAACATAATGACTTGGGGTAATTCAACATAGACCATAGTTCTCCTAATACTCTGTTGAGGTCAACATTTATTAGGGTATTAGACTACACGTAAAATTAAAGTCCAGTCATTGAGAACAAAACCCAAGAGGGGAAAGAAAAGATTACTTTCAACATTTACTAGTATAATTCTGATGAATATTCTAACTATATTGCACTACAAGAGAAAAATAGGATGTACAGTATGAAATTATTGAGAATATATACCAGAGGCTTGATGGAGTGTATCCAATGCCAATGAGTCCCACAACACCTAGTGAACATGAGTCAAACTTAAATAAGCACATTAATGTTATGCTGCCTAATTTGCCAAGAAACATAAATGAACATAAAGTTGTACATTTTCACAAAAAGCATAAGTTAGATATTGCAACCATATATAAACATTCCCCAGAGGCACACCCACCCCCCGGCCCCACACATTTGGTGAGTGTGCTTATTTTGATATTCATACAGGCATACATGAGTATGGCGTCACTCTAGTTCTTCAAATGAATACAGTTGGTTTGTGAAACATATAGCTGGACTTATGTAATATATGGAAATGTTTATTCTCTGTTTCACGATTATTTTTCTTTAGTGTAATTCAATGGAGTTATGATTTGATAGTCAGTGTGACTTCGAGACATCTGAAAAATTCAATCCATCCCACATAAAAACCTCTGTATGATGGCCATCACCTCCTACAAAGCCTGTAAAAGAACAAGTAAGATGGAATTGTAGCATATGGTGCATTCATGATCTAACTCCAAATTAACATAGTCATTTTGTGATATCTGCTACAGAGCCTATTAAGGATGAAAATGGTGCGATTTAGTACATCCTATACTCAAGGTCTAAAAAGCCACATTAGGTTAGTGTTTTTTATGAAATCTTCCTCCTCTACAGCTCATTCCATCAGACAGACAGACTAATATGCTCAAAAAATTCCTCTAATGGCATTCTTTCTCTAAGTAGAAAAAAACAAAAAGAATCCCATCCCTGAGAGTCCATTCACTAACAAGAACAGTCAATCTCAGAAACCACTAACCAAAGGGGCATCAGTATCTCTAGACTACTCTATGATGCCTTCTGCAAACTCATCGTGTGAATCTTCTAAAGGAATGATGTGAAAGTAACAAACGGAAAATAGAAGCAGAAAAAATGCATGTGGAGTGAAAGGAAAAAGGTGACTCTTGCACGGCAGATGTCAAAGCTGACAATTTTAGGTGTCCTCCAAAGTCCAAGATGTTCTTAAGCTTAATCCAAGACAGCCAAAATAATACTGAAGCAAATATTAGATTTTGAGAGCATAATTTCCAGAAAAATATAAAACAAAGTTAGATAATGATACATAACAACATTCACTATAATCAACCTAAATGGGCTAATGTTTAGATAGAGATCTACAATGGGACACTGAACAAAGTTGAGATGTGTCTAAATAAGTTCACCAAATCACAGAAAATAATTAGTCAAAGAAGGGAATAGGTCAAAGATAAAGAGTAAGTGTCTACCTTCCTTAACACAAAAGGTCGGTGGAGATCAAGTTCTAGGGTGTGAAATGCCCCTATCTGCGCATAAAAACTAAAACATTATTCGGAATTTCAACAACAAAATAATTAAGAATAGATGGTCTCATGCCACACACCTTCACGTGTTCATTCTCCAAAATATTCTTCCCCCTTATGCGCAATACAGATCCTTCTTTGTCATATTCGACAGCCTAAGATGTTAAACAAATTATGTCATTAAGTCATAATCTACACAATATCATATTCGACAGCCTAAGATGTTAAACAAATTATGTCATTAAGTCATAATCTACACAATAAGATAAATGCAATCTTCTAGGTTCTGTGTGGAAATATGCATTAACTCGGAACTGGTGTGGTCGTCTGGACCCATTAAAGCTATTGCATGAATGCTCTTTTACAAATTAATTTCACTTATATTTGGCCATTCTGGTACTGTTTCAAACATAATTCTGAATATGAAATGCAGGTAGCTTAACTTCTCAATCTCAAATATGAAGTCCAGGTCTTAACTTATTAAATAGAATAAATTAAAGAAAATACTTCTGGAATTGGTTGAATTGTGCCCATGAAACATGGTTTGCTGGTTCAGGATAGAATCACAATTTTCCTGAACTATGTTCATTTTTTCCCAAGCAGGCCTCATTATTTACTAAGATTGGTTTGGCATTTGTAAATATTAACCTAGTCAAGCAAGATACACATCTCATGCAAAATAAACTAGCAACAAGGATCTGACAAGACTCACAACACACAAAATAAGAAATGTATGACTAGATAATCTTCAATGATGTGGCAAGTAATAGATAGCACAATTTGGCATACTTTTAATTGATCTAAGCATTGAGCCAAAACTCGAGATGAAAAGCCTAATAAGTACAGAAGGGTCAGCAGTATTTCATGATGATTATGGTCAAGTGATGAGTTGCTAGTTGACGAAAAAACATCATATGACCCTTTATATTTTGCTTTATGGCTCACTAGATACACACAACTTGTAAGGATGTAAAAATAGGGAAAGCAGAGGAAAAATAAGGTGCCGGAAGTCAATGATGAATTAGTTGGCATAAAATAGAAGAGAAAAAGAATATCATTTATTGCAAATGATATGGAAGGAATGATCTTGGAAATCGAGGTCTCATGCACTAAAGTGCTGCAAAAGATTGATGGGATTCTTAAAACAGAAAAAATAGAGAGAGAGCATCAGCAAATGCAGAACAACCATTGAGAGCCTCTAAGCAAGCTAAGATACAGTTTTTATTACTTTTATTTATTCAATTACGGCCAGTTGCTCCTGCAGAAAGATCACAACTTGCGACTTAGACTAAAAGCCTATACCATAGAAATGCCTACTCTTCACCAACACCAAACTCAATCACCAGATTTACCTCAACTTTGATTTCTAATTTCAGTTTCACCCTTTCTGCATCTCTTCCTCCCGAAGCAGCTTCTCTCAAAACCTTCCTGCAGATAAGTCAGACAGGCAATCATCTTAAGAATATTTCACTATTCAATACACAATGCCACATCAAACTATTATCGTAAGACCAAGTTCACAATTAAAATATTTGCAACACAAAGTTACATAAACCATGTTACAGCTCCAGACAGCTATTAATTTATCATAGACAAAACCAAGTCCCATCAAAAGAGAACCGGTGTAAACAGGCAAACAACTGAATACGCCTATGCATTGGTATATACAATGAGCACAAAGATAAGAGTTCCAAAACAGTAAGGAACACAAACTGCATACATCAAAGAAGGCAATATCCTAAATTCAAAGTTACTAACAAGAGTAACATCAAAATTCAATCTTGAACTCTAATACACTGAAAGAACCAAGCCAATACAATAAACAGACACAAAGAAACTACCTGACTGTGACAGCCATGACAGTGTCACCCGCAGCAATCAAATTATAAGCAACCCACAGATCATCTGCTTCTTCAGGGACCATCTGCAGCAAAACCCAGAAATTAAAACACCAACAACAGCAAAACAAGAAAGAGAGAAAGAAAACCCACAAACAGATTTGAAAATCAAACGAATATTATACATTCCCTGTCTGTTTTAAGGGGAAAAAAAGTGAAGCAAGAAGAGAAAGAACTAAATTATTTATGGGATTTCTATTATTCCTTGAAACAACTGAAGAAAAAAGATTTCAAGAAAACCTTCACACTTCCAGGGCCATGAGGCTCGATGTCTCGACGAACTATCTTCATGTTATCTTCTCTGTTTCCTTTCTTTGTGTTTGGTTTTCCCTTTGTGCTGTGTGGTGCGTTCTCAATCAAAGATGCATAAGTAATTGAAAGGGTAAAAAGATCAATAGATGCATATGTTCTGTTGTTGACATTGCAAGTTACAACTATGGCCACTTTTATATAGACTAGAATATCAAGTTGCCCAACGCGTGGAGCATTGGTTTCAGGATTCTCAAGTAGATATCGGTCCTCCTGTTGCTCTTCGTTTTGGGCAATTACGGATTTTGCACCTTCACGTAAAAATTTTCAAGAAAAAAAATTATGCCTACAACAAATATTTTTTCAAACTCAATGATTGAATCAAGTCCAAATTAAAATTCAAGATAAATAATCAGGCCCCATTCACTCAGCCCAACAGGCCCAAATTTTGTTGGCCCAAGCACAATTTACATGCAGTAAGAGTATCACCCTATTGACTGAGCAATAGGGTACGTACTAGCAAGCCCAGTGCTAACAGTAAGGCTTTCACGCCAGTCGTATTCTACGAATTTGTAATCGCATAAAAAGGCGCCAGCAAAAACGTTACAATCAATTAGATCCGGTTGTTGGAAGCATATGTAATTGCATCTCTTATATTCTCGATTGACCTGTCAGGATTACTTTGAGTTAACATATTTTTTAAAGGGTAGCTCCATAAATTGGATAAACATCGTTACTAGAAACTAGATATCCCGAGAATTTCGGGGATATCTTAGCCATCTCAAATCAACCCCTAAATCTCCCCAAATCTGCTCTTATAAATATGCATCTAGGTAAGTTAACAAGGTAGTTAAACAACTTAAGCTCATTCTACGTCTCAAACAGCAAGGCTGCTCGACTTCCTCTCCATTTCCAGCATTTCCCTCACCAATTTTCACACTTTTATACATTCTCAGCACTCCATATTCGATTTACATAATATATCTCCTCCATTCTTTCTTGAGTTTTCCCATTTTATTTCATCAAATTATTATTAACGTAAACAGTGTTAACTCCCATTTTGCAAGTAGTCTTTGATAATCTTAGAATTTTCAAAAAGATCGTTCTATTATTATGGGTGATGTTGGATCTCGACACGCATCCAATATGTTTTTTATTTTTTAAGAATAAGCAGAAAGAACGGATGTATGAACAAATTGTTGTTGTTAGATTATTAATAGCATAATGAGCAAGTAATAAATAATTGTTGTATTAGTTGGTCATAATATAATTATAATGTATTTAGTTAATGACTAGGTGGATAATTTAATGGTGAGAAGAACTTATATAATTAACTGTCAAAGAATTCCATAAAAGATTTTGATACCTGGAATAATGATGTTTTTCTAAGAAAGTCCAATGGTAAAATCCAACCCAAATTATGTCGAGTAGATAGGCTTTATCCTCCCAAAATTAGCAGGCTAAAAAGTCATCAACCCAATCAACTCGATTTATGCCTGACCTGCTAGTGAGAGAACATCTAGTCCAAGCCCAATTACAATGAGTCACAAACCCATTCACCTAGTCAGACACCTCAGCGACATTCTACACATCGGATGGCAAGTCACCACCAAAGCACATAGGATGTGGCAAGTAACCACATCCTTGATTTTAGTCTATTTTTCTGTTGATTTGGCAAATCCTCTTCATGGTAGCGTGGGAGCCATATGACATTTCAAAACACTTCAAACAAGTGGATAAATTTTATCCCAACAGAATTTGGGAAATTGCAGCTTTCCTATCTAATGCAACAACCCCAATCTCCTCCAGAATAGGCTCTCACCAGAACGAACCCACCAAAATCCAGCTAACCAAATCGGCCAAACATCCAGTCACCTTGACGTCCCACTTGAGTTACAAGCCCACGTTACCGAGCTCAACCTTCTAAATGGGCTATCACTTCTTACTGACGTGAGAATATCATCCCTATTTACATGGAACATGGCCAACACCATACACAACTATCCTCATGCATTTCTGTGGAGCATGATTAACTAACCTCTGATTCTTTTCCACTTTAGGCAAATGCAGAAAGTGGTGGAGACAATTGCTAACCTCGCCCCATTCTTGTTACTCGCGACATCGATTGTTAATAAATGACAGGCTCCGAGGAGAGTCATAAATAGAAAGATCGCCAATGCTCATGAAGAAGGGAGTCTCGTTCAGTAAAAAGAATAGAAATTTCCAGCCACATTGAAAAGTGAAAACACATCAGATATTCCTCCAACTGTATCCAATGCCCTTATCTAACCTTTTCCTTTTCTTTCAAACTTTCAAATACATTTCTAACTGTATCCGACGCGAAAAGTACCCTACACTTCACAGAATCATATTCACTGTGAAGCTCAAGCCACAATGTTAAGTAAAGGATAATTACTTTACACCTTCTAAGCTAGGAACTATTTATACAAATCACCCTTTGTCTTTGGATAAGTACACATACACCTATTAAAAACATCACCAGCATTTACACCTTGAAAATTTACATATACACCACTCAAAAATGACAACATCATTACACAAATTACCCATATTTTTTTACTGTCAAAAGTGATTTCTACAATTAGACAAACGACAGGAGTAGTTCGTATAAACAAATGTAAATGCAATTATCCCTATAAGTAATCCTGCAAACGTCCCCATTCACATAACACCACCAAAATCATACTAAACCTTATTCATAAAGCATTTTCACACATCATTTCTCAAACAAGTATGGTGCGAAGCTTTCTGACAAAAGTACTAGGAATTCCTCGCTAAAGCCTTCACAGGTTATGCCTGAGGGTCAGAGATTACTCAATCACCAGGGTACAGCTCGACAGTCAGCTGGGAGCTTTAAGCATTTAGAGTATTGTGGAGTGTAAATGCATATACCCAGAGTCGGATGAGATATAGTCGAACCAATGCCACTAGCGTGAAACAGATAATGCAGTCAATATACATTCATCCGGATCAGGCACAACAGCAAGAATATGTCCATAGAAGGTACCGTATTACGACGTTAAGGTTAAAATGCTCTTTTAAAACCACAGATGGCATCAATGACAAAAGAATGAAGAACACGAGAGCAGAAGAGGCATTTCAGAATGTGATACGAAAATTTAGCAGACTTATTTATCTGAGACAATGTTTGGCAACACTTTATATTTATGTTACACACAAGAATACACATGCAATTTCAATGATGCAGTTTCATACCCAACTGATCATCAAATGCAATCCGGGAACATCATCCGACTTTGGCGTTCTTTTTGGCCTCCAAAATTTTGATAGAATATTAATCAAAAGCATCCAAAGCGAAAGGCTACTTTCTCCTGCACTGGGGGCGGCTGATCCGTCGACAAAGGCCAAAAATAGAAGAAAATAGAACTTCAAGGATCAATAAAACCCGAGCTGCCAAGGATTGTCATTAACTCTTTCTAAGACACCACAGATATACCAGTTGACATTTTCACTTCTTCCTGTTCTTATTTCTACTAATTTTCACAAACTTTCTACCTGACTTATCACCGCCTCCACTTCCCAATGAGAAACTGCCGCCGGCATTGAATTCTAGACTACCTGATGCTTGAAATGGAGATGGGTTTTGAGGGGCAACTTGAATTTGTTGGCTGCCAAACTGGAAGGGATTGGCTTGCGGTGGAGCAGCTGATCCGAACATGAACCCAGGGGGAGAAGGGGAGACAGCCGGTTGGCCGAATAGAGGAATAGAAGGTGCAGTGGACTGCACTGGATCCTCAGCCATGCTGTCCTCAGCATTCATTTGATCATTATTCCCTGGAGAGGCTGCAAATCCAGCAGAGGGATTACCAAATATAGGCTGGGGAACAGACGGCAATAGTGAAGATGAGCCTGAAGGTGCAGCAGAGTGATTACCAAATATAGGCTGGGGAACAGACGGCAATAGAGAAGATGAGACTGATGATGCCGCAGAGGGCTTACCAAATATAGGCTGGGGAACAGACGGCAATACTGAAGATGAGACTGAAGATGCAGCAGTGGGCTTACCAAATATAGGCTGGGGAACAGACGGCAATAGTGAAGATGAGACTGAAGATGAGGCTGTTGTAAATGAAAAAATGGGACTCGATGAGGGACCCGAGGATGAATTGAAAACCACGGGTGCAGCACTTGTAGAAGCTGAGGATGACGCACCAAAAGAAAATCCTGTAGATGGGGATGAAGAAGGTAAGGAACCAAAAATAGAAGACTTGGGACTTTGCCAACCGGAACCAAAGACATTCGAAGGAGCACTGTTCGAGCCAGTAACTGAGCTGATTGCTGAGGAGGAAGCTGAAGAACTCCCACCTACATTAAATATACCAGAGGTAGTAGCACTGCTGAAGGTATTAGTTGCTGAAGGAGAAACCGAAGAACTGCCACCTAAACTGAATACGGCTGAAGTTGCACCAGAGGTTGATCCAACTGCATTGCTTGAAGAAGAGGAAGAACCGAGACCAAAACTAAACATGCCAGAAGTAGCAGCCGTACTGGAGCTAACTGCACTACCCTCTGCAACAGCAGAAGTGCTAATTCCAAAGACGACTGGACTGGATGTTGGCCCACTACTAGGAACAACTGCACCAGTATCTGACGAGGAAGCTGGAAAATTAAAGGCAGAAGTAGTGTTTGGATTGAAGACTTGAGAATTGGACAAAGAAGAACCAATCGAAGTGCTGCTAATCATATTGAACGATGGCAATGATGCTGGTATAACTGATTGAACAGATGTGCCTTGCGAAAGAGATTCAGCACCAAACACCAACGATTTACTCCCACTATTGAAGAGAGAACCTTCATGATTATTTGCAGTTGAATCACTGACTGAAGATCCAAGTCCAAACGTGCTACTTCCGGAGTTTGCGGCCTCAAATGCTGCGACATTGGTAAGTGAGCTGCTTGAACTGCCAGAGCTTTGATCTGCATCAGCTTTGCTTTTCAAATCTCCTACGGGAAACATAGTTGATACTGCTGATACTGCAGTCGATGGATCTACAGAGGCGCCAAACTTGAAAATAGGACCGGCTGAAATTGAAGGTGTCGGATCTAATCCAATTATGTTACCAGTAGAGATAGCAGAATTTGCGGTGCCGGTGCCAGTTGAAGGGGTAAAAAGAACAGGACCACTTCTGGGTATCTGATTTGTACCACTAGGAGAAACTGCAGGAAGAGACCCAGCTGGAGAGCTTGAAATTGATGCAGAAGGAGCAGAATGAGATATTCCATCTCTTTCCCCAGCCTTCAGAGGGTTCAGAATCCCACCTTTGTCTATCTCAGGTATTTTCACCAGAGGACCAGTAGGAGCAGATACATTGACCCAGCTGCACATGCAGGTAAGAAAATATAAGCGGATAATTGACAGAAAATTCGATGTGGAAAAGTCACTATCTTCCTAAGTCACTTGACAATTTTTTTCATAAGTACTTTATACTTGCAGTTTCAGTCTGTGAAGTGCAGCAGTTTGATTGCCACTTCAGCTACTTTCACTAGGTACTTTCTAAAATATGGATCCAAGTCGTCAAAATTATTACTCTTTTTAAAGCAGTTTGGAGTCTAGGTGAAGTTGGAGAACTCAAGTAAGCGTAGGTTTACTTCTCATTTGGGATATCCAATTCCAAGTCCAAACACAAAAAGGGCAAAGATATGTTTGAATTCTCAAACGAAATCAGAGAAGTTAAAGAGACTTGGTTTTCTTCTCATATGGCAAAATCAAATCAGAGCCCAAATTGCAAAAGTCAAAAGAAATAAACAACAAAAGAGAAGCAGCGTCAAGGTAGAGACGGACAATTTCAAAAAGACGACAAATTCACATAGTAAGAACAGAAGATCATGGCTCTGGGAGAGAGAAAAAAAAAGTCTTTACAATTGAAACCAACTCCCAGCTCCTAGCCAAATAATTTGCTTCGAGTTACTAACCTGCTGGAGCTTTCTGGTTTAGATTCTGGCATTCTGTTGCTCGACTCAGAGGGCAAAGAAGGAAACTTGTCAGCAACTTTAGAGATAAAGCTGAACAGAGGAGGAGGATTATTTGTTTCCTTAGGCTTGTCAAATGAAGCAATTGATAGAGGCAGAACAGCAGATTGGCCAGCCACAGTTGCTTGTCCAGAAGCCGCGAAGGCAACGCCAATACTTCCTTCTCCCACCGTGACAGCACCAGGACTACTGAGTTCACCTGTTCTGCTAGATATAAGGCCAGGTGCCTTCACTTCTGGCTCACTTGTGGTTCTTACAAGTTCGGGTTCTTCAGCAGGTGGGAGCTTGCTGTCCGTGAAATGAGCTTCCACGGGTCCCCTCCCTTCGGAGGATGGCTTAGATGCAAGCCCATTACAGTGTAGGTCATCATCCAGCTCCAAAGAATCCTAGAAATGAGCTGTAAGGATTAGTAGAGTTGCAAGTTCAATGCAGTGGACATAAAAGAGATGGGGAACTGCAGTTCCTTAATTTTGTTTGGACAACTGGGGCATGTTACATTTAAATATGAAGAGAACACACCAGAAATAAGCCCAGTTAACTGTCAACATCTATGCACAAAACCTCACTATGAAACATAGACAAGCTGCGGATGCTGCAAAGGATTACTCTGGTTTCCACTATTTTAAGCACTTTCAATGACATTAAAAGCAGAGCAACTAATTGCCAGAATAGAATATATCAATTTTACAAAATAAAATGGCGCAACACCATACCTCCTGTGCACTCATCCTAAAAGCTCTCTTCTTTTGAGAAGGTTGAGGTATACTGTCTTTTCGAACAGAATCGGAAGTGCTGCTGATAAGTCCAGAAGCTTTCAAGGACACTACAGAATCATTGTTCGTTACAGGATACCGTCTATCAAACGGGACAAAAGATTCTTGGGGGGCATTTTCTTTTACGTTCCTTTGCTCTTGAGAAGTAGAATAACAAGGATCAGTTAAAGTGAAATCAGACTTATTCTCAAACTTGTGATCATCTTGGACATCCAGCAGCAACTTTGAGGAACTTATATCCTCCATGCTCCTAAGAGCCTGTCCACGAAGCATAGCTGGTGTCAATTTAAAAGGTGATTTCTCCCGCACAGCAACAAACTTGGACTCTGATGATTTTTCCTTTGGGGTCAATTTTTCAAGATGCTGTAATATTCTAGCAGCTACCTCGCTGGATTTGGAAGGAACATGAGCATAACTTGTACTTGGGACACTGTTATCCGCATTTACACAAACAGCACTTGAGGCCTCCTTTGGTTTTTCATTGGTCAATGGAAGCTTCTGCTTCAAAGATACTGCCACAGCATCAGAAGCAGTTCCCACCCCCTCAGCAGTTGGAGGAGTTCTAGGTGCTATTAGATTCGATTTCTGTCTGATTCTCCGTATGGGACCAACAGATCCAGTTTCATAATCCAAAACAGAGCTCCTGCGCTTTAAGGTCTGAAATAAAAAATAGAATGTATAAGAACAAGCAAAGATCTAGCAAGAATCTATACTCAAAGCATCAAAAATATTACAGAAGCTACATATACCATTGTTTTAGACAAATATGTCTGACCATGCTCCATTAGAGAAAGAGAAGGTGAGGACGTTTGTCCAGCATAAACATTATTGTTAATTCCAATTCCCTGGAAATAACCAAATAATAGAAATATGAATTCCATAAAGTTTTAGTAAATGTTTTGGTGATATACATAACAAAGCTAAAGAACCTCGAGGGTGGATGTTGGATGTACCCTGGAATAAGGGGACCGAGGCATGCTGTAAATAGCTGATCTGCCTCGAGATATCGGGGTTGAGAAACCATTTTCTGGAGCACCAAGGCTAATAGAAGTCTTTGTTTTCAATGACCTGAGGGGTGGTTTTAAGGAAAACCGCGTGTCACTAATCAACCTTGCATCTTCCTTACTAACTTGACTGTTCATCCCTAGCATCGACGGTGATACTTTTGAAGATTTATTGTCCATGTAGGCTCTTGCAAGTTCAGCAGGAGAAGCAATATCATCCTCAAGGACCTGAAGATATTCTTATCTGCTATGTCAAACTGATTGCTACTTTGAAATACGAAGATACTACACTATAACAATAATACAACACATAATGGTGACAGAAGTGTATATGTGCCTGTGTGAACACGTGTAACACAGAGTAATCTTACTTTTGAATTAGAAACAGGAGTTGACATAACTCCATGAGATTTGACCCCCTCACTTCTGTCTTCCTCTGAAGGACTAATGGCAATTGGTTGGTGCCTTCCAAAATCTGAAGCTGTCTCTACATTACTTTCTCCCGCATCCCTATGAGGCGCTTCTCCTGCTCTTGATTGCAGTAATTCTGTCAAATGGTCAATCTCGGACCTGCACAAACAAAGGTTGATTACATCAATTTTATAACCAGTGTAAATATTGAAACTAAAGGATAAACTCAACATCTATAGCATAGTAACTTCAAGTCATCGGCAGGAGCTGGGAACAAAAGCCAAAAAGAGAAACCACGACACAGACAGAAGAAGAAAAAAAGCAGTCTGAAGTCAGACAAACTGCACGCAACAAGTCCAAAGCCAAATTCTGGGTATACCAGAAACTATAAGCACAGACGCAATCTTGTAACAAGCATCTCAGCAGGTTAAACCAAGAAAATACACAAACCATATGGGATGGAGACGCATGTTCATCACCGAAAAGATGTCTTTTCAAGAACTTACCTGGTGAAGGTATTTTTTTTCAGCAATTGCTCAAGCTTAGAGATTTCATTGCTGGTAGAACTATTTATTTGCTGGCTGCATTCACCTCCTGCAGGCTCTTGTTCCCCTCTTTGATTCTTCAACCATTAAAAGGAAGCATGAAAGTTAATCCATCTTGTCAAATGTAAGGACCAGAACAGATCCAACTAAATATTGAGACTGGAGAAATTTACTCCACTAAGTCGCATAATTTCCACAAATATGTGCATATAATGAATTACATTACATCTGAAAGTATACTTTCCAAATGAGCAGACTGGACTATCAGGATAGTGGAAGAAGCAAGAACAAGAGATAGTAAAATATGCTTTTCTCTCCAGCCTCCAGAGTTTTCCATGGTACCTTATACAGCCGATGAGAATTTATATACAGACTTCCATCTATGAAGTGTGTCATCAGCATCATACAAAGCATGTTTGGTTGAGAGGCCACTAGGGATCAGAGGGTCACCCATTTTAATTTATAGTTTCTTTCTATTTTATCTGCAATGTGCATATTCTCCTTTTTAATAAATCTGTTTCCATCTTACCAACATTACTTGAAGCATCTTCCCCTTGATCTTCTTCACACAACCCTTCCAAATAGTTTCCTAAACTCTTCCACATAAAGAGTGACCATATTCTGAATGTGAAACCAGAATATATAACTTTACAAAGTCAAAGTTTAAATAACAAGGGAAATGAGCCTTTTCACTATCCACTCATTTTCTCCCACTGGTGTATGATATGTGTTTATGCACCTGGATAGAAGACATGTACTTCATCTTCCTATTCAAGTGTCCCTAAAGGCTAGCCCAAGTGGCTTACTCATTGAACTCCATAAGAACCTAACAGTTGCACAATTTACATTAACAAAAAGAACAAATTTATGATAAGTGCTTCAAAGCAACGAGACAAGGTAAAACGTTCAATGGTTCTGGGGGCAGGGCATAAGCCCCATGAATTTTGATTTACATATATTGAAGTTTAAATTCTAAAAATTGTAATAGTAAATAGAGATTTCAAAAAAAAAATAAATTTTAATAGGAAAAATTAAGATGGAGAGGGCAAACATAAAATAAATATTCAATAATTATAACAACATAATAGCAAAACCATTAGATATATAATGGATATTCCTTGTAAATAAAACATAACCTGACTTTATTTGGAAAGAAAAGGGAGTAACCACTAATTTTATGTGAATATCGTTGGATAAATAAGTTCGATGGGTATAAGAACAATACTGGCCTTGAGGTTGAACATATAGATTAAGTCTTAAATTCTCAGGGGAAACTATGGTTGCTATAGAGCCCTTGCGGAAGCATGAAACTTTTTTCATTCTGTATGGAATTAGTAAAGGGTCTCCAATCTATATTGACTAGTGCAAGGAAGTCTTCTGATCTTTGACACTTCCATTCAATAGCCATAAATTAATTCCTGTGGGTCAGTAATTTAATTAAATGTAGGCTTGTATTTAATATCAAGTTAGTGTTACGCCATATCTTCTACCCCGCTTCTACCCCCCAAACCCAAAATAGACCAAATCAAGTCTGGACGAGCATATTTGAATTTTAAATGACTGGCCATAAACCCAAGTGGGCTGTATGCCCAAAGCACTTGGGGAGTACATCCTTCTATATGTCACATCCCAAGAGGCTAGCTGCAACCAATGGCCCATGGGCATTTGAAGAACACCCCACCTCTGGGCTCTAGGCACACCCCATAGAGCACATTTTAAATAATGCATATTGTGATAACTTCACTATGACTATGCAAAATTTGATAGCCGACTACCAAATCAATATTCATATAAATGGGAAACCTAAAAAGGCCAACAATGAATACAACATCTTTAAAAAAGAGAAACAATGCGCATATTAATGGAATCGACAGTAGAACCATGCAAGGAAACAAACTGCAGTCCTTCAAAACCAAGTATGTTATTAGAATGTTGTCTAAGTATCCACGACACATGCCCTATCCGTATTAAAGACAGAACAGCATCTAACCTCCACACAGCTACCTAAGAAGGGGGGAAGAAGGAACACGAAGAAGTAACAATTGAAGAAGAATTGCTCATCTATCTATATTTGTTATAACAATGAAATTGTTAAATGATAGCCCCTAACAAAATCAACCCAAATCCCATAAGAAGATACCGTCAAAGACTATTAACATTGAAAATGATAGATGACGAAATCGGTAATGCATCCCGAATACATCACTCCACGTGGCAAATCAGAAACACCAAACAGGAAGCAACATGTGACAAAAATAAACCAAATTCTCCTAGAGAAGTATGACAGGAGAGCTGACGTGTGCTCAAACCTCAAGTGATCAATAGAACCACACAACAACTAACAGCACATCCCCATGTGTGCAACACGTGTATGAATGTGTGTATCATCATTAAACAAGTCGATACACGTGGACATTCTACTTTAACCAGTTCCACCCCGCATTCGTAAAATCACTCCAGTAAATATGATTACACCAAACTAACACAGCTCAAATCATATTGTAACAAGATTTTTATAACATAATGACTATGAGAAAGGTAAAAAAGACCACAGTCACAAGTATAACGAAGCTGGAGAATCCAAAAAATAAGAACATTTACTTAAACTTACATTAGGAACTGCCTCTTGAAGTCCAGCACTCACACCCTGGTTTAACTCTGTTTACATCAGAAGGTATATATCATCAGCAAAATACCCCAGAGAATAGGTTAATTGCATCATAGACCTTGTAGAATATCCTGGCTCAAAGTATCCGTTGTTCATCGTGAAAAGTGCCACTGTAGCATGAAATGTATTACGGAAGCTACAGTAATAGTAGCTGATAGAACTATGAAACTCAGTCTCGAAAACACAAGAAATATATAATCCAAATGAATTTTGAGAAAATCACATAGATGGTAGGACTAAACTAACATAAGAAACAACAAACGATTAGTGAAAGAAATTACGTTACTTTCGAATGCATCATAAGATCAACAACCATCCAAACCCAAACAAGATTTCCAACACCGATTACTTTGAACATTAAACGGCGCACACAATGCAACCTCGTAGCTTGAATGAAAAATTACAACCGAAACCACAACGCAACATGACTAAAAAAAGGAAATTTCCTCTAAAAGACAGCACATAACCTGATGTCCTGGGTGGAGGCGGTGGAGGGAGGCGTTTCCGGAAGACGGAGGCGAATAAGCGGTGTGCCCCATAGGAGATGAGCTTAGAGGCGGGGTCCACCACCAGTTTCGTCAACCAGCTACCGTTGTTGTCGCTTCCTCGGAGGGCGGTGTGGGGGCGATCGTACGGCGTCGTAGGTCTGCGGAAGGGCTTTTTACGGAACTTTCCTCCTGCTCCTCCTCCACCGTAAGAGGAGGTGTTTGTGTTGGTGGTGTTGGCGGTTGCTCCGCCGTCTTCCGCCGTCGCCATTTGGTTCCGACAGTTTGCTTAGAGTAGAGAGGGAAAAGAAAGCTAGGCAAATATTAGGGTTTTATTTTAGGGACTGCCGCACTGGACAGAGAAAAGCTTTGGCTCGCTAATTATCAAATTAGAAAAAATAAAAACTGGGCACTAAATAGTAAATACAGTTCAATTATGATATTTTATTTTTAACAATAAAAAAAGAAAAATAAATAAATAATAAATAACAAACTAAATTATGTAATTAAAATTTGAGTATTTAGGAAAATAATTTAGTATTTATAATTTTATTAAATTTGTAAAAGTTTATAGGAGCTTATGTAATAAGGTTGTTGATGCTTCAGCGAAGACGACTTTCATGGATAAATCACATCGGTAAAAAGTAATTATTTATGAATGTTTTGCATGCAAGTATTAAATATGATAAAGTCTTTAGGTCATATACGACGACACCGCGTGGTTTATGATATGGTGTGGTGATTTAAAATATATGTTAATGATATTGACCTCAAATTTTGAATCGAAAATCATTAAGTGGGACGTCAACGATTACGTAAACACTTGCCCCTATTATACGTGGTCACAAGTAAAATGACTCGTGTTATAAGCATTAGTGTGGAGATGCTAGTTTGTGCATGGAATGTTAACTTTAAATAAGTGCACTGAACGGCTTTATAAGAGATTTTTTATTTGAGTAATATTGTCGAGTTGAAATTTTTCTAATGCAGTAGTAGAAAAATTAGACATTTCTCCAAATGTTGAATTAAGTTTAGTGTAGAAATTAAACTTACTAACATAGTTAAGACAATAAACTTGAATAATTGAAAGAGTTGAATTAAATTAGCTAAAATTTAACTATATCAAATTGACCTTGCTATGTAGGAATATAAACTTCCTTATTTGAATTCGCATCACTAATGCAAAATTCATCCGCATTTTCACATTGTGTTTTTAAATAGGGTGAAGTCCTTTTATGGGAGCTAAATAGGAAGGCGATTTTCAATTCTATCATTTTTCAACGTCTCAAAGTGGATATTTACGAAATTTTCAATTGTTGGATTAGCCCGTATAAATGGGCACATAATTTGATGGGCTAAATAATCGATAGATGTTGAGGCCTTAATCGTAAAACATAAGTTTTTCAAAACATTAAGGGCTTCAGGAGAAAAAGGTCGATCGATTTGAACACAAGTGGAAAAAATGATGATGACATATGAAGAAATGTTGCGCACACCATTAATGGAGGGTAGAATCCAATTGGGTTTATCAAGATTTTATTGGGGTTGGTGTCATAGCTTGTGGGAGTTGATTTTTTTTTGTTTTTGTTTTTATTTTTTGTGATGCATGCATATGAATTTGAAAAAGGGATAAATGCAATTTACCCCCCTATGATATAAGAACTGAACAAAAATCCCCATGTGAAAATATAATTAGCAAATTATTCCCTGTGATTTTAAAATGAAGCAAATTATCCCCCTGTATTTTCTCTTGATATGGGGTAATTTGCTTCATTTCTCAAACCACATGGAGGTAATTTGCTAATTATTTTTTCATAGGGGGTTTTTTGCTCATTTTTTATATCACATGGAAGTAAATTGTACTTATCCCATTTGAAAAATATGCAACATCAATGAATAATCAGAAAATCTTCGAGAGAGGGTTTTAAAGATGAAGAAGTTATATATGGAGTTTCATGTTTATCAACAACAAAAAAATAACCAACAAAATAACGACTCAACAACTTTAACTAGTCTATCAACTAATTCTAAGGTTAAGGAAAAAAAATGCAGTACAAGAAGCGACTTTAGGGTTTATATATAAGACTCGAAAACTAAAGAAAGAAAATAAAGTGTGTAGTAGTTGAATCTCTGTAAAATAGTCGGAAAAAATTAAATAAAAGAATAGAATAAATCATTAAACAAGAATCTTGTTGTGAAGATGTGTTGTAAATAGTATTTTTTCAAATAAATATGAGTGAGATCATACCAGCATCGGACAAAAGTAGGCGAAGCTTGAGGAAGACGACCGGGTAAAACATGAGTAAGCGGGGGATGAAGAAAGGACGACGGGAGGAGGAAATCGAAATTGATGGCAATTTTTGACGAAAAAGTTGTCTTTCTATGGGCAAAATGGTAACAATTTTGTCCAAATCTAATATTTGATAGTAAACAAGCAAAACTAATAATAAACCACTTTGTCCGTGACATATTCATAGCAAGCACTAAACATAATAGTAGATAATCATACCCTAACATATCACAAATATAATCATGATTTTGTTATGAACTTGGGAAAAATATAAGTTTATTGGCCTTTCACTCTTAATTATATATGAGAAACACAATAACAACTATTCTCTCAAAATCACATTCTTATTTTTCTCAAAAGCTCCATTTATAAATGAATTACATGGTAGTATTTATAGACCTAAAAAAAAATTTATAAAGAATTATAAAAGATTAGATACATTACGGGAAAAATACATAAAAGTGTGTGCATTCATATATATACACCATATATTTACAAGGGGTGATTGGACCTTATGTCTTGTTCAATATGGCCCAGTGATCCATTTACATTTTTTTTGGACCAATCCAAGATTTAGATTATTGGCCTAGTATTAGGCTGGAGCATTGGGTGATTATAATCCACTCAACGAAGAAAAAATTGCATAAATTTGTATTGATATATTTTATTTTTATTATTCATATTTGATTATCAAAATTATTATATTTTAATTTTAATTAACACCTTCTGCTAGCATTATCTCTCAATATATATATATATATATAATTCATTATCAAATTACTTATGTTAATAGTCAACTAAGTCAAGTCTTGAGGATTCAAAAATTTCATTGCCAAATGTATTTTTTTCATTTAATCTAGATATTAAATTTAATTGCAAAACTTATATACGAATTCAAAAGTTTCAATTTTAGATTATTAAATTTCAAATTTAGAATGCAAATTCAACTTTTATATGGTTGCAAGTATTTTGAATTATTTTATGAATATTGATAAATAACGTGATTAGAAAAAAATAACGAAATATTATTATCAAGTATAATACTCAAATGTAAAAATGAAAGTCATAAAATATATTGATTAAATTTTTTTATTTTTTAATATATTTATTATTTTTTATTTATTCTATAATGATAAAATGATCACTATATAAAAAAAGATAATAAAAAAATTAAGTAAAAAATATTAATTAAGTATCAAAAGGATATTAATGGTGAAACTCGAGTGCTAATTAAATTATTTATAACTAATAGTATATCAAAGTTATATTAATATCAAAATGCGAGTGCTAATTAAGTTATTTATAATTACTCAGGTACTAAAATAATATTAATGATAAAATTCGATTATCATTATGAATTTTACTCAAATATAAATATATACATATATAAAGAATTTAGGAAAATATAAATAAATATAAAACAAAAATTGCTGATAGCAAAAAACAAATGAAAATAAGGAGCGTACTTGAGAGGAAAAAGGTTTAGAATATTCTAGAGTCTTCCTTGGCATGCCATCATCTCGACACAACAAATCGTAGCCGTCCAAAATTTCATTCGTGAATTAAAACCACAGATCTCAGCAGACCTAATCCCTCTCTCTCCCCCTCGCGCTAGCTCCGCCTCTCCATCTCCCTACTCCATTCTCATCTGTAAGTTTTGCTGTATACATACATATATACGTGTATGCATAGATCGATCTTGTGCTGCTCGGTTATTATAGATTCCTGATTAATTATTAGCTGTTTTTTCGGGTAAATTTTGTCAGTAATTTGATTTGGTTGATTTTAAGGAAGGAAACGAGCAGTAAAGATGTTTGGGAGAGCGCCGAAGAAAAGCGATAACACAAAGTACTATGAGATCTTGGGAGTACCGAAGAATGCGTCGCAGGACGATCTGAAGAAGGCTTATCGTAAATCCGCCATTAAAAATCATCCTGATAAAGGTGGAGATCCAGAAAAGGTAAACATTTTTAGTTATTTTTTCTCCAATGCTATTTTTTTTTTTTTGTTCCTTGTTTGGTTTGGTTTGGTTTCTGTTTTCGTGGTAAAATTCTAGATCGGCATATTTAGTTGCAGTATTGGATTTGTAGTTTCTCGATTTGGATTTTTAGTATTGGCTGAATAAATATCTGTAATTTGAAATTAAAGCATGGATATGGCCATTGCAGTCTTCTTCTGTGGGGGCAGTACTTACTAGGCTGAGGGCTGAGTGCAATAATATTTTGTGGATGTAGATTTTGTTTGAGTTGTTGGGTGGATGAGTAAAACGACTTGTTGATTGGAAAAAAATTTGTGTAAAAAAGTATCGGTTCCTGTGTTTCACATGTAATGTCACTCGTGTAGATGCAAATGGTTGACTTAGCAACTGAGTTTTACCATCATTGTGGAAACAAGGGGCTACCTCTTAAACATCTATTTCTTTTGTTATGTTCTTGTTGAATGCCCCTGGTTGAATTACTAGTAAATATAATCTAAATTCAGAACTGCACACATTCCATATAAAAATTAGTGTCTCGTCAGTAATTTGACTGACTGGTTTGCTGTTCTCACTACTAATGAAGTATCTTTCTGGGCGTTCCAGTTTAAAGAGATTGCACAAGCATATGAAGTCTTGAGTGATCCAGAGAAGCGTGAGATCTATGATCAGTATGGTGAGGATGCTCTCAAGGAAGGAATGGGCAGTGGAGGTGGTGCAGGTCACAACCCATTTGACATATTTGAATCCTTTTTTGGTGGTAATCCTTTCGGAGGTATGCATTTAACTGCAAATTGTCATGAAAAATGGCTTGACCCAGAAAAGAATATTTCAGTCATTTTTTTGCTTATCAGGTGGTGGAAGTAGCAGAGGCAGGAGGCAAAGAAGGGGAGAGGATGTTATCCATCCTCTCAAGGTTTCCCTGGAGGACCTGTACAACGGGACATCTAAGAAGCTATCTCTTTCACGCAATGTGCTCTGCCCCAAGTGCAAGGGGTGAGTCTCTGAGAATTGGATGCCTTGTTACTTTGATGCCTCATCGATTCCCTAAAATAAATGTTTTTTTGCTTGTGGCTGCAGGAAAGGGTCAAAATCTGGAGCTTCAATGAAATGTTCTGGCTGTCAAGGATCTGGGATGAAAGTCTCTATTAGACATCTTGGCCCTTCTATGATCCAGCAGATGCAGCATCCTTGCAACGAGTGCAAGGGTACTGGTGAAACTATTAGCGACAGAGACCGTTGCCCCCAGTGCAAGGGTGAGAAAGTTGTGCAGGAAAAGAAGGTGTTGGAAGTGATAGTGGAGAAAGGTATGCAACATGGACAGAAAATCACATTCCCTGGCGAGGCTGATGAAGCGGTAATTTAAAGGACTACTATTTTGGTTTTACTCACTGAAGAGGCTTCTTATATCTGTATGATTGACTGAATCTTGAATTTTTGCAGCCTGACACTGTCACAGGGGATATTGTCTTTGTACTGCAACAAAAGGAGCATCCAAAGTTTAAGAGAAAGGGTGATGATCTATTTGTCGAGCATACCTTGACCCTTACTGAAGCACTATGTGGCTTCCAGTTTATCTTGACTCATTTGGACAACCGGCAACTCCTTATTAAATCTGAACCTGGGGAAGTTATAAAGCCTGGTAAGTCAAAAACTCCTTGCTTGTCATGGTGAATTTGGGAATATCATGAAAAGTAACCTCCTTTATGTCCTGATTGTTGCTGTGGTAATCTGTGTTTGAGAGTAATTCTGTCTTCATTTCTTTTCTAATGCTCTATATTGTTAACTTTCTATTTCATTTTTCTGGGACCTGTATTCTAGAATGCTGATATCTGTTTTTGGCACGGCAGATCAATTCAAGGCCATCAATGATGAAGGAATGCCCATGTACCAGAGGTCATTCATGAAAGGAAAATTGTACATACAATTCACCGTTGATTTCCCCGAGTCTTTGAGCCCTGATCAAAGCAAAGCTCTAGAAGCTGTACTGCCCCCAAGGCCTACGACTCGATTGACAGATATGGAATTAGATGAATGCGAGGAGACCACTTTGCATGATGTTAACATGGAAGAAGAGATGCGTAGAAAGCAGCAACATGCCCAAGAGGCGTATGAGGAAGACGATGACATGCATGGTGGGCCTCAGAGGGTGCAGTGTGCCCAGCAGTGATGACATTAACGGTGATGGTTATGGGATGGGTTGTCTTGTATGTGAGCCGCCCATGGGAGGCTCTCTCGTATCTCAGTTCGATAAGTTAGGTCAGACATTAGCGTTCTCTCCTATATCGCCACCTATTATATTTTCTGTTTGATTGCTAGTGCATTGACAATATTCGTTACATGCAAATGGGATTGCAGGCATGATTGCATTATATCTTATTGTTTAGAGAATGCTTCGGAAAATTAGCAGCTACACTGTCATGTGTGGATTTACTGCCGTTGTCAACCTCGATTCTTGGCTCTAACATGTGAATTTATATTGTTGCCCAGGCAGTCTCGTCATATGCAGGTTTAACAATCTTGACAAGTTCAACCAACACCAATTTACTTGTCTGAATAATTTACATCTTTCAATCTTTTCAAAAGTGAATGCTACCTTATAATCTCTTTATCCTTTTCTTTTAAATTATTTCTGGTATTGTTGATAGCTCACATATCAAATATCTTGTACCAGAAAACAATGCTTTTAGGGGCCAAGGTTAGTTTATGTTAGTAGGCTAGGTAGACTAATTGATCAAACCTAATTATGCTTACAATGTTTTTTTTCTGATTTAATTTTTTTACATTGGTTTCCGTTGACATGTTTATCAGTCCCTTTTTTCTTTCTTAATCTCTTAGCAATTCAAATGTTTAATATTTTAACTCTATGCTATTGCATTGCAATTTTTAATTACCTATTTTGACCCTCTGGTAATTAATTTAAGGGAAAATTACATTTACACTTCTTGATTTTTCACACAAATTGTCTCTGCTTGTTGCACAAGTACAGGAACTACACCTAACAATAATAATAATAAAAAAAAAACAGGAATAGTTTGTGTAATGATGTATGTGTAATTTTTCTAAAAATAGGGATAGTTCGTGATGTCAATATTTTTGTGGGTGCATGTGTAATTATTTAAAAGATGAGTAGTTTGTGAAAGGCTAAACTCCAATTTATCCCTCCGTGTTTTCGCGAAATAGTTAAAAATCCCCTTGTGATTTGTAAATAGGCAAAAAGCCTTATTGTGTTTTAATAAATGCAGCACAAAATCCCCCTTCTGTTAGAAATTAACGGAAGGTGGGGTGTTGTAAATAGGCAAAAAGCCTTATTGTGTTTTAATAAATGCAGCATAAAATCCCCCTTCTGTTAGAAATTAACGGAAGGTGGGGTGTACGCCCCTGCAGTGCGATTAGGCTTGATTTTTTCTGTGTTTTGCCCTTTTTTTTGGCATTATTGACTAAAATGCCCCTATACTGTATCTAAAATTATCATGGTTTAAATTTATTTTTTAAGCATTTCTTTTTATTTCCTATCTCCCAAAAATTATAATTAATTTTTGTTCTTAAATAAATTTATATTAGTATCAAAATACCAAAAAAAAAAGAAGAAGAAAAATTATACTAAATATTATATTTTAAATTGAGATATCTATATAAATATAAATGTTAAATTTATTAATTAATTTAAATATTTTTTAAAATTATATTGAAAATATACAAAATAATTAATTAAATATCTAATAATTATTATAATTATTTAAATTATTCTTAATTAATTAAAATCGCCGCCGCCCCGCACAGAGGGGCGACGGAGGCGCCGTCGCCCCACACAGACAGAACGGGCGACGACTGCGGGGGATGGTGGGGTGGGGGGTGGGGAGGGGGTAGGCGGCGGGGTGGGGGTGGCGGGGGAGCGGGGGAGTAGGGTTTTTTTTTTAAAAATATATATATATATATATAAATAATAATTTTGTTTTTTTATAATTTTAATTATTATATATAAATTAAATTAAAAT
This sequence comes from Sesamum alatum, assembly GCA_034509735.1. Classification (NCBI taxonomy): domain Eukaryota; kingdom Viridiplantae; phylum Streptophyta; class Magnoliopsida; order Lamiales; family Pedaliaceae; genus Sesamum; species Sesamum alatum. Next base: position 46,653,580 of record JACGWO010000002.1, on the reverse strand, counting down.
TTGTTGAATCCAGATCCTTCATTTTTCTACGATTTAATAGTTGAGATTAATTGCTTAGATCTGATGGTTATTATACAGTCAAATGAGATCCGATGATCTTACATAAAAAGGTAATAAATAATAAAAATGGCTTAACGGTCAAACGAAAAAAAAAGTTGACGCCGTTAAGTTAATTTAACGGAAAGGGGCGATTGTGCTATATTTAATAACACAGAAAGGAGTTTTTCACCATTTTTTAAAACACAAGGGATTTTTAGCCGAGTTTTTAAAATACAGAAGATTTTTATACAATTAAGCCTTTGTGAAAAGATATCATCGGTTAGGAGGTACAAATGGAATTATCCCTTAATTTAATTTATACATATTTATCCGATCAGAGTACTATACACCTCTTTACTCCAACATTCTTTTGGTTTCTGTCCTGATGAGCAAGGAAGTATGATAAATGAAGTGATCAGAATAAATGATAATCATTAGGATTAAAATATCTCGGTGGCAATCTTAAGATTGTCGCCGAAAATATATAATAGGTGATGATAATTTTGATGGTTTAATTGCATAAAACTTTTCTGTGTTTTAAAACAAATTCAACTAAAAATTTTCTTGTATTTTAAAAATAGGCGAAAAACTCTCTTATATTTTATTAAATATAGCTCAATCGACCCTTTCTCTTAAATTGACTTAACGGCGGCAATTTCTTTTATTTGATCGTTATGTCCTTTTTATTACATATTATTTTTTATTTTAATGACCGTTGGATCTCATTTGATTATATAATAACCATCAGGTCTAATCAATTAATTTTAACCGTTATATCTTAAATAAATGAAGGGTCTGGATTCAATAAATTTTAACTTATATTATATATAATAATTATAAATTATAAAAGATAAAATTATTATTTATATATAAAAATTAAAGGAAAAAAAAACCCTATTCCCCACCCCCACCCCCACCCCCACAAATGGTGGCGGCTGGGCGACGACGCCGTCGCCCTTCTGTGTGGGGACGACGACATCCAATTATGGGCGATGGCATCATCATTCTGCGTGTGTGTGTTTATTTTTTAATTAATTTAATTATATCATTAAATATATATTTCAATTAAAGAGTAATTTCAAATAGTTATAATAATTATTAGATATTTAATTAACCATTTTGTCTACAATATATTTTGAATATAATTTTTAAAAATATTTAAATTAATTTATAAATTATAATTATACAATTGCTTAACATTTATATTCATATAGATATTTAAATTTGAAAAATAAAATTTAGTATATATATATTTTTTTATTTTTTTGGTATTTTGATACTAATATAAATATTCATACTAAACGCACTTCAGGCGCATGCACCCCACCTTCCGTTAATTTCTAAAGGAAGGGGGATTTTGTGCTGCATTTATTAAAACACAGGGGGGCCTTTTCCGTATTTTGTAAAACACAGGCGGGGGGGGGGGGGGGTTAGCTATTTCGCTAAAACACAAGGGAGTTTAGCCTAATTTTGATACTGTTAGGGTGTGTTTACTATGATGTATAGGATTATATATGTAAATATTAATTTGGGATTGTTGGTGACTATTGTATAAGATTAATTAGTTGCATGTTTACTTAGTTGGATTATACTCCGGTTAATTACCTAGTCTTTTTTAGTTTTTTGTTTACTTGTTATGATAAATAATTTAATAAAAAATGTTATTTGCCAATTTGCTCAAGAATAGGACAAATAGTCAAATCAAGTACCAACGAGCAATTTATCATTGTGATAAAATAAAAATAATTTAACGTTAAATATATAATCAATGATAATATTAATTTTATTACTTGATATTTTCTGTCATTAATCTTCTTCTTCTTTATTTTTTTTAATTTTTTTTGGGTAGGTACGAGTGTGAATTGCAGAGTGTATCTTGAGAAGAATTTGTTGTTAATAATTGCCAACTATGAGACAGTGATGCATTAATCATTTATATATCTACCCATCTAATGATTACTATCTATCTATATACATACATATATAGTAAGGAAGACAAATTTCTACTCAAGCTAATCTTGTTTTTTTCTTCTAATAAAATAAAATCTATTACAATACATTCACATTTAAAAATAGATTAAATCCATCAGTAATTAATTTCAAACCAAATAATACATACAAAAAAAACCCAAAAAAATAAAATAAAATTGAAGGAACAATTATTATAAAACTATACAAACACCCATATTCACGATATTATATTCTATAATTTCGTAGTTGTGAGACCTCAACTTTATCGTAGGAGTAAAGCTTCGTGAATTGTTCAATCTATTTGACTCTTTGAACTCTTGGATATCCTTGAAGTTAAGTCCCATGCCCCTGTTGCCTTTTACACGAGGAAAAGGAGAACACATGAACCAAAATCCACAAGTCATATTGACGAAAATTCTTACGTAAATCAGGTCAAGCGAATCAAATCAATCAATCACACACTAGTATGATACACTTATCATATGATTAATCTTTTTCCTTAAATTATTCATCAATCACACGATAAATACAATGAGTTATAATTTCCCCGGATTGACACAAACCCTGATGAGAGATAAAGAGAGCTGACTACCTAAGCTACAAACTGCCCAATTCTCTCAACCTCATGACTAGTGCCAAAACTATGCAGTGAGGGCTCTTCCCATGTCCTCCCTCGCATATATACTCATCACCCAACCACCACTCCCCAAATGAACACTACTTCCGACTCGACCGAAGAACGTCCCGACGACGCCCTCGGAGGCCAGACGATAGGCGGGTTTGGCTACGGCCTCGCCCTTACGCTCGCCGTCCTCATTGTATTCATGGTCATGACCTATGCCTCCTACAAGTGCAAGGGCATGCTAGGCAGCGCCGATACCGACCGCCACTCCTTGGGCGTAGCCGCCATCGATGGCTCATCGTCCTCCATTTCTGTTCGACGAATTGATTTGGATGAGGGCACCCTCTCCTCCTACCCCCACTACACCTACTCCCAAGTGAAGCCCCATAAAGGCGAGGCGACGGGGTCGGCCTGCTCCATCTGCCTAGTGGACTACAAGGACAACGATGTGCTCCGGCTACTGCCGGAGTGCGGCCATCTCTTCCACCTCAAATGCATTGATCCTTGGCTCATGCTGCATCCCACATGCCCCATTTGTCGTCGAACTCCCCTACCAGTTGCCATCGCGAGATGATCGTTCGTTACATCATTCAATATCTTTTAATCAAACACTTGTTGTATTTAGCATTGCTTCACAAATACTGTTTCTTTTTTATACTTTCATTTTTGGGTTTAATTAAATTTGTATCTATCTGGCACTTGACATCATTCATTACATTATTAGATAATTGAGCTTTGCAGTGTTCGTATCGAGCATTTTTAATTATTTTTCTTAGAAGAAACATCTTATATATAATTACGATTATGATCTTAGGACGAAATAATCGAGTTTGCACAAAGCTTGGTTTATCAAGTTAAATGGTTATTTTAAACTTGAAATAAACAAAAACTTTGCTCAAGCTTGGTTTATCTTTGTGCACGAAATAATCGAGTTAAATATACGATTATTTTAATTCGAAAATTCAACTCAAGCTTGGTTTATCAAATTAAACGACTCAAGATATATAAAACAAACTTTTATCCATCAATATTAACCGAGTTTCTAATAGTTTAAACTTTAATTTTCAACCCTAACTCGAAGGGCCAAACATTCTTAAATTCTAGTTTAATAAATTATTTACATGTAACAATTAATATTTGAAATTATATATAAAGATGGTGAGATTTTTATTTATTTTTGGAGAGCATATAAAGATGGTGAGAGTGAGAGGTTAGTGATTTCCGGGTCCAATCCTTTACTAGCAGACTCTGACGGCGTTAGTTCATCAAAAGTCAAAATGTGACTGGAAAGCAACAAAGTATGGCAGACACAGTCAACGCCGTTGTATGAAAGCGGAAAGGTGTCAATTCAATACAATAATATTACTTAATTACAAGATAAATAAATAAATACAAAATTCAATGTTATATATGGTATTATGAATTTTTTTTTTTCTGATTTAATATAATTTACTCTCATTTAAAATTGTAAATGAGCAAATTATCTCCCTATGAAAAAAAAAATAGTAATTTACTCCTTGAGCAGGGAGGTAAATTGCTTCATTTTTTAAAACACATGGAGATAAATTGCTTCATTTTAAAAACACAGAGGGTAAATTACTATTTATATTTCATAGGAGGATAATTTGCTCATTTGTAATGTCACGTAGAGGTTGCTTGTAAATTTTTTTTCTCTATTTATTTTGTGGGTTTAGAATATTTTATGAAATGTGTGGTATAATAATTAATTCTTTGGAATTCTCAATCATTGACTTTAATTAATGGCTACCTATGTATATATATAAATTAATAAGTAGAAGTTGTTCATCAAGAATTTCTTATTCAACCCCACAACTGTCAATTGGTGGTACTACGGCTATAAGCATGCCGACTGCGAACTGGATTTTTTTTTTTAAATTTTAAATTATATTACATCTTCTATTCTAATTAATATATATATATCTATATTATGTGTATAGTATTTTTAAATAAAATAAATGACATAATCATTTTATACATGACACATATAAATTAGATAAAATAAAAAATGCAATAAAATTTGAATTAGGACTTATTATAGAAAATGAAATAGGGAATATAATTCCGGTGCACGCATTATTACAGTAATTTTCTGTTACTGACAAAATGATTATTTTGCACTTTAAGGTATTATTTAGGGGGGGAGGTTTGAGTTTATATACTATTTAAAGCATTATATAAAATATTTGAAAACATAAGATGCTTCAGAGTGTTTGATTTTTTAAATTTTTTTTAATTTGGGTTAGTAAAAAGAGCTTAAAAGTTTAAAAAATAATAGGATAAATTACAGTAACACCTCCTCAGGTTAGCCCAATTACACAAACACCCCATGTTTTTTTGTAAAATTACAGTTATACCCTCTGAGGTTGTAATTGTATTACAACTACACCCCCTATTCAAAAACAGAGCTTACACTATGAAAAATATTACACTAACACCCCTCAGGGGGTGTAGTTGTAATTTTGCAAAAAACAGGTGGTGTTTGTGTAATTGAGTCTAACCTTAGGGGATGTCAATGTAATTTACCCAAAATAATATGTTAAGAGCTTATGAGCTTTTCCAGAAAAAATAGTTAGGAGTTCCTAACTTACTTTTAGAATCTTAACAAACTCCTTCGATTTTGATCATATTAAGAGGGTACTTGGGTGAGCTTACGAGCTTTTTAAAACATCTTATAAGATTTTAGAATTTATATGATGCTATAAAGCTGTGTTGGTAAATTTTTAGGAAAATAGCTTGTAAGTTCTAAAAGTCAGCTTTTAGGAGCTTATAAGCTCTTTTTTTCTTTTTTAAAACAAGTGAGGAGATGCAAACTTATTTCTAAAATTTTCTAAATTCCTTCAAATTAATTGCAAATTTGTCGTTACTAACATCTTATATGCTCCATAATCTCATTTATCCAAGCATTTTATGAACTTGTTATTAAAATAAGATGTAATATAGCTTATCAGCTCTAAAAACATATTATAAATGTACGAGCTTATAAGATCTTTTAAATAAACTTAATCAAACACCTTCTAAATTCAAGATTATCATAATTAATATCTTAAACGTTTCATAATACAGTTAATAATATTGGGAATATTTTTACACATTAAGAATAATACATAGATTATAACAAATGAGTCCTATTAGAAGCCTGAGGAACATATACGAAGAGATTATTCGAGTCCTATCAATGTGTGGGTCTATTATATTAAACGGTAGTTTGTCGGTCTATTATATTAGTACTTATCGGTTTATTATTCATATTTGATATTAGCAAGTGGATTCATTAATTATTGATGATTGAAATTTATGGTGAGAAATTTGCTTGCAATGTTTGCACCCTAACTGTTTCTAAAACAATTTCGGATATGAAATAACACCCTTTTTGTGGTCCAAAACTATTTCAGTAGTAGTACGTATTTAGTATGAAGTACGGTAAATTTTTGTAAATCGTAATCATACTAATTTTACAAATTAAAAATCATTAAAATTAGGATAAATTACATTGAGTTCCCTTGATATTTGATGCAATTACAAATATCACTCAGTATTTGAGAAATTATTAATAGCTCTATGAAACTAATGTCCGTCCAATGATGGATCTATTCCCTTAACATTTGTTAGGATTATATCAAGATTTTATATTGAACTACTCAAAATGCCTTAAATTATAATTATACGTGTTTCTTAAAATATTTTTAAGTACTAAAACTCCCTTGTAAAAATATACAATCACAACATCAAAGTATTTAAAAAAAATAATAATCTAATGGTCAAGTTAACATTTCTGCTTACAGTTCAAGAGTTACATAATTATGTCAATATCATAAGCGATATCAGTAATTTTCAAATAACAAAAGGATATTTGTATCGAATTTCAAGAGAACTTGTTGTATTTAACTTATGCAGGATTATAGTCAGAAGATGTTTCATAAAATTTTTGAAAAAAATTACAAACTCCAAATACCCTTTTGGTCTAATTAAAAGCAATAAAGGTTACTTTGTAAATGACCGAGAAGAATTGAAAAAGAAAAATAATTTACCATTTCTACAAACATTATTATTCAGAAAACAATATATATATATATAATACAAACAAAAATATATATAATACAAACAAGTGTGCATATCAATAATTATTATGTAATATGGAAGTGTTGTAATTTTCATGCAAAGCTCCCTTTCCTTTCTTGAAAAATATCTAATTTATTAAGAATATTATTTTTGATAATAAATACGATTTCCCAAAAAAAAAAAAAAAAGACAAAAACCTTCACTCCAGGGAGTAATTATCTTGGGAATTATTTTCGACAGCTTGTGAACATATTTATAGAAAAAATATGAAATTAATGTAATTGCAAGACAAAAATTCATGTGGTTCAGATAATTTTCATACGTTCACAGTTTTTAAAATAAGTTTCTAATAGAATAATTTTCTTCGACTACTCGACTTCAATAAAAGTTTACTTACCAACTATTTGTATGAAAGCGACTATAAAACATAATAAAATTATAATTTTACTCGTGAATAATTCTAAATATAATATTGAAATAAACTTCACTATCTAATATAACTATTCCAGTCAACAAAATACTCATAAAAGAGAAAGAAATAAGGGTGAATTACAGATGCTTCCGTTGAGATTTGACATAATGTGACACCCCCTACGGCACAACACTTTATCGTTGCTAATCATTATATTCTTCGAAATTATAAGTTGTCTTATAAGATTTTCCATTTTAAACTAATAAGATAAATCCTATTTTTTTTCTCGATATAATATAAATCTATAAATATATCTTAAATCACGATAGTATCATCAAAAGTTTATATTTACTAGGCCACCGATATACTTATGTACAAAACTCCAAAAGATGAAAGTTTCAAACTATAACAAAATCCAAAACGCAAACCCAACGAAAGGCTAGAGGTATAATAATCATATAGACAGAACCCTCGGCTTCAGATGTCACGGCTGACCCACTTATTCAGATCCATTTCACGACTTCCAATTTAATGTAGCTAGTTCACCGTGATCTATCTCCTGAAAAATATTGGCAAGGGATGAGCTGCCTACTCAATAAGTATAGCTAATTAACTTATTCATATACTCGCACATACATAATAAACGAGTATCATGCAATACAATGAATATAAGAAATAACATATACCAACAATCATATATCAGATTACACATAATACTCGACTTTATTGTTATCTTTCTTAGGGCCCTGCTTACCCCTGCTGGAGTGCATCACTCAATGGTCTATGCCGGCTATCATCTCCTCAATCATAATATCTCTTTTTCTTTCCCTCGGTACCACACAGCACACAGCTCGTATGATATCCCATCATTCATCATATCACACAGCACACAGCTCGTATGATATGTTACATCATCTCCTTCGATCAATGACAACACACAACTCGTCATTAATCATATCACCATAAGCCATTGCAGTATGCCCCCCAGTTAGGTAAGCCATTACTTATCTCAGTTCATAATATTCTCCTCACTCATTGTCATTTAACCATCAAATCCCCATCGGTAACTTCAACATTCAATTTCATTTAAGAATCACATATAATACATACCATCATCCTTCTAACTTCTATACACCATAACCACATATAACCACATAATGACAATTTCACAGTATAACAAGTAGTCCAGATGAACAACCATCGAGTCATAATTTCGTATACATCAGCAGAATATATATATCCATACACGTAAACATATCATACACACACACACACATATATGTATGAATTCAATTAACTATACTTACCTCCAACTCAAAAGATCTCGTTAATAGGAGAAACTGCTCAACCCTCTACTCTATCTTCGCGTCCTATAGTAGGATATAATATATATATATATATATATATTATTAATATATCAAAACTGTTGTAAATTCTGAATAAAATTACTAATTAATATTTCATTTATATAGAAATTCAAACCTCCATTTATTCCTCGTCTAAACAATTTGACATTACAAGCTTCCCCGATATGTTTTTAATTTATCTATTAACTCATAAGAGCTTTTTCTATCAAACCCCTCATGTTTTTATAATTATTGTCCTTTATACCATCCGTAAATGAAATTACTACAATTATCTCATATTTCTTTTTAATAATTATAATTTTCTCAAATACAATTCCCTAATATTTCTCAAATATAATTTCCCTACTATCCCTATTAATTTCTACCAATTCTTCACTATAATGATAATTATTTAAACACCGGTACATCCAATTATATATTTGGTTAATAAACCCGATCAATTTGAATAGTCCATTTAACAACTACTAAATCTAGTAGGTTATATAATTTCATATCATTAGCTATAATATTCTAGTCCAATTAAATATATACCCGAACACTAATTTATATAAATACTCAAATTAAATAAATTTTTCGATTAAATAGTAAATCGAATAGTATAAAACATATTTAGTAAATGTAATAATTAAACAATGTTAATATAATAATTAATTTATAATTTATAGTAAAAAAAATACTAACTTGTTTCCGTCCGAAGTTTGCACATTAATTGTGTGTGAATGTGTGTTTTGTTTAAATGCATATATTTTCTTTTCTTAAATAGTAAGTTAGCTATACATATATTTTAATATATATGAGGGTACAATGGATAGGCAGCCACGTGCGGCTGAAATGAGATTTTGCATTTTTTTTTAATTTTTTTTTAAAATTGTAATTTAGTCCCCAACTTCAATATATTTATGTATTGACCACAAATATTTAATAAAGCTCCAATTTAGTCCCCTTCAAGTTTTAATATATTTATAATTTCAACCTCTACTTATAATTAAATTAAATTTTCTTAATAATTACTAATTAGTCCCTCGATTATGAATAAAATTATACGAACATCACACATAATTATGAATACTTGTTTATTGTTTGAGAAATTGCAAATAACCCTTTCAAATGAAATTAATTATGTAGTCCCTAAAAGGTGAGATGGAAATTATTCTTGTTGGTTTTTTTTTTTAAAGGACACGCATGAGAAAATGTAAAAAAAAAATTGAGGGTGAGTAAAGTAAATAATCAAGGCATATTAGTTGATAAGAATATTTTAAAATTTTTTAAATAATATATAATAACTCATAATTCAAAAGGGCATTTGATAACGGAGACTAACTGAACGAACTAGTTGTTAGACGGACATGGGGGAGATACTTATAATTTCCTATACAACGGGGAGATCTTTGTGATTATGCCAAACCTCAAGGCTCAAGGAACTGGCTATAGTTTATACTAATATTAAAAAGAAAGACATTTTATACTTACAAATTGTGGTTTGTGACACCACTACATCAATTTTATTATTGTGTCAATAATACCTTTAAGTTGATTTTTTTCCCCGAAATATGATGTGCTGATTTATATATTTTATCCTTATTTATAATATATTTTAAAGCGTAAAAGATTATTAGGTAAATAATATCATTGGTCTCTTAAGTTTGCATTTAGATACACTTTAGTTAAGTTCATTTATTGACTTTAGTGTCCCTAAGCTTTACTTTTTATCTCAGTTTGGTCTTTCTAACCATTTTTCGATGATATAATGATCAAATATTGACTTTTTGAGGGCAAAATGATCAATTTAAGTTTGATTTCTATCACTTTAATTTTTTAAGTTTGTAAAATTAGTTATTTTTAGTCATTTTTTTCTTCATATTTTTGTATGCCGAATATGATGTAATTATCTCAGTGAATAGTAAAAACTTCGAATTCTTATGAACATAATAATAATAATATATTCCTTAACTTAAAATAAATAACTTTTTTAATCATTTTCAGAATTTAAAAAAAAAAGTAAAAATTATGAATAAATTTGATAAAATCTGTAACTTTTAGTTTAAGTCATAATTTAAGCCGTTGAAAAACAAGAACTTTAAATTAAAAATATTATTTTCAACTTATTGATAAGCATTTTTATTCTAAGCTGTTGCATAGCAAGTATTGAGTGAATTTTCTGCCTTAGTTTGAGACTGCATTAAATGTCCTGATGCCACTTATAGGGAATTTGAAGTAATTGTGTTTCAAATTCAAGAAAATATACTACAAAGGTGGGGGGAAGAAAGCTGAGCTTGGAGCTACTGGAAACGCCCTCAGCCCATAAACCCCACTTCCGATTTCTCTCTTTTTCCTATAATGCGGTTAAAATCTTGTTTTCAAGATTATTTTTTCTATGGTTCGAGTGATTCAATGGTGAATTTGTAGCATGAAAATTGTTAAATTGCAGTAATATCTTTCATATCTTGTGGGAGAATTCAGTGTTCTTGTAAAGATTGGCCGACTCTGCACTTCAAAAATTCATTCTTGTTGGCTGATTTTCTCTTTTCATGAAGCAAAATCCTTGAGCCCAGAACACACAAGGTATGCGATTCTTTTTCTTTGTTTTTTTTTTTTTGGTTTTCTTTGTTTGTTTGAGAGTTGTGGAAGAAGAATGTGGTATTAAACTGTGAATGGAACAGTGCAATGAGGTTCTTGGTTTTCTGTTTACTTCTTTATGTGTTCATCGCTGGATTCTGTTGATTGATTTATTTATTTTTCGTGCTAATTTTGATTGCATTCTCTTCTTTTTTTATGTATGCAAGATGGGCTCCTGTAGTTTTCTTTTTGAAGTGTAATTTCATTTTTTATAGATTCTTCGTTTTTCAATACTTATTTTCTTCTCCTGAATGTAGTGAAAGATGGCAATGCAGATTGTCAAGCTCTGAATTTCTGTTTCTTCTTTTTTGTCAATGTTATTTTGGCAATTACTTTTTTCCTCAATGTAATAAAGAAGATAATATCATCTAGGATTTTGGGTTTTGAAAATGATTTGTTCTGCTCTTGGAATTACTGTTACATGAAGATATATTTTTTGCACTTCTTTCCCTCTTCAAGAATGTAGAGTTCTTCAGTGTGATTTGGGTTATAGTGCCTAGATTGTGAATAGTTTACTTGGGTAGGTTTAGATTTTATCTTGTTTCTTGATGGTTCTCTCTTTGCTGTCTCCTCAATTTGGATGAGTGATGATCGAAAACGAAAACGTTTAGACAGTTTCTTGCATGCCTGCAAAGCTTGCTTCTTGGTAATTAAAGAAAGAAAATTTCATGGACGAAAGAGAAGTTTGTAAAATATAGTTTTAGTTTCTTAAGAGAGTTATGTGTAGAATGGCAGTGTATCTAATATTAAAGTTCTTGTTACTTTTGAATTTATAGTCGTTTTCTTGCTCTGCAACCGTAATACAAAATTAAGAAGTTAAGATGTGAGACGTTGAATTTTGATGTTTTGAGCAGCTAACAAACCTTCAGCATGTCAAGGCAAGCTCCGCTCCCTCCCCGCTGTCCTATCCAAAAGAAAACCAGAATCCGTCCAGCTAACGACCCTCTTTCCCAGCTTCGGTGTGAAGACATTGACTTGCATGATGGAGACGGGCGAGACCACAACTGGATTCACCAGAGCTCCGTCTTAGAGGAGCAGCCGATATGGCTGGATGACTTATTCAGTGATTCAGACTCCAATTCCACTGGGATAATACACCGCAAAGCTGCTAGTGATTCTTTAACCTTTTTCGATGGTCTTGTGCCGTTACCAGGTCTAAATCAACTTAGTGAAACAGAAACTCCAGATTCTTGTGATCCGGATGGATTGGAGGCTAGTTGTGCATATGGTCCGAATTCTCCTCGACGGAAAGACAAGTGCTGCTTTCCTGAAAACAAGATTCTTTCAGCATTCCCAGAATATAGTCTGCAAAACACTCTGCTACATTTAGATGGAAATAATTCTGTTTCTGGAATTCCTCTGTCAGATTCATTTGGCAATGCCTGTTTGTCCGCCAGTGAGATGTATACCGAGACCAAACCAGCAAAACGGTCAGATTCTGAACTGCATGTCCGTTTATCAAATGGAAATTTCTGTTATCTTTGATTGTCATTGCTTCATAAACATCTGAATATACGATATCTGAATTATTTCCAGTTGGCTGTAGCATTGGGTTTCTACTGTTTGATTCTGTTTAACTCACACTAAAGAAAGTAATGTATAAAACAGTTCTTAGAAACCAGTCTCTTGTATCATTTCTACTCTTTAACAGTTTGATATGGTCTCAAGAACAGCTCCTGTTATGCAAACAGTTCCCTAATTGTATGATGTCGATTAAATGCAGTCACCCTGCGCAGAGATCAAGAGTTCGAAAGCTCCAATACATTGCCAAACTTGAAAAGACCGTTGATATTCTTCAGGTACTTCATCGAATCAAAGTAAAGAAATTTATTATCCTCATCGATTAGTACCAGGCATTTCTTCTTATCGTCTGCTACATATTTACAGCTAAGCAATAATCAAATACTAACACAGTTTAAGAGTGATAAGTTCCTAACATCCTGTAGCGAAAGCTTCCAGTACTTGTACCATACATGATATGCTTTGTCACTGATATATACTTACTATATTTTCTGTAATGGAAAACACCAAAGGGCTGAAACCGAATATTTGCTATCTAATTATGTCCTCATCAGCCGCTTGTCTAAGATTATTTAGTTTTACGGATAACTATAGCCATTTTGGTATATGACTTACTACTGACTCGAATGTAAATGTTGCATGGTGCAGAATCTGGGATCAGAGTTGGCTGTCAGGGTCTCATCCATGCTTCAGAAGCATGCTGCTCTATCTGTGGAGAATAACACACTGAAGCAGCAGCTGCTAAGAATGCAGCATGAGAAATTTATCGTTGACGGTAAGTAGTACAGCATTCTGCTGATTCTCTACAATCTTATTGAGTATAAATCCCTCCACTTTCACCCTTCTTCCTCATTGTTGTCATGACAATCATTAGGGATAATTACGTAAACACCTGCTCAACAATGCTCAAACTACAAAAACTACCCTACCATTTGCCTTATTGTAGTTACACTTTCTGTCAATGATGTTATTACTAAAGCTTTAATGTCACCAACTTCCCAAGTAGAAAAAGATGACGGCAATAGGTAAAGCATTCAATGGCTTACTTCATGGCTCCCGACATAGTCTTTAGCTTCAACCAACTTTTCGTACCAAAATGCCCTCCCATGGACATATGTGCAAAGAATATGCATCGGCTTGGACGTAATACCAAAATGGTACCTTACTCCCCACACGGCAACTCACCATGGCCAGAACCCCCTGAGGCCCAACCCTATCCACCCGCCCACCAACCCCTCGAAGTCCATTCCTAACGCATGCATGTGTAGGAAGGAGAAAAAAGGCATGATTTTTGCCATAAGTAAAAATGTCTCACAATGTTCTTCTTTTGGTCTGTTTTTAGTTTATTTCTTTGGAGCTAATTTAATATAGGGGCAAGTCGGACTTTTCCTTTTCTCAAGCTACTTTTTGCAAGAAAAAAAATCTATATTTTCTTTTTCTTTTCATTTTTATTGTGGGAAAGGGGGGGGGGGGGGGGGGAGGATATCATGTATAATTACCCAGTAATAGGGGTAGTTGTTGCAATTTGAGCACAGTTAAGAGTATGTAGGTAAGTGTCCCTTATTATTTCTATTGTTCATTATTTATCTCCTGGCCTCAGGAAAATGCATGTCAGGTGCTCAGAAAATACACAAGTCTTTTCACTGCATTTACAATTGCATGTTGATATCAAATGCAACAACATATCTTATTTGATGCTGCCCATAATCGCGTCACGATATAGTAACTCTTGAAAATTGAACATTCATACTTTTCACTGCATGCAAGAACCACAGAACTGATTCCATCTGGCCATTTTTGCTGCTGATTTTGAGGTCACATACACATATGTACTCGTTCTATCTCTTGTCACTCGACTCGCATCTGACCTCAAGAAATTATCAGAAAACATTTCTATTCTGTGCAGGTGAGTACCAATCCCTCAAGAACGAGGTGCAGAGGTTGAAAACCGGTTTAATTTTGTCCTCTAACAACAAGGTCCTCAACGGGTCACGCTCTGCTGCTTACTTATCCCATCCAGAAACCATCTGGAAGATGTTAGACATTGGAAAACTTAGTCTAAACTGACGTGTTGGCTGCACCAAAACAGCCCGTTTTTTGGTCCAATCTTCTCGATAGAAATCACTATCCTCTTCGAAACTTCACTCTTTTGTACGACATTTATAGTTTTAGCTACCAGATTCGTAGCAAAGTTGAGAATTCAAGACTCTTGATGTAGATTAGCGGTGTTACTAGCACCGGGATGATGTGATTTCTCACAAATGAAGAAATTTTACGTGGACCGATTGACGCCTACTTTGACATGTTCATCTATGTTAGTTTCTTCTTTTAACGCAGAAGAGAATTAAGCAATACAGCTGGGGCCGTCTGGGGGCTTTTTCTATCTTTTGTGCCCTTTTCAGCTTATATATAGAAGTGATTATTCTGTAATTTTCAAGAAACTGCATTCAAGGTTTCTTTGTGCTCAACCTTTCGGTTCCAGAACGCCCGGGGAAGGAAAGATTGCATGCATGGATTTGTTGGTTTTGTTTTGTAGGGTGGGAGGAAGGAAGGAGAAAAGGAAGAGAAAATGAAGCATGCAAATATTATTTTTTATTATGAAAAAAAGTAAAAGGAAAAAATAATTTAAAGACATTTCAGTTATAAATTATTTTTTCACCAAATGCTATATTATCATTGTGTAACTATTTTATCTAAACAATTTTCAAACACTTTCAACTTTACTTATTAATATTTTTTTTTCAAGATCGCTTAAATATTTGCGAGAGTTTTGAAAAAATATTTTTGTAACATTTACAAATTTTTGTACATAATTATCATTTATTAACATAAGGTAAGGGGGTGGGATATAGGGTGTGATTTATAGGAAATCAGTTTTGTTCAATTGGAGGGTTGACAGACATGCAAATTCTTGAAAGTACTTGGAAGGATAATTCATTTGGGTATAATTTAGAGAAGACCCAAATATTTTATCTGGAAGGATAAAAATAGGATTAAAAGAAAATCACAGTCTTTATTGGACATGGGTTTGAGTAGGACGATACCCGCCCATTCACAAGCCAAACTCAGCATTTACAAATAGCAGAATGTGCTCTCAGTAGTCTGCCCAGACGCTTAACAAATAATATATTGAAATCAACAAGGGGCCTAAATTTCTTTACACATCCACCACCACACCACTAAGGAGGCCACCAAGAACTCCCTGTCTAACCTCGGAGTGAAGCTCGAGGGACAGCTGGTAATCCCAGTTCATCTTCAGCCTGTTAAACATCAAAACCAATTACCAAAAACCGTTGACCACGATGAGCTCAATAAGTAATGCAGCAGTGGGAATGAGCCAAATCTCTTATTCTATATCTAGATGGATGACTTCGAATTTGAAAAAAGAATTTGAAATGACTCCGTATCAAAAGAATTTAAAATCCCTCAAGATTATGTAGTTCAAAGTTGAACAGAAAGGATTTGACATTCTTTGTAATATATAATTATTTTAAACAAATCCAATGATCTTGTGACTAGGGATTTCAAATGCTCAACTTCAAATCCATCAAACCAAATGTAAACTTAGTTAATGCTCGTATCTATTTTCCACCCCACTTTAGCCTCACATCTCACAGATGCACTTTTGTAGTCCTTATTGAAGGATAAATTTAGAAATAGTAGATTGTTAGGGGATCCTAAGCAAAAGTAGATAAAATATTCCACAATGAAGGGTAAAAACAAACAAGCATGTGGACGCCAATGATCTGTCCTTTTTTGCAACTAAGTAAAAGTTGGAGTAATACAAAAACTACCACCACTCATTTTACAAGCAAAACAAAAGCAAATAATAAATCGAACCAAATCAGGGAGCATTATCAGTTCCCATTTTTTCTTCAAGTACTGTTGAGGAGTTTCTCAAGTATATGAAAATGTGATAAACTCAGACAGTATACGATGGAAAATCATAATTCCTCTGGTTTACCTGTACATTTGCTCTGCCAGCTGGTGCTGATGGCAAGTTGAGTTCTGCTTCCACATCAGGTTCCTTATCAGGTTGAAGATAAGCAGGTACTCCATCACCTTCCGTCTCAAACCCCATGTCCGCTTCCAGCGCATCAAGCTCTGTATAATAGAACCAAAAAATACAACACGAAAAGTTTATTGAACTACTAAAGCGGTGCAAGACCTCAAAAGACCAAACAGAGAAAGACAGTAAAGCTGGTGATAAATCACTCATCCCATTGAAACAATCATTTTCAGGAACTAGTCATAATTTTTCATTGACTTATCGAAGGGAGATGAGAATAGTTTGTACAAGAAATCCATAATCCCCACTTACTACAATAATCTCCCATAAAAAGGAAGCAGCATCAAAGTATCACTACCAATACCTGAAAAGATCTAATGCCTAAAGATTTGGTTGAGTATAGGAGTTTGTATGGATCTTACCACCCAGGAGTTCATCTTCATCGATGTAGTCGGGTACATTATAGCTTCTACCAAGGGACTCTTGGATTTCATTGCTCACATCCATGAGGTCCATCATCTCGTCTTGTAAATTCTGTTAACATCAGATCCACCTAGCACATAAGTGAAGTATCCAACAAAAGATATCCTAGAAGAGAAAGCTGCCAGGAGCAAGGTACAAACATCTATGTCTTGAATTTTCACAGTCTTCATCATTCCTTTAAGTTCACTGTTTGCCGACTTCAAGGCTGACATCTGAAAAGAATGTGGCAGAATTGGTTACTGATGAACTCAGCTATATGTAAAAGGCATCTGAGTTTCTAAAAGAGCCAATCAATCATCATTATCAAACTGTAAATAGGCACAGAAAGGGATAATGCAGAAATCAGACTATTCTAACAACCATACAAAATCACAAAAACAAAACTTTTCCTTTTTTGTGACAAATGGGTGGTCCTCCTACCTCTAAGGAGGTAGGCAGCAGGTTCCAAGCACGTTACCGAATAAGCTCCGCGTCACAACTCTTGAACTTTGGCCCAAGGGGCGCTACCAAGGGAAACACTTTTACTGTGAATTTGGTAATCTCAGAACACAGATATACGATGACAATATCTCGAAACAATTTTACTATTGCAAGTAATCATGAAACTTAATTATCATTATATTCAAATGGACCATTTCAAGATCTGACTTCATCTCACAGAAAGAAATATGCTTCAGATTACAACTAGACAAGTTATAAGCCAATCTGGTCAACAAATTATTAACTTGTTACTTTTAGGAAGTTCATATTGATGCAACAATTTTCATTCAAAAACATGGATATATCATCACATAACAATTCATTTTCCGTCTTTAAGATGTTCTGCTTGCAAGTCTCAAATCAGAAAAACCACTGGAAATGTTAACTAAATGAGCCATGAGAAATTGTGTCATTTGGGACTTGGGAGCAGAAAACAAACAGCTGCTCTCTAAAAACATACTGTTTGTTGGGCATCTTTTATTCCCTCAGCAGCAAATGCCACTTGATCTAGGTTAAATGTCTGGTTGTACAGCATATCACGTTGGCCTTCATACCTGTCAAACAAGTTGGAGATACGTCCATGTTATCTATACATACAAGTGAATTGCAACATTCATGCATGGGCTTAGTAAGAGCAGTAGAGGATGAATTTACCTATACTGGCAACTGTAGCTAATAAGATATGGCAAAGAGGGTAGCTTACATCCTTTTTTGCTTAAGAACTCTCATGGCTCTTGCTTTGACAGCTTCTTGTGCAGGACCTGGCCGGGTCTTTTTGATCTGCTCTTTATATCTTGCTAGTTCAGCATCAAGTTTCTTTATCTTCTCCTCAACATTGTCGCCTCGTTTGGTGATCTGAGAAAGACAAAATTTGAAGAACTAGTTCATCAACCCAAATGAACAGCTGTCATGCCCCTAAGCAGAATTACACCTTACATAACAGAAATGCACGACAACAATGCCACCTAAACAATCCCTACTATCTTCCAAGTTCCAACCATAGGTGCAAAATACATCTTAAATTCCATGGAGAAACACAGAACCAACAATTTAGGTCCTCATTACTTGCATGCTCACACATGAAAAATAATCACAGGACAGTTCTGTGAAGTAAATTTGCCAACATCGTCGTCAATTCAGATGGACATGTAATCAAATTAACAATCGCATAAAACTAAATCGAACCGATCAAATTACAAACCCGACTGGAGGCATCTTCAATGGAGGGAGGCGGTCCCTTGTCTTTCTTCGCTCCGAACACTCTCTTCATCTTCGTTTTCACACCAAATGAACTCTCTTCTTCTTCCTTCGCAGTCTTTTAGGCAATTAGGGTTTCAAAATTTGCATACAAGATAATTGAAGAGAGAGAGAGAGTAATTGCAATGTGAATTTGGTGAAATGAAATCAAAATAGGTTAAATTGAGTTGATATTTGGGTGGAGTGTGGAGTTCACGTGCCTCAGTTTGGGCTAGCCGTTATTTTGTTCTATTTGGGCCTGTGAAAAATCCTTTTTTCTGGTTGGAATAATTGTTTTTAAAAAAATATAGGGTAAATTACAGTATGAGATGTGGTATAATTATAAATACTTTCTCGTTATTTGAAAAATTAAATAATATTCTGAAATTTGTAATTTTTAACCAAAAGCTTGAAATTGATAATTTTGTCCTTGAATTTTTTATTAAAATTATAGAAAAACCAGTTGAGGCAAATTGTATTATTGCTCATCTGTGTAAAAAACTTAAAAAACCCTTCCCTGCGCATTGTAGTCCAAATTTTTTTAAAAATTAAATAAAGAATAATTCAGTGCATAAGAGCATTTTGGTTAGTTCACTCATTAAAATGAATGAAAATGAGTTATTTATTAGACAATTATAAACCTCAGGAGTGTATTTGTAATTTCAAACAACGATTAAGTATTTGTAATTATGTCAAATCTCAGAAGAGGTAGTTGTAATTTACCCAAAAATATATATGGTGTATTGCACGACGATGGTATGATATTTGACATATTTATATATATTTTTCTACTGTTCAAAAAATTAACAGTACGTCTTGCTTTTAACATTCGTCCAATAACCAGCCCACTCTGTTCTCGTTGGATTTTCAATCCATCTTTTTTTTTCTTTTTTTTTTGTGAATTGACGAAATGCCCTTGTGGATGTGGACTAAAAATTAAAATTCTACTTATTTTCTATAAAAAAAAAAAAAAAAGTTATGGGATGGAAGGACAAGAAAGAAATTTCACTTTGTCAGCTTTTTTTTACAATTCTTTTTATAAAGAAAACAACAAGGGCAAAGTAAAATATTTTTAGGCCCCCGTCTGAATATTACATAATTTCATCAAATATCAAGAAGTATTGATAATTTTACAAATAATAAAAAATATTTGTGAATATGTCAAATTTGTAGGGATTTAGTTGTAATGATAAAAAAAAAATACTAATCAACTTCTGAAATAAATTTAGAAGTACCTAAATTTACAGTTTTCATAATTTTAATATTAAGAATTTTTCTATGTTATTTGATATTATTGCTATACTATAAATAAGTATGAACTAAGTTGCTACGATTTATTAGAGCGCAAGTATTTTTTTTATAGTACTGCAAATTTACTTATTTTGCATCAATGAACAATCATATCAGTTGGTTGAAGTTTATATAATTAACTAAAAATATTGATTTTTCTTCGTAAAAACATTTCAACGATAATTCGTATAAACAACATGTTTTCACTTTCACAACCGTTTGAAAAATCAAAAACTGAAAATAACACCAGCCCAAGTTTGAGTATTCGGGAGGAAAACTTAATACGTACAATTTTATCAATAAATTACAGAAATTAATGACGAAAAAGTTGTATCTTTTAGCGTAAATCAGCTTAAGCTGTAAATTAAAAGCATTCTATATACAGTAAATTATATTGACATCTTCTAATATTAGGTCAAAATAAACAAAACATGTGTCTTTTAAAGAGCGTATGTATAAACTTTGCATCTGAATAGAGTGCAGTTTTAATTATAATTATAACCTCAAATGGTACATTTATGTATTTTAACCTAACCTCAGAGTATCCGTGTATTTTGAATTAAATCTACAAAAAGCGAATAAACACTTAAAAATGAAACTATTGCATACACACTCTGAACACAGAAAGGGCACAAGAGATCACAAAATCAAATTCTAGCCGATTTTCCTATCGAGCTGCTGTGATATGAACCACCCACAATTTCGTTCAAGAAAATGTGACAATAGTAGTAAAGGGACAACGCCGTAGAAGCAAAAGTTGAAAACAGAGATCAGCCTCATAAACATACACAAGATGCATTCATATAAAATGTCTTGTGGGATGGGAGACGGGGATAGATCGATGACACGAACAGTGCAAAACAATTTACTCCAAGAATGTATTTAAGCGGACTTCCAAACACAGTCAAGAACGTCGTCAATGTTGAAAGAAATGATGTACAGATGTAGAGTTTCCCCCTTCTCGTTAATGTTTCCATTTCCCTTGTTCTTCGATGCCAAGTAATGCCAAAATCTTTAACGTATTTGTTCCTCTGTATTGAACAGGTTGAAAGGATCACCAATTCACACAGGAAAGTATAGCAGTCATACCAGATATATGCTATCCAGAACAGCAAATCCTGCTGCAACCCCACCCTCGTTTGAGGAAGAGACCTTCGTCCGCATCAAGTAACCAGACTGACTGTTCATGATCACCTTTGATTTGTTCCTGTAGAGTGCATTAATAGTTCAGAGTTGTCGAAATTTGGGCACATTATACACATACAGAAATAAACCTGCAACAGTTAAACTCTCATCTTCGTAGAGCAGCAGCTAGTATACAATGTACTCGAGCATTGAAAATGTCACATTTTGATGCTTTTAACTTTTTTCTTGAAACATTTTCAATCCAAATAGTACGTAGAACTATCATGAGTTTGAAAATAAAATTTTAAAAAATCCAAACATTAAAGGAAGAAATCTCACAAACCTGGAACCAGATTTTGAGATCAGATTCATCAGAAGACTAGTAAATTCATCAATCAGTAAACCCCTTTCATGAGTAATGGTGAAATCTTAAGAACATGAGATATTCACCAGAAGGAACAATCTGCTTAGAGGCACCCTTTAGAAATTGTACAGGTATGATTCTCTTTTGGGATAATCCAAATCTCATTATAATTCAGTAGCAATGAGATTCAAGTAAAAACCTTCAGGACCTTTGCCTTAGTTACATTTTTATTTATTAATTTGCACGATCATTTACAATCCTACATTTTTGCAGAAAATTGAGAAACGATTTCAGTAACCAATCTTGCAACTTCAAGAGGATATAACTCACCTCATTCCGTTTTTGCATGATATGTTTGCATCCTTGTTTGTGTGTGTGGGTAGGTGTGTCTACATACGTACAAAATCACTGGCATAATGGTTTACCTTAAATACGCGGCATAAACCCCAAGTTCTGAAATAACGTGATCTTTATGAGAAACGCCTTCTCGTATTAGAATTGCAGGTGAAATGGTTGGAAAAATTCTCTGCATAAGAATGTAGGCTGCATCTTCCTCCATGCCTTCCTTCTCCAGTCTTTGCAAGGCAAGCCTCACATCATCGCCATAAATATTGTTCCCTGAGTGGAAAGTTCACACTGTCAATTACTAAAGGAGTGTTGGCAGCCTTCTACTAGCAATTCAGACATCAAACCTCCTCCTTCTCTTTGTGGCTTCATGACATACAATCCAGGCCTCTCAATTGCATCCTTCACAATGCTCGAGTCGTCCAAACTCCACAACCCAGCAAAGCACTTCCGTACTTTAGCAATGTCATCTTTGTTTTCAAGAAACCTGTTCATGAAACCAAGAAAATTAAAGAAATTATCAATATACCTGCAAATCAATTATTAGTTAACTAAAGAAAAGAAGAAATTAGCCTGTCAAAGATCAGTATATTGTCCCACCATTAATTTGCAGTACATCATTCTCACCATTAATTTGTTTATCATTCATATATAACAACAAACTATAGTTTCTAGTTTGATGTAAGAGTTACAAATATTTACCTTTCAAGTTGATTGGGTTTCGCCAGCTCTTGTTGAATCTTCTTGGTACCAGCTAAATGATATGCAATTGAAGGGCATTTGATTGCACATGATTGCTCAATGAGTAGCCTAGCACTCCATTCCTTCAAGAAAATAAACATGAATCGGTGATCCAAGTGGAAGCATGACGAGTAAAGATTAGTTTTCAAAACAGACTTAAAAAAGGGGCACCAAAATCATTGTTCTCCTGCCTGTGAAATGGCTAGATGTTCAACTTTCGAGATAATTCAATACTAGTACAATAATTTTGGTTTTCACTCCTAAAACTCATAACCAAAGCCACTTGCATTCTCTCATTTTTTCTAAACCTTCCAGCACCTACATGCCTTAGGCATCTCCTCTGAATTACCATATCCAACCTGGGAATTTCCAAAAGACTGTTTCTCCCATACCTCACGCTTCACAAGTCAAACTCTTCATCCTTCTTCTCGGTCTTTTCCTTATGATGAAAAAATTCGTGATCATCGCTTGACAGATGAAAGAACCAGAGTTAGATGCACCAGCGGTTAGTTGACTCTTGGAGACAAGATATCTTGAGACATACTCCAAGAATTAAGAGGAAACCAAGGAGGCACCTAAAACTTCCTAGTCAGATCTCATCCCACCTAAAGAATTAATCACTCCCCATCCTCGTGATGGTTGGAAGAAGAAAGGAAGAAGTTCTTTTTGGTTAAAGAGGAGCGGGGAACAAATCAAACATAGAGTGACACAAGCTCCAAAGTGGAAAGAGCACAGTAGGGAGCTGATTTTCCAATGAAATGCAGTAGATGGAGCAGTTTTCTGTAGGCAGGTGGGCCCAGGTTTGCTTTTCCACATCATGCTATATGTGGGTAATTAGCACCTTACATGTGCACAGATTACAGAATCTATATTCTCAAGGTAGAAGACAAATTATTAGCTGATAGCCAGGAGAGGGGCGAAAGAGAGAGCATAACACGAAGTTCATAAGTGCTTCTTAAAGCTACAAATTGAGAAGCATATAAAGTAGGAAAAACACATCAAGAAATAAGAATTTACTTACTGATTCTGAAGGATAATCAGTTGGTGCATAGCCAGCTCTAAAGTAAACCACGGCAATTGCTTCACCATCCCTGCATTGGTAAACACTCTAAAGATTAAAACACAAAGAGTAGAAACTAGTAAGTGATTTAGGGAACCAGAGAGTTCATTCAAGTTCCATTATATACTTACACAACAAGTGTGCCGTCGGGCAGAAGCTCCCCTTGTGCATCAATCTCAGCGAGGGTCTTCCTAATACTTCTAACTTGATATGTATATTTTAGCTAAGGAAGTATCTTCAGCAAAAGAAATGCTCAATATAAATGGTGATAGCACATAGCATCAAATGTCGTATGTGCCACATTTTAAATAGCAGTTAACAGGATGGAGAGGATATCTTTCTTTCAATACTGTAAAAAGCCAATGTTGATCATACATGTTACGTTCTTCAGGTTGAACCACGACCATAACTACACTCCTGCATAGCATGATCAAGTTAGTTACTACCTCACTATCCTAAATAAAAATTGCAAATCTCGCAAATAGAACATTTTAAGCAAACCAACCTGGGGTTATTATATTCAGCCCAGGCTTTATACAGTGCTTCAGCAAATTGACCAACAGAATTGTTCTCTGGAACCCTTTCTGGATCTAAACCAAGGTGTTGCTTGAATTGATGAAGCAAGCTCCTGAAAAATCAATACCGTAAAATTGAAGCATTCCAATCTCAAATATACAAAACTGAGGATGAAGAGTTTAGTACAAATCAGTTAGATATACGACGATAACCTACCAAACATAAACACCATAAAATAGAAACTATATCAACATAAAAGAAACCAATCCTCTAGCAAACGACGTCTTTAGGTGCAGGAGGCTGGAAGTTTAAAATGGCATTATTAGTATATCTATGTATTCCTTGCATTTTGTTTCAACTTCTTTGATATAATGTTAACAGTAAGAATATCACTTTATGGCTAATTAGACGCATGATGTCTTTACATGGTGGAAGGCAACTCTTCTCAAATTCAGACTTTATCAATAGCTAGATTATTCTGTTATGTTCTTGCACTAAAAGTAAAAAACATGAAGAACTATTTAGTGATCGAATCATCGAAGTCCCGCTGAGATGTCAATTTAATTTTCT
This sequence comes from Sesamum alatum, assembly GCA_034509735.1. Taxonomy (NCBI): domain Eukaryota; kingdom Viridiplantae; phylum Streptophyta; class Magnoliopsida; order Lamiales; family Pedaliaceae; genus Sesamum; species Sesamum alatum. The sequence continues at coordinate 46,628,733 of JACGWO010000002.1, read as the reverse complement.
CGAGATAACAAACACGAGGCATCCCATGCTTATCTCATTCTAGTTAGTCATTCATCCCTTTCCTCTTCCTACCCATAATTGATCTTGCATGCCAAAGACCACCTATTTCTGCAAGAATGTTTCTAGAAAAGATATTTAAGAAATTAATTCCTATTTGTAATACATTAATAAAACATATTTTTAAATCAACCTCAACCTTAGGAAAAACGATCTTGACAAATACACTAGGACTTAAGTGTAGAATCAATTCTGCCCTCTGCCACATATGCATGGTTCTAGTATGAGCATGACTTCTGACAGCCTTAAGTTCCACTAACTAGAATGCATCGGATTTGAATGCAATAATCGTTAGCATGAACATTAGTAATAATTGAAAATCAGCATATACTCAAGAGATGATAAAAGCTAAAGAATGTGGAGAAAACAACAAAGGCAATACATAATCATATAACAAATAGAATTCAGAAAATCAACTCATAAATATACTGAATGCCTCAAGGACAAAAGAATTTACTCTAAGATAACCTGTGAAGCTCACTAACAAGGCAGCTCAGGCCAGGAAATGAAGATGAAATTGTATTCAGCTCTATTTGGAGAAGCAAATTAGTTTGTTCATCCAGCATATAGTCCGAGCGATGTAATCCTAAGCGTATTTCCTAGATCAAAAGAAAATATCATTATCATTTCCAACACAAAATAAACAAAAATAACTACCCTTTAATAGTTGGATGGGATCATGTTTCAAGTTAATTAGAGGTGAAAATAAACTAGAAGCTTCAAAATCATGCATGACACAAGCCAGAAGAGCAACAAGTACCATTTCGGAATTTTTTTTTTTTGGAACGATGTACTCGTAATGGAATGAAGAGAATAATGACTCCAATTACAAGAGAATCTCTTTTCCATCATGACAATGTAAAAATAGCTGACATTTTTATACTTAATAACTCAAACCATCTAAATTCATGCAATGATTTTTTATTGAGGATTTCAAACTTTTAAAGTCGAATTCTTCAATCACTCTAATATATTTTCCACTTTTAGTATTTTAACATGTAGGATTTCAAAAAACTGTCGTTATATATCAAGTAACTACTCTTAGGTGCTTTCCACATGTTATTTGACATAAAATCATTAATCATTTCAAACATGTGCGCAAGCACACTATCTCAGTCCATGACCTAAGCCCCTGCATCGTTTTGTTTGGTTGCACTTTATTTGTTAACTTAAAGCTCATAGGTTTAAAGGATGCATCTTCTTTATTTTGTAGGGAAGTTTTTAGAATGATCCACAATAATCTTTTGACTTGTAGAAAGTTCTAGAACATCCACATAAGTAAAGAACTAGGTCCGGAATATTCTCAATCTGTAGAAATCTATTACAAAATTCTTGAGCATTCTACTTAAGTGTAGAATTAAGGAGATGCCACTGGAAACACATAAATAAGTAGGGAATCTCCATGTGAATGCCTCTGTAAATATCTAGTGCAATAGTCTATTATATACTTGAAGAATATCCCAACCATTGTGATTTTTTTTTTCTCTATTGCCCTAGATGATATAAATAAGGGTAAGGCCTCAGTTGCAACATAACTATACTATGATCGAATTTTCTAGCGAAACTCTCTTGTCAATTTCCTAATTTCCTAGCTATCAGCTTTCTCTTCTTTGATCAACCCTTCCTACCTTTTCTACACTGTCTTCACAAACGAACACTTGAATCACGTATAGTAAGCAAAACGGGGGGAGAGATGAGAATGCTAAGTAGTGTAGGGTACTTTATTAAGAAAAATCCGTAAGTCAATAGCTCATGGCGCAAAGGGCTCCTGGAGCCATGGAGCACATCGCGGCGTGTGCCTTTCCGAAGGACAACGCTAATGCACCAAAACAGTTTATATATTTATATAATTAGTATTTTTCAATCAAAATAATGTCAAAGAAGTTAAATATAAAGATGAAACAACAAATTCAACATAAAAAACTTCATATAATTAAAAACAATTAAAAAATATTATACGATAAAAAATAAATTTCAACATATTATACGATAAAAAATAAATTTAAAATTTTCAAATATTATATGTAGCCTGAAAATACATCTATTATTTCTAAATATTTTTCAGAAATTAAAAATAAATAAAATACATAATACTATATTATTTTTCAGATTTCAGAAAATAAATAAGTAATTTCGGAAATTAAAGCATTAAATTGTTAAGAAAGAAAACATAGTCACAGATAGAGAAAAGATAATAGTAGCACCAAAGTCGAAGAGGCATGACATCAGCAGCACCAAAGTCGAAGAGTCACGCGTGCTGAGAACAACAGCACCGAAGTCGAAGAAGCACGTGCCAGGTAACAGCCCAGATTGCGCGCAGGCGCGCTCCAAGGCAGCACCAGGGCGGAGCCCCTCGCCACAAACCCTAAATGGCAAAGGGGCCGCGCGTTTAGTGCCTGGCGCGCGCCATTGTGCGCCTTTGACTACTATGAATATGCTTGTTTTGTCGAAAACTTTTATTCCCTACGTACTGTCCAATTACATATACACTCATTATCATATTGTAATTTGCATACTAACGGGCTTCCCACTTTATTGACCTTAGACCACAAACTGAAAGCATGTGTTAGACAAGAAGAAGAGTGAAATGAATTTAAAAGAGACAAAAAGATCCAAAATAACACTAAAAAATAGGCATATCATATGAATGGAATAAGATAGGTCAAGGAATTCAAGTATATGATCATTCTACTTCTACAATAGTTTTTTCATTTAATGTCACAATAATAACACCTTGGGCGATATATTTGCCACTATATACAACAATATTGATCCACAAAAAAGTTACAAATCAATAGATATATCCTATAACTACCATCCAAGTTCAATGCAAGACATCAAAATTCATAAACTATTACAAGATTACTCACCATTGATCAGATAAAACAACAAACAAAAAATAATCAGACAAACCTCAATAATTAATCGAAATTGGAAAATGTGAGTTTGGTTTAGCAAAGTTTGATTCAAGATTGACCTAAGTTAGGAAGAGAACAATGAGTTACAACATCCAAGGAATCTAAATACCTTTTCTTGGTAAATGCAGCACTTTTGGCATAACAAAGGAAGATTAGTTTCTAATAGTTGAATAGAACCCCAAATTACAGTTAGAATATGGACAAAATAGAGATCTAGTCATGATTAGTTATGCAAAACCAAGAGAATACATGCAAAAGAAATACCTCTTTCTTGTCCATATCTATCATTTTCGCATGGATATCTAGAAGTCTAGATGTAAAAACGTCTACTTTTTTCGTTCTGCAAAAGAAAATATGTGGATTAGGATTAATACATCGCAAAAATTTTATATAAATATAAAAATATAGAGATCAGCACATTGAGCATTATCTAACAGTCACTAAAAATTTAAGAGAGAACGAATTCTTAAGTCAATATTAGACACAGGAATAGAATACCCAGGATCCCACCCATGTAGATCATATCTGTCAGTTATGCAAACTTTCTTGTCATGGTTCAACTCATGACACCAATTACTAACATATAATTTATTTGAGACTGGTGAAAGTTAAATGGTTGTTTGCATGAAACATATATGTTTGGTAAAGTTCAAGTTGTTTAACCTGGAGAGTGCCTCCTGCAAGAATTTCGCATCCAAACTCACTCGGTCGACTAGCTCATTGAATATTGGAGCTACTTCACAAGCTTGTTTCCAATGACTTTCAGGAAACGACATAGGCAACAAGGAGATAGGCGCATGAACCAGGCCGACACCAGGTAGCCTTCCTGATGTCTGCAAATTCAAAAAATTCAGAAGCAAAAACCAATAACCGCACCCGTAACAGGTAACTACACAATAAAAGATTTCTACTAAAGTTGTTACCTTCATTTCAAATCAAACATCATCGCTTCATTAAATTTAATAAATGAAAGAAACATGATCACTCCTAGTCCCACAATCCCAATTTTCTCATAATTTTGGTCCCAATTTATTTTTCACTTTAAGTAATTCTTTGGGGATGGGGTGCTCCGGACATTCACCTAAAATATATGAAATAAATAATTTAAAAAACAACAAGAACAACCCTTCTTAACTCAACATAGTTTTGATTGAGACAACGTATAAAACCAAAAAAAGATCAGCACATTTCTTCCCATCCCAATCAACAACACAAATAATCAGGACTAAGCAAAAAAGGAAAAGAAAAATTCAAAATTTTGGTTCTGCAATCAGTACCAACCTGAGAAGCCCTATCACCAACAACAAGCCCATGAAGAGAACTCCACACCAAAGCATCGTACTCCATTTTCCGTACCAAATTCGGGTCTACACCGTGAGGATCAAATACAGATTTCTGGGTCCCTAGTTCCTCTTGAGCTCCGGCACTGCATTTCAACGGCGCAACTGATGAAGGTGCATTCCCGGCCATGGAAACAGTACAGGGCTTTGCGTGATGGGTTTGGAACTCCGCAAAATCTCTACGTCTTTCTTGACAACCCTTCAATATACAAATCTTCTCCTTCACTCCAAGAACACGGAACTGTGTCAGCATATTCCGAATTTGAGGTAGAGCAGTCGATTTATACTAAAGTTTGCGCTAGTGATGGGACATGGAATGATGTATCGAATGATGTAAAGCAGACGCTAAGTGTTGACGACCACCGTAGACCAATGGTGTCAGGCTCGTCCCTTTGTTGTTGGTCCCTCAACTTTCTCTCTCTAAAGTAAAAGGGCTTTGTAATTTATTAATTTTTCTCTCTCTAAAAAGATTGTAAACAGTGATTCGAGCAAGTGGACTGGAAAGTGCAGACTGTTTTGGACTTGGGCCTATATCTCCTATTCTATATTACTAGGAATTCTATGTATCTTATTTTGTGTATATATAATAATAATTTTTAAAATTTTAAAATATATTATAAATAATAATAAAATATATAAATTAATTTTAAAAAAAGAAAAATAAATAATTTTTCAATTAATATAAAATTAGAAAGTTGAATAAAGTAGTTATCTTATCAATTATTTTTGGCATTAAAAAAATTGTTTCGATGATGTCATTAACTGTTATTTGTGAGCAAAAAAGGGGCTTCTTTTATATAATAGTATAGATAATATTTTTTATTTTAAAAAATATATTATAAATAATAATAAAATATATAAATAATGCATTCATTAAAAAAAAAGAAATAAAGAGATTAAAAAAACTAATTTACATGTTAATATAAAATTTAAAAGTTGGATAAGTTAGTTACCTTATTAGTTAAAAAACGTTTTTGCCTCTACAAAAATTTAGTGCAACAGTGTTATTAACCACCGTTTGTGAATGTGGAAGCTCTTTTTTTTTTTTACATTAGTATAAATATACTAGCAGGTGTAGAACGTCGATTATGCGTGCATATAATAAAAAAATATTTCATATTTTTAAATATATTATAAATATATATATAAACAAACACATTAATTAAAAAAATAAATAAAAAAATAAACCAACTTAGAGGTATTATTGGGGTAAAAAAAATTAGTATCGCGGTAAGTAATCGCTCTTTGTGAGTAAAAATAGATTTTTCTTTTTACTAGTCGTCGTCGCATGCGGTCCCCGCGAGCATATAAAAAGAATTGTTGTATGAGATGAAGAAAAAAGATGTGAAGAAAACAATTGTGGTGTGAAAAAATAAGAAAGAAAGAAGTTTGTGGGGAAAAAAAATAGATTGGGGTGAGAAAAACATGGAAGAGTGGGCTCAAAGAAATAAAAATAATTATAAAATTATTAGAAAAATATCGAAATGACTATTTTGTTCAATTTTCTTTTTAAGGAAATAATTAAATTAATGGATAAATTTGGGTATTCAAAAGTTGGTACCACAAAATGTTTTCTTTTATAATAGTATAGAATTGGTATAGATAATTTATATATTTTAAAATATATTATAAATATAAATAAAATATATAAATCAACGCATTAAATTTTAGGAAAAAAAAAATAAAACCGACTTAAACATATTATCGACATAACAAGATGTTGTAGTGTTGTAAAAAACCGATGATTTGTGAGTAAAAAATATATTTTTTTCTTTTATATTAGTTTAGATGAGTGGAATTATCTCAATTTTGTTTCATTTATAATGGTTTATTCAACAATTGCATACTTGATTATGAGATAATTAATTATTAAAAAATTAAACATAAAATAATTAATATAAATAAAGTAATTACAGCATTTGGGTTGATAATTTCATAATTAAATGTGCAAATATATATCGTGGTTAAATTCAAAAACTAAATTTCATTTTTTTAAGTTAATAAAGGAATTTAAAAAATATTTTCATGAAATGATGTCCAATTAGGTTAGTAATAATCGTGGTTAAATTATAGCTTTTTATTAAGACGTAGTTTATATGAAATTTAATTTAAAAAATGATTATTGGGAAAAATGTCAAAAAAACACAAAAAATTGCATTTGTACTAGAAAATTTAGGTCTCGATGCATGTGCTTAAATTTTAGGATTAATAACACTTAGATCCCCTCTAAAAATGTGAAATTACATATTTTCCCAAAAAAGTTTCAAAATTATACTTACACTCCTTTCAAAAATCATCTGTTTACACCCGACCCCCTTCCATTAGAGTTTGGACGAAAAATATTTACATCAACAAAAAGAGTTACATAAATTTTATTGTTGCCCCACGTTTAACATTTATATATATATTTTTGTACTTATAAGGGATAAATGTAATTTATATATAGAGATGGAGTTAACATTATTATATTTTTTTTGCTTTATAAGTATAAAATTATTACATGAGAATGTTAAATAAGAGGTAAAATTAAAATTTATATAATTTTATTTGCTAATGACCGCATTTTTCGTCAAAATCCCAACGAAAGGGGGTCAGGTGTAAACGGTGAATTTTCTGAAGGGATGTAGGTATAATTTTAAAACTTTTTTGGGATAAAATATAATTTTGTATTTCCAGATAGGGTCTACGTGTAATTAATCCTAAATTTGAAAGTAAAATTATAAAGATTTATTAAGTTTTGGTTGAGATTAAGTTCTTTTTTTAAATTACGTACATGTATCTATTTAATTTATAATGATCAAATGGAAAATAATTTGAATTAAGATAAAATGGGGGTAAAAGAAAACCAAAAAAAAAAAAAATTAAAGAAAGAGGATAATAAATGTCAGGTAAGGTGAGAAGAGAGGCAAAAGGAAAAAATGCCAAAAACTATGGGAACCTTGTTGGGCATTTAATCCAAAGAAATTAGAAATGAGAAAAGTAGTCAATTATAAATATATATATATATGTTTTTAATTTTGTATAAGCTTTTATATAAAAATAGAATATATTTGGATTAGTTAATGATATCATATTTTATGATATTAGTGGTGTCAAATCAATATTTTTTTTTATTTAATAAAATGCTAGTTGTATTTTTTTTTATTGTTGGTGGTATCAAATTGAATACATTTTTTATTTAAATAAAATTAACAGTGATAACTTTTTATTGATTTACAATTGTTAGTAGTGTCATATCAAATATTAGAAAAAAACATATTATTAGTTTATACAATTAATGATTGAAAATATTTTATAAATATGTAAAGTATAAAAAGTAACTATTGAGATAATAATGATAATACAACATTTTCGATAAAAATACATATAAGCAAAAATACTTTCAATTTCAACACTGTTTCAAAAAATGAAAATGAGACCAAACAAGAATAGAGATTATCCGCAGGCACGGGGAACAATGCAATAGAGCAAAGCCACGGTATAATCTATACTATATATAAAAGGAAGGAACATTTTACTCACAAAATGACAGATTTTACACCACAACCATAATGTTGTATGCCCAATTTATCCTTTTCAATAATAGTATGTTAACATATTAAAAATATATATTAATAAATATTCTAAAATTTAGAACATATTTCGAAGTAAGAATACTTTTTTAGTAAATGCACGCAATGACTGTGTGTAACGACAGCTAATTCAAATGAGATCAAGCTAATAACCTAAAAAATGTCCCTTAAGGGATAAAACAACTGTTGGGCTCTAGATCTCGAATTGACAATAACTCATAGTGGAAAAATAAAAGGGTAAATTACAGTGACACCACTTGAAATTAGATTAAAATACACAAACGTTTTTTATTTTTAATAAAATTACAGCTACACTCCCTGAGATTGTAATTATATTACAACTATACTCCATATTCAAAACCAAAGCTTACACTAATACCCACTAAAAAATATTACACTCACACTCCTCAGGGGGTATAGCTGCAATTTCACAAAAAATAGGGGGTGCTTGTGTAATTAGGCCTAACCTCAGGGGGTGTCCATGTAATTTACCCAAAACTAAGGTAGAATTTAATTTTGACAAAACCTTAAACCTAGTTAGTAAAATTACTTCAGATATCACATAGTTTATACAAGTTAAAAACAACCTCCTGATGTGAGAGATAATAAACTTCTTTTTGAAAAATTTAAAAACTATATTATCATTCGGAAGGATTTTTCTTCCCGACGAGTGTTTTCACAAGGGGTAAAACGTAACCGGCTATATGCCATGTCAGTTTACAGGTAAATTTATAGCCTACAAAGGAAAATAGAGTAGAAGTGATGAGAAAAATGGTTCTATTTATTGTTGTCAAGCCATTCAAGAATGCCCTTTTCTGAATCAGAGAGATCTTTCTTCTGCTTCAGATCCCCTTCTAACAAACCAAAGTAATCTCTGTAGTTGCGCTTGTAGTAACTATCCAGTCTCTGAATCAGGAACAAAACCAAAAGTGGCAAAAATCAATTTCTATTATTGTATACTTACATAAAAGGGTAAATTATAGCCACGTCTCCTGATATTTGACATAATTACAAATACTCACTCGTTGTTTGAAGAATTACAAATACCCATTGAGGTTTATAATTTTTAACAAAATGCCTGAAATTGACCATTTTGCCCTTAAAATTTTTGTTAAATTGTACAAAAATCAATTGACGCAAATTACATTATTGCTCCTATGTGTAAAAAAATTAAGAAACCTCTCCCCGCGCCTTGTAGTCCAAAAAAATTCAAATTTTTTTAAGAATAAAGGGCATTTTTGTCAGTTCACCCACAAAATGGATGGAAATGGGTTATTTGTTATACGGTTACAAATCTTAGGGGGGCATTTGTAATTTTTCAAATAACGAGGGAGTATTTGTAATTATGCCAAATCTCATGAGAGGTAGTTGTAATTTACCCTAAATATAATAGACTTCTTTTAAATTTATTCAATTTCCGCTTCACGCGCAAATTTAAAGTTGTGTTTGGATGAATAGATTTAAACTTAGCAAAAGAATTTGAAGTTAAAAGTTTTAAATGACTATGAATATTCCATGAATTTTAAATCCATTGCAGTGATTAAAATGTATGCTAAAAGATTTGAAATATGCAGTAATTAGAAATGTTTGGCCCCGCGATTGTGTAATTGATTATGAAAATATTGATTTTTAGTAAAATTATAATTAAATTCCAAAATTAACTTTTTTATTTTTTATTTTTATAAAAATGGTGATTACATATGTTACATCGATGTCAACTTGAAAATGAACTGTTTAAAGTAAGCGAAGAAATTAAAAAAATATTTAATTGGAATGATGAATAATTAAGTAAAGAATAATTGTCGTGGAATCAAAACATACAAATCTTACCTTGTAGTTTACATGAAATTTAATTCTAAAAGTGATTATAAAAAAAGGGCCAAATAAAATTATGTTTGTACCCGAAAACGCAAATTTGGACCACTCAATAAACTTTAGTTTTTTTTAAGGTAGATTACATTGAGCTCCCATGATATTCAACACAAATACTTTTTCATTGTTTGAGAAATTAGCAATATCCCTCCCTGATATTTGACATAATTACGTAATTCTCGAAGGGTTAGTGGAAATATCAACTCTACCGATACAAATTCTCATTTTTAATAAAAATAAATAAAAATAAAAAATTCTGATATTGTGCAATGTTCCGTTTGCCCCTCTTATGCTTTGTATATTTTTAAAAAGGGCATTTTAGTCCATACAAATATTTTAAAAAATACGTAAAACTATATTTCAGGGTTTAAAACGAGCATTTTGAGCCGTTGTTGAACAGAACTTAGTTTCACAGGATATCGATAATAAATTTCTCAAGCAAACAAAAAAGCATTCATAATTATATCGAATATCTGAAGAGCACGATTCAATTTACCCCAATTTTCACTTCAAGTCCTTAACTCCAAATCTATCCACAGAAAAAGGAAAGTATTGCATTACCTCCTTGTCATTTCTGGCCTTGTTTTCTTCTGATTTTTTCAGATATTCTGCAAAAATCACATTCCAATCAACACCAACCACTCAAAAACAACAAAAACTCTCATCCATGCTATTGAAAATAAATTCGCATACACTACAAGAAAATGACCCAATAGTTACAAAATCATTTTATGCTGAAATCAACAAGTAAAAAATTCTTACTAAATTCGCCGCTAATTTACATTAACAACGAATTCCACTATTTTACAAGGAATATACGTCAGTTATTCAGTATATGAAAGCATACTGTTGAGAAGGTCAGTTCTGGAGTCAGCAACAAGTAGTACTGTAGTTGTTGTAACTGTAGAGAGTAGAAGAAGCTCTCTCCTTCCTCCTTTCTTCTCTGCTTTTGCTTCTTCACCTCTTGCTCTCCTGCTGTGGCCTGCTTGTACCTTGACAGAAGCCAATGTACAAACCCTGCCAGGTGTTGCCATGGATGGACTTTAATAGAGTATTCTTGCTGAAAATTTGCTCAATATTTCAGCAGCCAATGGTTTATGATTTATTGTTCTAAAAAGAGGATAGGATGGGTGGGCCACTACACTTTCCTTTTGTGTTTTTTTTTTTGTTTGAAAAACAATAAAGAGATATTCGGAATGTTTGTTTATATCTTTACAAAATATAAAGTTCGACGTGTAATTTAATGGTTAGATTACGTAAAATTTTTTGCATTTTAAAAATTCAGCTAAAAGTAATTCTTCTGTATTTTATAAAATTAATCTATTTTCCCTTTTAGTAAATGCATGTAACACGGTTTAATTTTTTATTAACTTTTATATGTTCTTATTTGTTATATTTTTTTATTTTAATGATCGTATTAACTTTTATGCTCGCTGTCCCTCTAAGAAATTGATTTAAAAATTTTCAGACTTAAAATTAATTTAAAAAATATTAATGGTAATTTAAATTTTAAATAATACTTGTAGTAAATAATATAATTTATTTAAATATATTTAAATCAAATAATAATTTAAATTAGTTAATACTATATAGTTGATTAACATATATATATTCATATAGATATTTAAATTTGGAAAATAAATTTTAGTATATTAATATTTGGATTGTGATTTAATTTAGTTTCTCAATTTAAAAAATTATATACTTTTGTGGTGTTTTGATATTTAAATAAGTATATTTAAGACATTTTTTTTATGAGGGATGAAAATGAAAAAAAACTAAAAAAACAAGTGGATTTGACCATGGTTCATTTTATATACATTATGGGAGCATTATAGTCAATTAAGAATAGAAAAAAGTTAAAACATTCAAAATCGCACTTCAGACGCACGTTCCCTACCTTCTGTTAATTCCTAAGGGATTTCACAAAAGATTTTCGAAAACAGATGGAATTTTACTTTATTTTTAAAACACAAGTGGTTTTAACTATTTCGTAAAGTCATAGGGGATAAAATGGAATTGCCATATTTTAACTTATTTTAACTAATACAAAATACAAAACTAAATATATTAAGATTTTTTATAAACAAATATATATGCATATTTTTCTCTCTATCTCCCGAAAATAACCATACACATATACAAAAATTATATGCCCAATTACTGTACATATTCTTCCCGAATTATAGTTTTATTAGGTGAAGGAATATTTTTTTTATTTTAAAAAAAAAACTTTTGACTCTATAGCTCATCTAGAATACACTATAGATTATAGTCATACGACGTTACCGAACTATTATATCATGAAGAGACCAATGAGAATATCTTACTATAATGGGCTTGAAGTTTTCAAAAGAGCAAGATATTCGCATCTCAATCTAAAGATCTAATTTGATTTTGTCGATTGTAATTTTTACTATTTAATTTGAAATTATGAATTTTCAAAATTCTTAATACCAATCTTTTGGAAATTTCTAAATTCCAAAGATTTCCAATATTTCAAATCTAAATTTAAATACAGACAATTTAAAATTCTTTTAATACTAAGTTATCTAAAATCCATTCTTCAAATCGTCTATTATATTCAAATCCATCAACTAAACTTTGTTGACAAAACATGTGTTCACTAAAATATCTGTAAATACATTCATTTTTTTCATAAATAACAATCCCTTTAATTAATTAATTTTATTAATATTTTTTTATTTATGCACATCTAAAATAAATTCATTTTATCCTATTTAATCAGCAATATTTATATTTTCTATTAAATAAATAAATATTTTAAATATTAAATTATACACATGTATCGATTCAACCGTGAATATACGAGTAAAGGTTTGGGAGAGAGGAAAAGCGAGCTGAACCGTGAAGGTTCATCGAACCGGTCGGTTCAAACCTTGCAAGCCTTTTTTTTCTTCCCTAATTGAGTTCAACTGTGGTAAACACTCTTCTCTTTCTTCCGTATCTCATCGCCTCAGCCACCCAAAACCCCAAAATTCCATAACCTATTGCCAGTCAAACTCGATTTTCAGTCGCGTTCATAGCTAGAGGAAGAGATCTTGAGGAGAAAAGAAGAAGAAATTAAGAAATGTCGTTGAGAGGTGTATGGCAACTGCAAAAGCTAATTGTGAGTTTCTGTGACTGGGGCGGCAGTAGCAGAGGCATCAGGTGAATGAATTTGCCCTTCTTTTTTTTTTGTCAATTAAGTTTGATTTTCTCTGCTCGGTATTAGGGTTTTGTTGTTGATTTTGAGTGGGCATATGGGTTTTTGTAGTTCTTAAGAAATGTAAAAGGGTTTTTGGAAGGGGAAGATTAATGATTCTGGTCAAATTAATTGCGAATGAGTTTAACGAGGGGTGTTTTGGATTAGCTGTATTAAGAAATATAAGGATGAGCAGTTGATTTCTTTGTTTGTTTTTAGGTTTCAAATGAATCCCAAATTTTGCGCTGATGTCTGACTGTTCACTGTATTTGAATAAAAGATAAAAATGGTTGGGGCAGAGAAATGAAGGTGGTTTCAATTCCACTTGTTCAGTAAAAGGATTTCTTGGTTGTTTGAACCCTTCTCTTGTAAAAGTTTTGGTAAAAATTTTGGGAAAATGGAGTGGGAGACAGCATAATATGTTTATGGCTTTTGGAGGAAGAAGTTGTGCTAGGAACTATTTCTTGTGTTGGGAGACTCGAGAAGAGTCTAATTGTTACACATTCTTGGAAGAAGTTGATGGTTCCAACTAGATTGTTTGTTAGGGTTGTGTGTTTTTGAAGGTGATGCATATACTAGTCGACTTATTGAACTGCTTGTTGTCGATTGAAGTTTAACAAAGCTACTGGGTTTCTCTTAAATGCTTATGGTAATGTCAAGGAGCCAGAACATGAACATACCAAGGGTATGTTATATGATAACAGCATCCCAAGGCATAGATCTGTAGAATTGTTGCACGGGGTTCATTCTTTCGTCTAATGGAAGTTTTTCGTTTTGTTCAATGAATAAATTTGTACTTGCTATATATGAAGTTCACCAGAGTGATGATTTACTTTTGCTATCTCATAGCATGTGTATCAGGTATACTTTTCTTATGTTGCAGCTAAGTTTCTTTTATACAGTCTCTTTGAACAATTACTCCTAAACAATTATACTCATTGTGAAGAGGACTAACTATTTTGTGTATTTGGTTTAGGGCATTTATGGAATCTCAATTGCCTGCTTTTAGAGAGAAGAATCCCCAGCTTGAGGTGGTCACTGAACTAAATCGTGGTTATCATCCGTTTCTGAAAGGATTATATAGTAAGATCTGTACCTTTCTACCCCCCTCCCCTTGTTGTTGCGCGTGCCATTAGAGGAAGTATGATTGACAATTTTTTCTGTTGATCTTTGACAGGGCTGATAGTTTCAGAAACCTGAAATTAATCCAATTGTGGATAGATGCATGCCTTACTTGTTTTTTACTATGGAAGCTACTGTTTGGTTCCAACGTAGTTTGAAACATGTCCTCTTGACATTCTCAGTCTTAACTGATATAAGTCCATGCAATGATTCTAGGATGTAGTGGAACTTGTGAATTTGTAGTTAGGTTACAATACTCGATTACTCTGATTACAGTCTTATTTTTGTTAGTATTGTTGCTCAGTCAGAGTAGAATTATGCTCTCTTCTAATTATTCTTGAAGATACTTGCAATGTTCCAAAATTTGTCATCAAAAGTTTGCTGAAGATATAATAATGAGCATTCCTATGTTTTCTGTGCTTCCGGGAATTTATTTCCAGTCAGTCCCAAAGGTTTCCTTTTCCACTGAAACGTATTTGGATGCAGCATGACCAAATGGTCTGTATTGCCAGTAAAATATACTACTACCAATCTTAACTGAAATAAAAAAAAAATACATTCATTCGACACTAATAACAATAAAATGTTACAACCTCATCAGCTAATCCAAACCCATTTTCATTTTCATAGAGTTATCAAAACAAAATAAAACACAACTTCCACTTAGAAATTAAGAAACAGAAATGAAAACAAAACCAAAACATTGCCTGAACTTTTCACCTTTCACCTTTCCATAAGAAGAATGATGAGATCATACTATTAACGGTGAGTTTTCCAAAGAAGTTGTGCTGTGCTTAGGGTAGCAAATAATGCCTGGCTTCTAATCATTGTCATCTGAAACACTATACTGTTTTAATATTCTTTTGGTCATTTGCCCCAACTGTTACTCTCATCTTTATTTTTCTGATTATCATGTCTTATACCTATCTTATATCTTTGCTTCTGCTTTAAGTTCTTGGTGAACAATTTCTCTCTTCAACATTAAGTAAATTGAAGCATAAGCATTTAACCTTCCAGTCTTCTCTCCACGAATGTTGGTGTCTATGCAGACTATGTGACTGCAAGCAAACTTTTCTTGGGTGTAGGCGACCCCATGCTACGCATTATCTGATTTTGACCATGGGGGTTTTGTTATTTCATTATGCAGAAAACAAAAACGAGCGGGTTGTCTGCGTCAAGAATATGAGTCCAGAGGACATACTCCAATCTGCTACCAGGCTAAGAAATTCACAAGGAAGAAAGGTGGTGAAGCTTAAGACGAGGCATGTAACCAAGCATCCTAGCGTTCAAGGGACGTGGGCAACAGACTTGAAGATGTGATGAACAAACCAATGCTTCGTTTTAGAATTCCCATCTTTCGCTTCCTTATCGGTACCTGGTGGGTGAGAATAGACTCTTTGACGTCCTTTCAGTAGCTCTATCGAGCTAGCAGCACTCACTTCTGGTACTTAATGTTACATGATCAGATTGAAACTGTAGGATTGATGGGTGATGTTCTTCTGCTATGTTTTCTCAGGCAATCAGAGCTTTACATTGACCTTTTTCTTCTGTTCTCCTCACCCTGTTCCTCGTCTTCTGCCATGGATTCACGCTTTCAAAAGTTTATGGACTGGTGCTATGTAACTGAATATGCATTAATGGGTGGAAGATTTAGGTGGTTTTCTCTTTTTATCTCAAGGAATTACAAAATATAGCTTTTATCAGGTTGTCAATCCTTGCTGCAGTGAGATTGCTTTTCAAAGTTGGGAACTTGTAAGATTTACAAGACTTGGTATTTGCAAGCCTTCTGGGTAAGATCCATGTTTAAACTGGAGAAATTCAGAAAGATAATTGTTTTCCCGTTGTTTATTCATATATTGAAGTTATGGATATAGATCGTGTCTCATGATAAACTTGTATATTTCAAGAGATACTTTAAAATTTCACAAAATTATTAGATTTTATTTTAAAAAATAAATTATGGAAATGTTCGTATAAATTAGAGGTTATAAAGTGTTGGTATATATTGGATGTATTGCATTTTCATATTGAGATTATAACGTATGCCCTTTTATGATCCTTCCATTGATGTTGAGATTAGTGGTGTTAGTGGATATTTATGGTGGCAATATTATAACATTTCTCTTCATTACTATCAGGTCACTACTACACCATATTCATACACATTCTATGTCTATTTACTAGCCTTTATCTGCATTATCTCTTTTGTAACTTATCGCATTATTGTCCATTGATTCATATTAATATAGTGGATGATTTTTATACTTATAAAAGGGGCACCATTCTATCTTGTTGATACATATACACATATACAATATTTTTACATGCAATTATCGTATAAGAAAGAATTATATTAGTTGAAGGAATATGTTCTTTTTTGTTGACCTTTGGACTCTACAACTTGTCCAAAGTGTGTTAGAGTCATACGACGTTGTGGGGCTATTGCATGCTGGAGGGGACACTTAAGTGTGGTACAGTTGGGCCAGTGAGAATATTTTTCTGTAGTGGGTTGAATCTTTGTTATTTCTACAACATAAAGTTTATAAAATATCAGTAATGATATTTTTTTTGTAAGGGTAAGATACAGACACTCCCAACGTGTGGGGTCATTTGCACTTTGCTCCCAACTATTTTTCTTTTTTTACAAACCACCTCCCCAACCTTTGTATTTTTTGCAGATTATTATTATTTTTCATTTTCAGGCCAAAATTAGTGTATTTTCCAGCCGTTTGAAATACATGTGTGTAGGGTCAATTTTTTAAAGGATTAATTTGTACTTTTCACCTCCATTTTTAAAAAGCAAAAGTTAAAAAAACACAAAGTGAAGACGACTTCTTCTTCATTTTCTCCTTTTCTACTTTATCTGATGGCCACCACTATTACGAACCCATTTGCTGAAATTGTTGATGGAATGAAAATTGTTGAACTTTTGCCCACCACCATTACGAATTTCGACAAAAAGAAACATAAAATTGTTGAATTCTTCACAGTTCTGGCGTGAGCGAGGGAGGATAAATTACGAAACCATTTACTGAATTGTTGATGAAAATGAAAATTGTTCGGGGGGAATTGATCAAGGGGTTGAGGTGATTCAAGGAAAAATGTCGGCATTGGAGACAATCGTTGGAGGAGGGTGAAGACTGGAGAGAGAAAAATATCGAAAAGAGGCTGAAAATAGGATGGAATGAAAGATGATCGGTGATTGCCGGAAAATGAAAACTAATAGGAGGAAAATGATCGCGAAGTAAAGAGTTATCTAGTGGTGGTGGTAGTGGTTCGGCGAGGGGTGGTCAGACATAGAAGTATGGGAAAGAAAGAGAAAACAAATATGAAAATGAAGAACCCACCACCACCATCACTTTTGTGTGTGTATGTGTGTGTTTCCAAAATGGAGGTGAAAAGGACAAGTTTACCCTTTAAAAATTTGTCCCAATGTGCGTGTACTTTAAACGATCAGAAAATACATTAATTTTGGCCTGAAAATAAAAATAATGATAATCTGCAAAAATTACAAAGGTTGGGAGGTGATTTGTCAAAATAATAATTGCGAGCAAAGTGCAAATGACCCATACGTCGGGGATGTTTGCATTTTATCCTTTTTGTAATTAATGATTTAGCTTGTTAAAATTTTAAAATTAAGTTAAAAGTTAGGGATAATATACTCCCCTCCCTTGAGGTTTGTGTAATTATACATAAACCCCCTATAGTTTGAAAAATTATATCTAGTACTCTTAAGGTTCGCTTCTGTCTAACAAATAGGTTCATCCATTAGTCAAAATTCACTGAATTTATTGATATTAACCAAAAAAGAAAAAAGAATGAAAATTTATATTTACTCTCAATCGACTTATTACTGATTTATTGTAATTAAATAAACTTTTTTTTTCGTAAACTAGCCTTGTAACAATAAATATATACCTCATCACATGCACTAATGTGTGAAGATGTACAAGAGTAATTTGGTCATAAAAAGATTTATTTGACCTGCAATAATTCAGTAATAAGTCAATCGGGAGTCTTTTTTTTTTGTTAATATCACAAATTCGGTAAAATATGACTAACAAAGAGACTTATTTGTTAGACGTAAGGAAATTTCAAGAATACTAGATATAATTTTTTAAACTACAGAAAATCTATGTGTAATTATACTAAACCTCAGGGGAGGAAAGTGTAATTATACCTAAAAGTTATAAACTTCTTTTAAAAATGAATATAAACCCGTAATATTTTACTTAACATTTGTGTTCTTTTTTCGTGAAAGAAATAGTGAATATTGCGTAAGCTCACGTATAAAATTTGATTTTATTATCAATTACATAGATTAAAGCTTTTTGCTGAGCTAACAATTATAGGTATTAGCATATTATAATACCATATTCCGCCTATTCTTTTAGAAAAATAATTACTACCACAGAAAGGGCAAATCTAGAACCACTTAGGGGTCGTTTACTTTTATAGTTGGAAAAAATAGTAAATAGAGATCGATTAGATAAAATAATTAATGATGGGGAATAAATCGGGAACTTGTAATTTATACACGCTTGCAAACTAGAAAACTTTTGCTCCTTTCAATTGCCCAAAAGTCCCCCTTTATAATGATACAAATGGGATATTTATACTATTTTAGGTAATTAATATTGAAGGTGTAAACTCATTTTTACCCCTCATCAACTGCTAATATGTGGACGTAGTTCACTAACTAGGGTAATCTAGTAATTACAAAATAACTAAAAAATATATAATCTTGATCTCTTGATACTTTCGAAAATAACAACTTTGTCCCTGATCAAATTCTTTCTC
This sequence comes from Sesamum alatum, assembly GCA_034509735.1. NCBI lineage: Eukaryota > Viridiplantae > Streptophyta > Magnoliopsida > Lamiales > Pedaliaceae > Sesamum > Sesamum alatum. The sequence continues at coordinate 46,609,847 of JACGWO010000002.1, read as the reverse complement.
CATCAATTAGATAGGATAAAAAATTCAAAAATCTGTAAAGTGTGTCGTTATTTATATTGTAAGATAAACTTTGGAGTAAAAGTATGAATTCTCCAAAGTGCGTGTATCATGTATGTTTTATAAAAGTATGACTTATGATTGATCAAATGTTGATTGATGAATACAATCCTACTAAATAGTGGAAATTAAACTCAATTTTCAGTACATTAAATATTATAAGCATTATTAATTCACGATACACTCACTCGTATAAAATGATAAAACTCAATTTTCGTTAAATTGAATTTTATAAATTGACTATGATTAATTTACATAACATCATATAAAACTAACGAAGTACATATTTTTTTTTTAATAAGTCAAGAGGTTGAGATGAGCCTTTATTAACGAGTTAAGACGTTGACAATTTACAGAAAAACATCAGTCAAAGGAAACGTCTAATTAGGGTGGATTTGAGCCTATATCCACCCTAATGGGGCGAAATCAATTTATTTTTTTAAAGTGAAAGCATTGAATATTATTGATTCAACTAAATCGATTATAATCAGACATGTCGAATATTGATATCTAACAGAAACAACAATAATCATACCCTAATCAACAATATCACATAAATTAACGCTAAATAACGTCTTACTATAACAGTATACAAACAATACCTATTATGCAGTAGACCATCTTCTCACGCATTGGTGGAATTCAAACCCATGACCTCTAAGGTGAGGTTATAAGACCTCAACCTTAACGCGCGAAACCAATGTTAATGCCTAATGTTTATTCGTACTCTAATTCGTAAAAAATCACAAGGCCGCTTCCATGTTTTTGCATGAAATTCATATGGATTCGGCAGTGGTTGGATTTTGTACTTTGAACACAGAAAAAAAAGCACTTTTACCTGTCCGCGTGGGATTGTATCCACATGAACTGGGAGCCATTAGATCAAGATAAGACACGACGACTGTCACTACGTATGATCCAACATGCCCGCCTGGGCAGCATCACCAAGCTCACAAAGAACTTAAGAGCCTGGGCGGCATCGCCAAGCTCACAAAGAACTTAAGATATAAAACGACGAATGGTAATTAATTATATTACAACGAGAAAAGTTTTTCAAATTACAGTTTTTCACCAGAGATGCAGTACAACATTAGTTCCATGCAATTAGCACTTGAGTTTTTTCTTTTCTCCCCCGTCGTTTTCAATTTTCTCTTTAACATCAAATGAAGACAAGATAGAAACAACAATAATCAGTGGAGCAGGTTGGAACATGATATTTTTCCATCCAGCATTTTATTTAAATGAATTACCTTCGCTATCAGCCAAGTGCTTTCTTTGGCTCAGAAAGGAGGTAAAGAAACCGTCAATAGTTGCCCGGTTTTGCCCCATTAATAGTCGGAGCAGCACCTCTAGTTGTCTTCACATGAGAAACATAATCACTGTAGCTCATGGTAAATAGGGTGCTCTGATACCGGGTGAGCCTAATACTCTTTCGCAGTTGTTCTGTAATGGTGCCACTATAACCAGCCTTTCTTATCAACGAGTCAATTGCTTCAACCTTTGTCCAGCCTGAGATGATAAACAGAACTAAAAATATCAGAAACTTCGAGCAAGATGATTTACACTAGCCTCTCCTATTAATTGGTTGAGTTATTTTGCTCACAGCAGCATAGCAGTTAGCACTCCTCCAAAGCAAGCATTCTATCAACTCACATGCCGAGAAGAAAATCACAAGCAACAGAAGGTACCTTCATGAGCAGCAACATCGGGCAAGTACGTGGCGCTTCGCCTAGTGTTATAGTTGGGATCAGTGAACTCTATAATAATTCCGTGCTTGCCTACCTGCAAGATGATTTGACTTCACGAAATTCAATCATTATGTTTAGATCTCTTTTTTCCAGGTTCATAGGAAATGCTCGTACGTTTGGTTGGTACAATTTTGCCCAACCTTGGATAGTTCAGAACCAGGCCCTAAAAAGCATACTCATGTTTGTTCCTTTCACCCCTCTCTCTAATCGTTCCCCATTATGTTTAGATCTCTTTTTTCCAGGTTCATAGGAAATGCTCGTACGTTTGGTTGGTACAATTTTGCCCAACCTTGGATAGTTCAGAACCAGGCCCTAAAAAGCATACTCATGTTTGTTCCTTTCACCCCTCTCTCTAATCGTTCCCCATATAAAGAGATATGTATGCATGTGTGTGTGTGTGGAGTGTGCCTATCTCCAACTAGACATTATGTGACAATAAAAGGCTTTTGTCCACCAAAAGTTCAAAATCAAATCAAACCAATCTGTCTTCAACTTCTCTCATTTATATTCATCTTCAAATTTCAAAACCAAACATTCATCATATTCTCCAACACAAATAAAGATTTCCTCTTTTCCCACAGCCAACTCGACACCGTTTTCTTTAGTTTTGGATAAACCAATATATCATATAGGCCTAATAAATGATAAATAGCTTATTAGCCCATAATAGTTCTTTTAATTATTAAGCTGGTTTTTCAATAACTTTACTCTGATTTTATTGAAATAGAATAGTGATGTAAGTTGCCCCATGCATTAATGATGAAACTTCCATTGAACTTTCAAATGTGGAAACTTGTCAAGCTAAAACATTTCATGTTTAACTTAAGACTAGATGTTTCTCTTATTTGAGCTTATCGCGAAACTCATTTCTATACGTCATGTCATAAGGTCTTGTAATATACTAACCAGCTAGGTTACCTGAAGACATTGAAAAGAGAGTACATATAATATGGCAAGTTACATACATCTTTGTTTGAACCGAATACACACCAGAGATTATTGTGAAATACTCTTCAGAGTCACAAAAGAGATATAAAACATCATGCATGATTCACATTTGACGATGGTTAAAACTTTATGAGACCACTAACCTCCCAGTCAAGGTAGTCATGAGCAGTTTCATAATTAGTCAGGATAGAAACTGTACATTCCAAATGAGGCAATTCTTTAGCTTGTATAGGAGGGAAGCGTCTGTCTCTGAGGGCACTGAGAAATATAAACAAGTTGCATGAGATAGTGTACCAGGATTGGCAGGACAAAGTTACATGTCACCATAACGATTCCATTCAACATATATTACAATAGACAACCTCAAGATTTTTCTGTAGATGTCCTATGTCTTTCAAGGTTACAGATTGAAGAGCAAGTAAAAACAGAAACAATGTGCCGTGGCACACCATGTGGAGTATGATCAATTAGCCTCTTCAATAATAAAGGAGTGTATATAACAGAAAGATCATGTCAAATCAGTCAAGCAGTCAAGCTAGACTTAAATAGGTAAACATATAAGCAAACAATACAACTGTCAATTGCCATTGTAAAGCATGGTAGAATCATCTTTTCCGTGGAATTCACCAAGATATAAGAAGTTATAATGCCTCACACAAAGAAAATATCTTAAATCATTTCTGAATCTGAAACATCCATAGATTCATTACCTTGTTAAAGCATAGTCCCTGAAACCATTCACTATGCAGCGAGCTTCAAGAGTCCCTATGCATCCACGTAAACGACGCTCCGCACCATTCACCACTTTCTTCCAAGTCACAAATAAAGGGCTGAAACAAATGTGTTACTTGGATGAGCAAAAACTAAATGTCAAAAGAACTCTGATCGTCACTATGCGCACTTTATTTAGTTAAAAGAATAAAACATAAGAACTCAGCCACTTTAAAGTCTTAAACAATGCTGTTGTCAACTAGAAACGGAGAAAGAGCAACCCGTCGTTGCAGTCAAGTATCACGCATTTAAAACATTGGAAACAGGAGGACATGCTTCGCATTGTTTAAGACTAGAATTGGCGAAAAACTCAATTCAGCAGAAACTTGTTAGCAGGTGTCCAACTTTCATATGAACTTTTTGCCAGGCATGCCTCCATTTTCAATTCTGAAGTTTTTGCACATTCAAACTAGGAGCAGTTTTACAAATATAGGTGACTTACCCTGCACTGGCATCATTAGCATTCTATCAAAGTTCTACTCATCAGCCAACTAAATTCAACAACTGAACATTGCTGATGAAAAAATGCACATCTTTTTTCTAATAGCATAGGATAAATTAAACACAACAATTCTCTAAAAAAAGACTATCAAGCATTTAATCTTCTTCATCCGTCCAGTAGAAAATAAAGTCCCTTTACACTCTGAACACAAAAAGCAAAACAAAAGTCTGCATTTTACCACCCCATCACACATAACACAAACGGAGATAAGAGAAAGGCGAATTTCCGTACTGATGACCCTCATCAAACGCCGGCGGAGGAGCTTCTTCGCTGTTGTAGTGCGCCACCAGTGTGTCAAAGCAGTAGACAACCATTTCTCTATTTGCGGACACCATTTTCCGATCCTTTTATTAGAACAAAAAACAATCAATTTGTTGTAGAACCGATCGATTCTGATGAGCTAAAAGCGAAGGCTGGAATTAAATTAGGGTTTCAAACACAGAGGAAACCCTCGGATGGAGATGGAGTGTGGGACTCTCTCTCTCTCTCTCTCTCTCTTTCCTGGAGTAATTGAGATACAGTGGAAAGAGAAGAGCAGAAAGGAATTTGATCTCCCGACAGGTTTGAGTGAAACCAAAGGAATTACCTTAGACTGATGACGCTTGTCCGAGTTTGGAAGTTTGCATTAATGCATCACTTTAAACAAGTCGAGTCGAGCTAAACATATTATTATTTAAATTATAATTGAAATTGAAAAATTATATTTAAATTTGTGTAAATCGAATTCAAATTGAGCTTTAATTAAATCGAACGCGAGTCAAGTTTGAACATTTTGATATTTTTAAATGTATTTGTATTATGATTTTTAGTAATCGAATCGAGTTCAACTTGAATTTTGAAAATTTGTCAAATGAAAGATTGAGTTCAAGTTTGGTTTGTTAATTTAACGAATCGGGCTCAAATGAGCTTCTATCGATCAATTTCAACTGAGTAGTTTGATTATATTTCCAGCGTTAATTATTGTGTACTTTTGTTTTAGTCGAGCTCCCAAAATTTGATATGATTAAAAATATTGTTAATTATTTGAAAAAAATATCGATACTTCTAATATGTTATATAATTATGCAACCTTTATATGATAAAGGTGAAAATGTTAACTTTATTTTTGCTTCAATTCTATTTTTTTTAAGAACATTTTGATTACATATAAAAAAAATCTAATGTTTTATAGACATTATATAAAAGAAAAGAGTGTGAAATTCTGATATTGGATAGAGTTATTATAAAATAAATATAATTGGTTTAAAAAAATGTGAAATTATAATTTAGGATCGATCTAAAAAGACATTTTGAGCAATTCAATGTAAAAGATTTTGGATGGTCCTAATGGAAGCTAGTGAATGGGCCAATTGTTGATGGACGTTATTATCATGGGATATCTATAATTTCTCACACAATGAGTTCGTATATGTAACTGTATCAAAGACAACTCGACGTCATTTACCCTTTGTTTTAAGATGCAAATAAATTTTTTTGGGTAAATTACACTTTTGTTCTGAATGTGTTGCATAACATGACAATGTTCCAGAGAACACGGCCAAGGCGTGCTCTCCAATACGGTTGTGTCTCCCACTTCGTTACTTTAAACCCAATTTTAACGGTTGGACAAAAATTATAACAATTAATAAAAATCAAAGACCAGAATCGTGCCTCAAAATATTTAGGGACCAAAGTCATTTTTGGCCCCAAGTATAGGGACCAAAATTGTAAGTTTCCAAAAATTTCAATTCTTTAAACTTTTATTTTGAACTATATTTTGTTGACATTATGATGGATTTTAAATTTATGTAATACGGAGCTTTAAATGATTGTTTCTAATTCTCCCATCAAATCTAAATCATTTAATTCAAATGCAGTTTACTGTAGCCTTAAATTTTAAATTTTAATTATGATGTATTTGAAATTTACCTGATAACCTAGTCATTTTAAATTCTTTTGAAATGTTCTAAAAGTGTTAGCCAAATAAATTAAAAATCCTTGCACAAATTCTTTATAAATATAAGAAGAGATTTTTAAATATGTGGAATTTTCTTTTCAGATAAAATGGGAAATAGAATCCTACGGTAATAACCGTTCCTAATTTTAATTTATACCAAGCATATCTTTTGAAATGAGCTTAGGACATAGGAATGCTTATTCCATTTCATAGTCAATCCGAAAAATAAAAATTACAATTAATTAATTTTTTTTATTAATGGTTGGTTATCAATGATAGCATAGTGACTTCTAAACATAAAATGCACCAAAAGTTGGAGTGTATGGAAGTTTGAGGAGTATTTTAATAAATATATTGACACATAGAAATTACTATTAGACCAAATTTCATTCAAATGGGTGTAATGAATTAAAAAAGTAAATCTAATTATTTAAAAGCTAGTACGACAATAAAAAACTTTTTCATAATAGTATAGGAATCTAACAATATTAAAAGAATAATTGGTTTTTCCCTTTTGTTAGACAAATTAGACAATTAAAGAGTGCATAAAATCCCCAAAAGAATTGTATCTGCATCACGTATGATAGCTAAATTCTTAGGGTAAATAACAACCACTTCCCTTAAAATTTGACATAATTACAAATATCCCCTCGTTGTTTAAAAAAACACAAATATTCCCTCGAGGTTTGTAATTTTTAACCAAATGCCTGAAATTGATCATTTTTTCCTTGAATTTTTTATTAAAATTATAAAAAAATCAGTCGAGACAAATTGCATTATTGTTCATTTGTGTAAGAACTTAAAGAATCTCTCCCGGCGCATTATAGTCCAATTTTTTTTAAAAATTAAATAAAAAATAATTCAGTGCATAAGGGCATTTTGGTCATTTCAACCATAAAATGGATGAAAATGAGTTATTTGTTAGACGATAACAAATCTCAGGCGGTATTTATAATTTTTCAAACAACGAAAAAGTATTTGTAATTATATTAAATCTCAAAAGAGGTAATTATGAATTACCTAAATTCTTATAGTTAATCTACTGTTGTCAAGAACCACGACCATCACAACACATGTCCGAACATATGTTTACTCCACTAAATATCTTAACAAGAAGTTGGATGTTTACAATCAGCGTGTCAATATTGGACGTTAACTAATGACAGTTGGACGTATATAAGTAACGTGTCAATATTCGACGTTAACCAATCTATTTGCTATAACATGACATCACAAAGGAAAACACTTTGAAAAGTTTTATGAGCGCAGATTTCCAGAAAACCTGATGAATGAAGCAGCCACCTCTACCAAAGACGACATGGTCCTACCCGATTACCCGACCCGGACCGACCATTAACCAATCCGACCCGCATCTGCCTATATATACTTACAAAGCTAATGCAAGAAAGCACCTGAAGACTCTAGAAAAGGAAAGATGGCGATCAGGTGTGTCGTTTCGCGCGGTGTACTGTGTCGTTTGGCTGTGCAAAAATCGGGACTTCGCTGCTTCAGCGACGACAGAGGTCGGGTGCTGAGTGAAGAAGAGCGTGCTAAGGAAACAGTTTATATTCAGGTTATTATTTTTAATTATTGTTTTAATATTTGGAAGTGTTTTGATTTGGTCTTGGTAATAATTGTCGTCTTTTTTGTGTTCGGAGTGAAGAAAATGGAGAGGGAGCGGATGGAGAAACTGAAGAAGAAGAAGGCGGAGCAAGAGAAAGCTGAGAAGGAAAAATCTGACAAGGTAGCTTTCTTTTTTCTTCTTGAAGTTTTGTTCTGCATTTCTTTGTATATCTATTATTTTTTGGTTGAGTGTCGTGTTTGTGATTTGATTTGTTGTGGAAATGGAAGAGATTGTTCATGTTATCAGGATTTTTCAACAAAAATTGTGGTTATGTTACAGTCCTCGTATATATAAATTGATTAGTGACTTTGTGGTTTGAGGTTGATTGCATTTTACATCATTTGAAAACATTATTAGGTAAAATTTCTCCTAAAACAAAAAAGAAAAAAAGAAAAAAGGGGCAATATGACCTCCAGAATTTTTAAAAAAGTAGTTTACTGCCTCCCGTATCAAGGAATCATTTTGCCAAGAAAAAGGTTTAAGGGGTTGAGAATGCCCCTTCTTGAAAGTTCAGGGGTGACACTGATCTTTTTTTTGTTTAGAGATTTTTGTTTTTGCCGATTAATGTTTTCAAGGGGTATTGCTACTTGAAAAATGAGGAGAATGCATTCTTTTATGTGTGATGATGATCTGAATTGTATGAATTGAGGAAGACTTGTTTCTGATCAATTCTGCACAAGGGCATCATGCCATGTGAATGTATAGTAGTATCATCCAGTTTGTATGTTTTGGCAATATGTGTTGCATTATCTTCTATTTGATTGCATAATCATCTCTCTTTTTCTTGTGTTTTGCGATCTACCAGAAGGCTGAAGGAGATGCTCATAAGAGTTGAAGTCAGTTCGTCAGTACTCAGACGACTTGTGAACTTCTGGTTTCTGGGCTAGTGAGAACGTAAACCTACCCGACTCTCTATGACTCTTGTTAACGTTTTGCAAGTGGTTCTACTATAGAGTTGCTTTTGCTTCTTGTTTCGTTGTTGTTTTTCTTGAGATGTGTTTGGCACCAGAATTTGCATACTTTGCATTCTCAATATCCTCTCTTACTTAATATTGTAGTCACTCTAGAAGAAAACCCTTTATGGTTTGACTTTGTAGAATATTGATGCCTTGTATTCTGCTTCAGTGGTTGAATCGTCCCTCGTAGATCCTAGTTGAATTTCCCTATACTAATACCTTGACGAGTATAATTATTTACTACTACATCCAGACAGAGTCCACATTTGCACTTGTTCAAATTCAAATTTAACCCAAAAAGAGACTATCTAGTCCTTGTTTGTACCATGTGATGAACCAAACTGTCAACATAAGAGCTGCTTCTACTCTTATCCCCAAACAACTCTTTCATTTTTCTTGCATTCTCTCTCACCTTCCTGCCCTCTTCACTCACCAACGCCAACCTCACCGTCTCAGCCACCGAGTCTCTTGTGAACGATCCATCTTTCTCGTTCCTTGGTATCTCTACTCCCACTTTCTTCTCTTGTAGAAGCCGAGCGTTCAGTCCCTGATCATTCATGACGGGGAACAGGATCAAAACTCGTCCAAAGCCGAGTGCCTCTGTGGCCGAATTCCACCCACAGTGAGTCAAAAATGCCCCAACCGCTGGATGACTGAGTATCTTTATCTGTGGTGCCCATTTCGTGTAAACCATTCCCCTGTTTGCAATTCTGTCACAAAATCCGTCTGGAAGCATCTCAGAGAGAGAGTTTCTGTTTAGCACCCAAAAGAAGGGAAAGCCACATTGCTCTAAGCCAAGGGCTAACTCATGAGCTTCTGTTAGTGACAATGCAGCTTCAGTTCCAAGTGCAACATAGACTAACGAGTCATCTTTTTTTGCATCCAACCATTGTTTGATCTTTAGCCATTCTTCGTCGCTGTCGTGTTCTTCATCTCCGTCTTCCACGGGCAGAACGCCCACTGGGATGACTGGTTTCTGGTAAAGTTGGCGAACGAGGTCGAACCACTCGGGTTCGAACTCAACGCATGATCTGAAGATCACGATGTCGCTGCCATCTATGGAAAGGCCGAAGCGGATGGAATCGGACGTGCCTGAGTCGTACTCGTTGCCATCTGCATCTGTTTCCAGGGATGGAACCAGTATTTTAGGCCACCGCGAAAACATTGATAAAAACTGGCTCAAAGTTAAGTTTGACGATTTGAATTATATTGAAATGTGAAATTACCTAAAAAACAACTCAAGAAATTTGTTCTTGTAAATTTGCAATACTTATATTAAAACTGGTTTTTATTGCATTTTATCCTATGTGTGTATTAGTATCTTCACCAAGGACCTGTTTGCGTTAACCTGATTACAACCCATTGCATACAAACTCAAAATAATTAAATTTTGTGCTGATTTGAGTTGAGGATAACACCTTTTTCCATGTTCTTGTACATCTCATGCAGACGAAAAGCCATGTCGGACGGAAAAGGTATCCACTCGGGCACGACGGTGAAGTCCTCAGCCGTTGACCTGCTGTATTTCTGGTCCATCAGCGCAGCCGGCGGTCCCAAAAACGCCATAAAAGCAGCAGTAAAGAGACTAAAGAAAGCCCGGGAGATGCCCATCTCTTCGGCAAGTTGGGGCAGCCAGTGGGAAGCATAGTCATACACAATCCAATCCGGCCTAACATTGTCGAGAAAAGCACATACCGATGGCCGGAGCAAATCAAAGGCCACCTTCAACAACTGCTGTTTGACATGAGGCACATCCATGGACGACTCTGCATGAGGCGGCAAGTGCTCCACCTCCGGCAAAGGAAAGGCGACGACGTTGATGAGGTGGGACAAATCCTGAGGTACTTGGACAGCTCTCTGCAGGTTCCGTGGGGTGGCAACGAAGGAGATCCGATGGCCCTTTCGAGCTAGGCATATCGACAGCCGAAGAAACGGCCTCAGATGGCCGATGGCTAGCCATGGGAACATCACTATGTGTAGAACCTTGTCTTGTTCTTCCATGGAGATGGACTGGAGAAAATGAAAAAATAATCTAAGTATGGAGACTTAGAAATGTTTTAGCCATCATTTGAGGACATCTTAGCACATTTTATCTTGACGATGTCAAAATGTAATTTCTTTACCCTCAATGTTGGGCCCCATCTAAGCAAGTCGTATTTTTTGGTTTTTATTAATGATTGATGTCATTCACAACATATGCAACTTCTCCACTAGTGAAAACTTGGGCCCATCGGATTGAATTTTTTATTGTAATTTTTTTGCATTTTTATTTTATGTTACACATGCACATCATGTGTATAAAATTCAAGTCTTAAATAAAATTGATGACACAATCTTTGTAAATGTAGCATGAATATATGAAATGGAGTAGAAGATGTAATATGGATTGCAATAGAAAATTCGATCTGTTGGACGTCAGATTGGATTTTTTATTGTAATTCCTGTTACATTTTCTAGTTCATGGCACATATACATGCCAGGTGTATAAAATTTAATTTTTCAATAAAATTGATGATATAATTTTTATATACGTGATGTGGATATATGAAATGGAGTAAAAGATGCAATATAAATTGCATAGAAAATTCAATCTCTTGTGGATTGAATTTCCTATTGCAATTACTAGCTAAAGAAAGGGATAAAATTCATTTAAGTCCCCAATATTTGATTTTAATTTTAAAATAGTTCATATTTTGTCAATTCACTTCAAATTAGTCTATTCAACAGGTAATTTTCCATATTACCCTATAAAATATTCTTTTTTACAATGAAAATCATTTTTGGGATACCCACTCCGTATGTGACACCCCTCCATAATTACAATCCATCTTGTAAGAAATTCACATCTAACCCAATAAGATAGATTATATTTTACTCGATATATTATGTAGACATCAAAATTTTGTATTTAATCCCCAACCTTAGCATTTACAAATATGAGAAAATGAGAAATGTGAAATTTCTAACTATTACAAACTTAAAATCCATTGGAATCTAATATATATGCAACTATGTAGCAGAGCCCCCCCCCCCCCCCCCCCTTAAGATGCCACTGATGACCCACATATTAATACTGATGACCGACTTATGATTGAATTCGCCTAGTTACTGTGGCCTATCTCCTGAAAAATAGTGGCAAGGAGTGAGTTGCCAACTCAGCAAATATAGCTAATTAAATTATATATATATATACACACACACATACACAAACAGGACAAATCTCATGCAACACACCAACCAACAATCAGTCATCCTGTGATTACCATAAATCACAAAATAACCAATACCAATAATCATAAACTGATACGTAATTTATTATTAGTTCCTCACTCTTACGATAATTAGTTGAGTGCAAACATGTATAATTAAGGATCTAATTGACAAATTCATTCAAGTTAAATAAATAATAATAATAATCACTGAATTCAATAAATTTAGTAATGTAAGTAATTAATTACAATATCCTAAATTCAAATAAAATATTAAACAGTTACTAATTTATAATCGAATATATTAAATTTACCGATTAAACATTAAATTGGATAATAGAAATTACATTCAACAAATTTATTGATTGAATAACATAGATATGTAAATTCATTAGTATTTTTTTTTTTTTTTTATGCTAAGACATTGATGCTTACCTATTCCTGTCTCTTGGCAGTAAGGAAGGCAATGAAGAAATGCATACCAATTTTTTTTCTGAATTAATTAAGTTATAAATCTTATATGTAGTAGTGTGCAAGAGTCTTGCCTTGGGAATGGCCAAGGCACACGTGCCCCCACCAGTTTCATTCTCATCTCTCTTTTTTTTTTTTTTCTTTTAAATTAAGTTTCATCCTCATCTTTGATGTTAAATTATTATATATACATATATATATATATATTATGTTTCTAACTTTTATCAAAATTTATATTCAGTCCTTCAATTTATAACTATCAATTTTTACCACAAAAACTTTATCAAACTCTAATTTAGTGTCTGCAAGATTTAGTATACTGAAATCTGAATCGATAATTTATTTATAATTAAATTTAAATGATTATCAATTAGTCCCACAATTATATACAAAAATGTATGGACGTTACACCGTAATTACATTTCTTCTTATAAAAAATATCATATTTAACCCAATAAGATAAATTATATTTTACTCGATATTTTATGTAGACATCGAAGAATGATATACATCATCAAAATATTGTATCTAATCATCAACCCTAACATTTGTAAATACAAGGAGAGGAGAAAGAAGTGCAGTTTCTAGTTATTACAAAGCTTAAAAATAAAAATCCACTATGGACTCGTTTGGAATGTGTGATAGGATTAGGCGCGATGGGATTGGGTGGGATGAGAAATTGAATGATAATTAATCCCATCTTACATTATATGTTGTTTGGTTTGAGGTATTATATGTAGAATATCTCGTGTGATAATATAATATAATGTTTGGTCGAAGGGATTATAAAGTATGATTAAATGTAAAAAAAACTATTACAGATCCTTTTTTAAGTTTTTTATATTTTTATATTATAGCTTGTGAATGATTAAAAAAAAAAAAACTCTAAAATGTTTATTGAAATGCAATTGCTTAGAATAAAATGGATTCATGGAATATTCTTTTTTTTTTTTCTATATATAGAGGTTCAAAAATATGCATTCAATTAAGTAATTAATTAAAACTCAAAAAAATTTCAAAAGTCCAAAAAAAAGGAGTAATATTTTTTTATTATATTTTATTATTAAATTATTATAAATTAAAATATATTTTTTTAATCATGCATGTAATTCTCAAGTAACAAAAAATGCAAAGTTAAATTCTTTTTTTGGGGTGGGGGGGGGGGGGGGGGGGAGGACGAAGGGTAAATGAGGAAGACAAATCTTAATATTGGTTTATAATAATTTGTGGGATTGTATATCCCACCTCATAGGTGAGATCTATTTTTCCATAAATTATGATAAACAAGATCGGACCTGGTATTAATATCGGGCTCTAATAATACTAACCAAACGTGTTATTAGGCATGATAAGTAATTTTATCATGCTTAATCACACGAACCAAATGGGGCCTAAAAGTCTAGCATTTATGTAATTATGTGGCTAGAGGTCTCAACCAAAGATGTCACTATTGACCGACCTAATAAGACTGGCAGCACGGCTTCCGATGCAATTCAACTAGTCACTGTTACTTATACCTTGTAAAGTACGTGACAAGAAATGAGTTGCCTACTCAATAAGAATAGCTAATTAACTTATATATATTCACATATGCAACAAGACAAATCTCGTGGAACGACATAATCAATGGATACTAGCCATGCAATTACAATAAATTCAGGAAGTCACGCATACCAACAATCATATCAAACCACAATATAATACTTGATGTTATCATCTAATTTTTATTGGGCCATGTTTACCCAAGCTGAAATGCAATCACTCAATGGTTTTTGCCGGCTATCATCATCTCCATCACAATCTCTCTCTCTCTCTCTCTCTCTCTCTCTCTCTCTCTCTTCTCGATATCACACAGCATACAATGCGTATGATACCCCATCCATCATCAATGATACCATACATCACACAGCTCGTATGATATCCCATCATCAATCATATCACACAACACACAACTCATATGATATGTCACGTTATCTTCATTGATCAATGACAACACACAGCTCGCCATTAATCATATCATCATAAGCCATTTCAGTATGTCCCTCAGTTAGGTAAACCATCTGTTTATCTCAATTCGCAATATTTCTATCAATAACTCCATCATTCAGTTTCATTCTACAATCAGTATCGGAACAATAACTTCATCATTTAATATTATTTAAGAATAAAATATAGTATCAAACAATCATTCATTTGACTCGTACACCATAACTATGGATAAGTACATAATATTAATTTCATAGACCAATAATGTAATCCAGGCAGATAACCAATAATCCGCAATCAGGTATACGAACAATGAGTATATATATACATATTCCATATATACATATAAATATATATATCTCCATATATACACATCAATATATATATCTAATTAACTATACTTACCTTAAATCTCAAAATAATTACATTAATAGGAAGAGCTGTTCAACCCTCTACTTTATCATTGCGTCCTATAATAGGTTATAATATATAATCAATATATCTAGAATATCGTAATTTTTCAAATAAAATATGAGATAATATTCATACATTTTCTACCAATCTTTTAATATTTCCTTTATATCGAAATTCAAACATTAGTTCTATTTCCTTCTAAATAATTAGACATTCTGGACTTTTAAGGTATATATCAAATTTATCGATTAAATCACATCTGTAAGCTCCTTAATTTTAATATCCAATAAACAAAAACACGCTCATAAGTTTGATAGCATTTCGATTTTACTCCACTATGTCTGTCCGAAATTAGACAAATTTTGTCCTCATTGCCTATCAGTAGATGTTTGGAAAGCATCTCCAAAAACCATTACCACGAAGGCAATGATTCTTTATCAACGAGTGCGAATGCTAACGGGAGTACCTGTTGATTTGCATCCAATGTTACTGCCATCAATAACTTATGTCGGTACTTCGTGTACAGATGGGTCCCTTCTACACTTATAACATGGCGACAATAACGGAATCCCTCAATACACGGTCTGAAAGCCCAGAATACATAGTTCAACATTTTTACCCTAGGCCTGACAGTATCCATATGCAACCACTCTACAACCGTCCCTGGGTTCCATTTTTGCAATGCATCCATGTACATAGGCAACTTCTGAACAGAGCTTTCCCACGTCCCATACACCTATTCTCTTGCAGCCTTCAAAGCATGCCAAGCTTTATGATAAGAAATTTCGAAATCAAATCGATCTTTTATGTTTTGTTGGACATATTTGATATCATATGCTGGGTCTTGCCGAACCATATCCAACAAATGTATTGCAATCATACTCTTGCTAAAATACGATGATCCACAGAAATCTCATTCGTCATGCATATATGTGGTCCCGCATACTTCGTAATCTTAAATAATCTCATGTTAGCCTTGAATATTCCTTGTAGCATTCAAGGGCACCCACCCTCTTCATCGTATTTGTATACCACCTTCCATAGTTTTGGTTTGCTCTCTACAACATGGAATTCGTGTCTTGCAAAGCGCACTGAGAAATCTTGTACACTTGCAATCAAGTGGCCTTTACTCTTGAAAACCATTCCACATTCGAGTTCTCCAGTGTTTGAATCGTAAAAATTACCCCAACGACCAATAGGGATATCAACGAAGTCGACAAGTACCTCTGGATGTGTTGTATTGAAAAAAGGAATAACAGGATATAAAGAAGGTGGGCATGATGATGCGGGCATGTTCAAGTCAAATGTCTGTCGTTGTTGACCTTTGGACTCATTCATATCACATCCAAGGACGTGCAACATAACTGGAATGCTGACTTCATCATCATTTTCAGGAATACCATCATCTTGACCCTCTAGTTCAACCTCATCTGGTTCTGATTCTACTGGATCGTTATTTAAGAAACTATCGGCTTATGGCTCGATGTTCATATCATAATTCTCTTCTTAGTTGTATGTAGATGGACCCGCATAATCTTCGTTTATCCCAACATTGTATGTTGATGGACCTGCAAAATCTTCATTTATCCCAACCCTACCCAAATTTTTTGTGCTCAGAAATCAGGGTCAAAGACCCCTATTTCTACAGTATGACACTGAAGCTGTGGTGTTTAACCCCGGCTTCTGTGCCACTTTTTATTTTTAATATTACTTTTTTAAATCTTGAAACCGGTATTCAAAATATCGATTTCACCTATAATTTTAAAAGGTGAAATTCTATCTTAATTTTGTATTTTTTTTAATATTATTTAATTAATTTTACTCTAGGGATACCATATTATTACATCACTTGTATGCAAGAAGGTTTGTCTTTTAGTGAAGTGTAAGATGTGCATGATTTCTAACTTTCAATACAACTTTTAGCAGTCCACATGTTTATATAAATGGATAATTACACGTCCACCCACGAGTATGGTGTAATTATATAAACTCCTCTAATTTAAAAAATTATATTTAATATCCCAACGTTCATGTTTGTTTAACAAAGAAACCTATTTATTAGTTAAGTTTCAGCGAATTTGCTGATATTAGAAATGAAAATTCATATTTGTCTCTGAATTGCAGGTTAAATAAATCTTTATTTGTCCAAATTATCCGTATACATATTCACACGCTAATGCATGTGAGGAGGTATATTTTTACACTTAAAAAAATAGTTTGGTCAAAATGATTTGTTTCGTCTGCTATAAGTCAATCGGGTGTAATTATGAATTTTCATTCAATTATTTTTACTAATATCAATAAATTTATTAATTTTGATCCAATAGATGGATCTATTTATTAGGCAAACATATATATCAAATTCGTACCATTGAGAATTTAGTTTTCCATTATATAACTTGGTAATAATCTTTGTCAAAGGTTTTGGGAGTAAGAATTTTCACTCAGGGCGTAGAGGTGGTCGGTGCCCCCCCCCCCCCCCGGGGCTGTGGATAAGATTGACGAGGGGATGTGAATGTAGACAATACAAGCATTGAAAAATTCCTTATTGTTCAAACTACAAACTTTATATAAACAAGAGAAAATTAAATAATAATTATATGAACTAAATAATAAGATTTTTCTTTTTGGAGTTTCATAATTTTAATATTGATAATTATTTTATAAAAATAGCCACCATCAAGAATTAGTAAAAAGAATGTCATGCATAAAGGTATCACCAGAAATAATTTATTTAATTTTTTCTCTTATCCCACTTTTCTTATTTAAAATTTTATTTTTTTCGTCGATCATATATTTATCTTATTGATTTATCACAAACCAAATAAATATTTCATAACAAATTTTAATAAATATTTTATTATTTAAAAAATAAACGTACATTAAATATATTATATAGTGATAAGATCAAAATTACTAAATCCGTCAAGTGACAATTTTCCCACCAACAAAATCGCTTATCAAACTTGAACTAGATATAAAATTTGTATCAAACACATCAACTAGATACAATTTATCTCTTATTTACAACTAAAATGTGAGAAACTGAAGTGAGTCTGAGGTCTCAAACCTACCAACTAATAATTCTGTAATCACAACTAGGTCTAGGAGAAATAACAAATACAACTTTACAAATTCACCTGTTAGTATTCAGGAGACCACCACTATTTATATACAGAGGAAAATGTAGCTATATGGTTGGTTGGTTGTTCATCTTGGCATCGGAAAACTAGAATTTTGAAGTCCTCCCTGGTTGGGAAGATTGGTGGGAGCGGGCACCGGCATGCTGTCCATGGCGGTCGTGATGTCGTGAATGCTAGATCTTTTTCTCTCCTTCTTTGCTGAATTATGACGGAGGAAATACTTCTGTGCATGGCTAGCAACTTGTGTTGGAGTCCTTGTAACTACTACATTCCTTGAAATACTTCTCCAGTCGCCTTTGCCATACCTATCAAGTCCAATCAAGAACAACCTGCGAAAACAAACGAAAATGTATTGATATATATGACATATCACTAACTTCAGTGCACTGAATATATCCGACTACCTATGCATGACCAAGTAGCACTACTTAAATAAACATAAAGAAAAAAGGCCAATGGACTATTACTATGTCATGCGCAAAAAGCATGAATGCTTAGTCTTTGTTTCAAGTTTCTCTTTGATTGGTTAGCTACTTAGCTATATAGGACTTGGAACATTCGTTTCATTACTTTAGCTCGTTATGTGAGAATACTATGGCATCTCCTTATACATCTACTGCAAAATGCCTATAATGTTTCTAACTTTCTAAACAGTAAGCATCTAGGAAAGAACCGTCTGCATCAAATACTTCAATTGAATTATAGTTTGATCAAACCAACAACTATCTCCATCAGTACACAAAGCGAATGACTCCAAATGAAGTCTTGAATTCAACTTTCATCTTCGGAATGAGTTTTCGTATTATAGATTGATCCCCACGTTCAAAATGTCTTAAGTCTACATTTGGATTGATCGATTTCAAATCCAAATCCATCAATCCAAATGTACCCTATATGTATTATGTTTGACCTTGATGATGTAAATCTCCAAAATGTGAAAGCTTAAATGAGAAGTCCTGTAAACTCCCCAAAATCTTCTTTTATTTATATTACTTATTCCATCATCCCTATATATCCTGTCATAAACTTGCAGCTCTCCAATTATTGCCAAACACCACATATTCAGCCTGTTTCATCAGAAAAACTCTTACGCTACATTTTCATGGAAGGACCTGGATTCAAAAATATAATTTCAAATGCCTCCACAGTTGAAATCTTTGGTAATATAAAATACCAATAAAAGTTCAAATATTTTTTTTATCGTGAAACAAAATTCTCTGACTATATATCCATCAATCCAAACATAACCTTACGAGATTAAGCAAACAACATCCCCTGTTTCTTGAAGTTTCCATTTTCATTATCAATTTCCCTGTTCCCTCATTCAACAAACAGACTCGCACTCAAAGCAATGCAATATCAATCAACTCAGATTCTAAATTCAAATATAAATTATCAAAAACATTAAAACCATAAAAGAAAAACATTTTCCAAAACCAAAACCCTAATTAAAAATTCAGCAATATCCTACATCCCAAGAACACGACATCTCTGCTTTCAACCAAAAACAGAACTTTCAAAATCAATAAATATAAAAGAATTCCAAAAGCAGCAAATTAAACTCAACAAAATCGAAATCAATCGTATTAACCTGTGTTCATCTTCTGTCCAAGGCGTTCCCTTTTTCCTTTCAACTTCAGAGTGCCGGCTACGGTTCCCACCGCCAAACGAGATTTGACCCGGCGTCCTCGGCCTGGCATGCTCGTCCCACCCAAGCGCCGCCGACTCATCCGAATAACTCGGCAGCTCAACCCGTCCCGAGTCAATCTCAGCGATGTCATGCAAGAGAGCCTCGTAGTGCACTCTGACCTCGTCCGGCGATTTACCAGGAAGAAATTCAGCAATTCTCCGCCACCTGTGGTCTATTCCTTCCGGGAATTCCACCAGAGCCTTCTCAAAAATCTTGTCTTCTTGCCGACTCCATATTGCGACGGCGGAATCCACCGCCGCCGGCGTCCACCGATTGCTGTTGGCATCAATTCCGTACATATTTCATAGATAAAATTTCGCACAATGGGTTTTGGATTAATTCCGTCTTTTTCTTCTATGATTTGGGGGTTTTATTCGAGTAAGAACTTCTGGTTTTGGGGGGATTTGGGGAGGAATTGCAGGGGATTTTATAGAGAGAGAGAGAGAGAGAGAGAAGAGAGAGAGAGACAGGGGGAAAAGTTTTGGAAGTTTGTGTGAGATGTTAAATTAGAGGCGCAATAGAAGCACGTTTTTGCTTTTAATTGGTGGGACTGTAGCTTTATTAACAGTTCTTCCCCAAGAAGCCAACTCCATTTTGACTTCTTCCAAATTATGAAATTTTTGCAGGGATTTATTTTAGCAAATATCAAATTTTATTAAACTAAGTATTTATTTTTTTATTTGACTCGTTTGAACGTATTTATTAATTCAAATTATCAATATATTGACTCGACTTTTGAATTTAAAAGCACACATTAACATAATATATCCCATATTACAAAGAAAAAGTTATAACTTTAATATATTAAATTTCATATTTACCATTTCGTCCTCATGAACTTCAATTTTTTTAGTTTCTATTTTCTTTTCAAAGATTTTTAACTTTTCACTTTCATTTTCAAATAATTTCCAATCTCAGGCAATTAAATATACAACTTTTTTCATTACAAAAGTAGTTTTTTTTTTTGTTAAAATCAAATTATCACAATAATTATTTTTTACTCACAAACGGTGATTTATAACCATTATTTTGTTTGTGTCAATAATATACTTAAATTTATTTTCTTTTCTGTTTTTTTTTTATAGTGACACTTTTTTTTATATTTATAATATATTCAATTTAAACTACGAAAAATTATATACACACAGAAATAATTTGTCACGATGAGTTAGTTAACTACGAAGAAGGTGGACACCTCGACTGTAGAAAACCATGTAATAAAAGAGAGGTCGGCAAAAGCTATCCTTGGAATCATATGCCTTACCATATAACTATACTATAATCATTGCTCATTAATTAATGGTAAAATTTTCATGAGAATATTACTTCAACCTCCTTAATATAAAATTTTAATATTTAAAATTTTACTAATATAGTTTTTATTTATTTTTTAATTCAAAATGCGCACTCTGGCCCATTTTTCAATTATTATTTTTGCGACTAAATTCCATTAAAATCACACTTTGATAAAAGTTATAATTTATAACATTTAATCCCATGATAATTATTTTACATCTGGTTACCTATTATGCACGCTAATTCATTATTTGAATTCCAAAATTAACCTTAAAAACAATATTGGTTTTGAAATTTAGCTACAATATGTAGCTCTATAATCAATTATGAAATTATACGTCTAAACAGTATTGTCACACTAGTGATGTCTTAGTTTAGTAGTTAAGGTTGATGTCCCATAAATAAATTTAATTAAAGTTATGGGTTCGACCAGACGTGTGGTATTTGTCTCACTTTATATAATTTATTTCATTGTTCTTAGTTATATGATGTACATATTGCTCAATTTATTGAGATATTAATATTATCATGTTTTTACTCAAAAAGATTAGAAAAAAAAAAAAAACTGTAACCACTTTTTTTTAGAATCAATTATTCCAAAATTAACTCCCTTATAATTAATTATTTTAAAATCAATTATGCAACAGTCGGGTCTTATTGACCATAATGTCGAACTGTCAAACATTAAAATATTACGTCGCAATCAATTGCCAATTTGATCTGTACTTCATCTTGAACAATTCTCTCTTTTTGTTATGAAGTGAAACATCTCAATAATTAATTACCTGACAGTGAGATATAATAATTAAGAGATTGTGAGTTCGAGTCCTATCAATGTGGGTGATAGTCTATTTTTAATAATAGTGTCTTGTTTCTTTTATTTACTTTTAATATGTTAGTTGATTTAAAATATTAAAATATTAAATTAGTATTTCAATGTAAGTTTGAATGTACTCTACGATATAATAATGAACTTAATTTTATTGAAAAACAATGATTAATTACCTAAGCACGTAATCAAATTTCTGTCACTTCCATCATAATTTTCGAGTTGCAAATGTTGTAATCTTTCTTATATTATAATAATAATAAAATAATTAAGTGTTCATATTATTCAAGTTTTGAATGATGTAATCTTCTTGAAAGAAAGACACCAAAAGTATTGAGTCAAAATCAATAGTCCTACCAAATTTTTGACTTAAATATGATAAACTATGTATATTATTAATAAAGCTCATAGGGTGGTGTGTTTTTTAAAGGAAAAAATGCAAGCAACCTCCCGTGATATTATAGATGTACAAATTATCCCTTCTAAAAAATATAATAATAATTTACCCTTTTGTGTTTTTTAAAATTAATCAATTTACCTTCCTGTGTTTTTTAAAATCTAGGGGTTAAATTGCTCCATTTTAAAAAACATGGGGAGGTAATTTGCTATTTTTTTTCATATGGAGGTAATTTTTTCATTTGCAATATCACAGGAGGTAAGTTACATTAAACTCATTTTTTAATACATTGATAAAATTACCCTTATTCGAAAACATAATACCGAATTAGTTCTCTCTCTCTCTCTGCTTAATTTTGGACCTACTCATCTTCTTTTATTGATTATAAATTATCTTTCATTTATCTTCTTTTATTTTTAGTGATTATGAATTAGTAAATAATTGATAATTAGAAAATAATAAATTACATAAAAGCGTCTTAAAGTTAAGTCTAAATACACAAACGCTCCCTGCTCTTTTTTTTTTAAATTACAGGTACACTCCCTTAAGGGGTGTTAGCATAATGCACCCCAAGAGATGTTTGTGTAAATTTTTGATATTCATTAAGAGATATACTTATAATTACAACTACAACCTCAAGAGGTATAATCGTAATTTTGTAGAAAGTATCTGGACCTAAAATTAAAGGGTGTCAATGTAATTTACCCTTAAAAAAATTAATTCATAATAAATTGTGATAAATATTTATAATTTTAAATTTAGAAAATTAAGCACAAACATTAATAAGGCCAATTTCGTTTGGAGTGAAAAGTGGATGCACAAAGAAGTGGAAGTAAAAATGAATGCATAAGAAAAAAGCTCAGTGTTTGGTTGGGCTATATATATAATTTTTCTCCATTATTTTTCTCCTTTCCCGTGATAATATCATAATTTTTGACAAAAGATAATAAAATCGTCGAAAAAACTACTACGTTGTGAATCATTGATAGTAATTTTTAATTTATTTAAATTGAGTACTTTAGAATAAATGCACAATACTCATTTTGATCAATATTTTTACTAATAAAAATATTGTTATTCTTGTTTGATAAATAATTTTACTAATAAATTTTAAACCTTTTATATACTAAAATTATTTTAAACTAGTACAAAACCCATGTCAAGGCACGGAAAATATTTTCAATTTAAATTGTGACTATAATAATAAATATTAAAAAATATATACTTATAAAGTTGAACAAAAATTATCTACCTCTGTATTTAAGTTCTAATAAAAACTATATAAAATTTAAGTTTTCTTGAATTGAATGAGTTATCATTAATTATTTAGAAAAATATCCGTACAATCATTGATACTTATATTTCTTTAATCGCTTGGATCATAAATTGCTTAAATTATAGTATTGTTGGTGGAGTATAGTCGCGGTTCATTTTATACATTTAATCTTCTATGAGTGTCAATACCTTGATATGAACTACTTAATTGATGTCTCCTTGGATGCAGATAAAGACATATCCTAAATTTTCTCAACAATAATTTATTTTTTGCTTTATTTTATTCATCAGTAATCCTTACTTTAATTATGTGCTCTTGGCACCAACATCCAAATCTAGTTTATTCATAATAACATATGCGCCTTTAATTTTCTATTTCATTCATGCTTCAATGAGTGCAAAGAATAATAACTGACACACCCCTACGACAATATATGCTCTCTTAACCAAGAAATCAACGTTCATTAGTTATCAAAATGATTAAGTTCATGCCATAAAAACCAACTATATTTTAAGCATGTAAGTATTTATTGTGAGGAGAGATTGATTTGATTTTCAATTAATTATTTGATTATAATTGATCTAGTCATTTATTTGATTTTACATTTAAAGCATATAAGTAGATTTGCTAAAGTATAGTTTGAATTTTTTTTTATCATTGCAATTTGAAAACACAAAGATTAAGCTTAGCCTACAATAATTAAGAAACAAACAAATCTAAATTTCGTTAAACTGCTAGTTCATTTGAAATTCATCACAAATAGTGAAAAAACTGAAAAATAAATAGATCTTCTAATAATTTATTGAATATTTTTTCCAGCCTTTTGCCCTCATTGCGTAGATGGAAGAATCGAGTTTTCTTCGCCCTCAATTTGTTGTTAAATCCCCAATTTTGGAACCTTTTGCTGCATGTGTAAATATTCAACAAATAAACAAACAAAAAAGTATATATTATCAAAAGAAACATGAGTATATGAAAATAATGATTAAAAATGAACACTTTAAGGCTTCCTTGTATAAATTATCCTTTACCATAATAAATATAAGTGTAGAAATATTCAGTCGTCTATTATTAAGAAACTTTTTAATGTCTAGCTTTTTCATCGAGGATTTCACTTGAATAACCTATCTTTTATCGTAACTTTTTTAAATGCCAAATATTACATCTGTCGTCGTGTGTAAACATGAATATTTGTAGCTAGTATTCTTTGACTTATTCAATCTTCCAATGCACACTCGCCTAGTACATATATATATATATAAATTACATAGAAATACATTTTGTAGTCTCGATATTGAATTTTTAGAAATAAAGTTGATTTATTTTTTTCTTGATTTTATTCAATATCTATCAAGATATATATTGAATATACATGTTGTTATATACTTAAGGAAAAGGATAAAAAAATAATGTTGATTAGATTCTTTTGTATAAATATTAATATTTTTCATTCTTTATTTAAAAAAAAACTTGTTAGATAATATTGATTAGATTCTTTTTTATAAATCCAATATTTTTAATTTTTTATATAAAAAAATAGTTATTAGATAATCAATTTTAATCTCTTTTGGATGAATACTAATATTTTTTAATAGTAATCTTAAAAATATGTTATATTGCATTTGGCAAAATAGAGCTCATTGAGACTGTCCATATCTACGCATACATTGCGCTTAGGTGGATAGTCTCAATGATTATGTTTTATTATATATAGATTAAATTTTAATTTTTTTACATATAAAAATTTACTTTATTTTAATTTTGTTATTAGCTTTTATAAACCATAGTACTCTGATGTCTATTTGAATTTTATTTTTCATGTAAGAAAATATTTTATATTTATTTAGTGTTGATAAATGATTTGAATGTATCCAAAAGATAAATTAGTCAAGGATACAATTAATCTAAAATTCATCTTAACATTAAATAATATTCTTATATTTTTAATATTTACTAATTATTTTATTTCTAAATTTTGAATTATTTGTCTATTACTCGTTTTATTTTAAATTTTGAATTATTTGTAATTTTTACTTAGTTATTTTTTGGAACTTAAAAGATTATCATTTATCTTATATTTAAATTTAGATAAGTGCACCATTATTTGTTTATCCAAAAGATTCACTCATTTTTTTCAGGTAAATAGTGAGTAAAATAATCCAAATTCATTTTTGTGTTTAATATATTTTCGTATTTTTATAGTTATTAACTTAATTTTTAATGTATTAATTATTTACTTGTTTTTATATTTAAAAGAATATTATTTAATTATTTTTTAAGAAAATACAATTCTTTTCTGGATAAACTATTGGATGTTATCCATAAAATAAATAAATATATCTTGGATAAATATATTTTTTATTTACTTATTAAAAGTATATAAATATATAATATCTATTAGATTCTTTTGGATAAATACTAATATTTCTTTTTCTCTTTTATCTAAAAAGTTGTTAAATTTCATTTGATTATAGAGCTCATTGAGGCTATCCATATCTGCGCATACGTGGCATTTGGGTGGATAGTCTCAATGATTCTATTTTATTATATATAGATTATTACTCGAGATCAAAAAAAAATATAGATTATTAATATTTATACTATTATAAAAGAAAATATTTTTATCGTACCACTTTTTAAATGCCCCAATTTACCCTTTAATTTATTCTATTTTTTATTTTTTAAAAAAATACATAGTAGTAATCACACTATCTTTTAATATATAACTCCACAATTACAATTGATTTCTTTTTCTCTCAACCCATTATCCACGTTTTTCTGAACTGACTCTATATTTTTTTCATGGGCAAATTGCAATTTACCCTCCTGTGTTAGGGAAAAATGGCAATTCACCCCCTTGTGATTTTCTTTTAGCAATTTACCCCCCTCTATTTTAGAAAAAGGAGCGAAATACCCCCTTATGGCATGAGGTGTGCAACACACGCGTCATCTGCGATTTTCCTTCATTCTTTCTTATAAAATTACTTTTATGCCCTAAATAAGGACCATTAGATTTAGCAATTTACCCCCCTCTATTTTAGAAAAAGGAGCGAAATACCCCCTTATGGCATGAGGTGTGCAACACGCGCGTCATCTGCGATTTTGCTTAGATGAGGACCATTAGATCTTGTTATATATATATATATATCAACGGTTGAGATTTTGATAATCAAATCAATGGCCTACATCTTTCTTAATTTAGATCGAATGGTCTATATTGATTTGTAAATAAATGGCTCGGATCTATTTAAATTAGATCTATGGCTCACATTTATTCAAAATATAAAAATAAATTTATAAACTGTAAAAATAATATTTACAATAACTAAATTATATATATACATATACATACAATATATACATACATTCAATATTAATAAAAAAAATTAAAAATTTCACAAAATAATTTCTTCGGCCGCCGATTTGAGAGGAGGGGAAGCGGCGGCCGCGATGAGGGGAGGAGCCGCAGAGGCGGGAGTGGGGAGGAGCGCGCAGTGCGGTCGGGGAAGGTGAAGGAGCGCGCAGAGGCAGGAGCGGTGGGAGGAGCGCGCAGAGGCGGGGCAGGGGGAGGAGCGCACAGAGGCGGGGGGGGGGGGGGGGAGGGGACGGAGGAGCGCGCTGGTGTGGAGCGGCGAAGGTGGAGGCGCGCAGAGGCGGAGGCGAGGGCGGGGGCGGGGGAGGAGCGCGCAGAGGCGGGGGCGGACGGAGGTAGATGCACACAGCGGCGGATGGGGGGGGGGGGGAGGGCGCTGGTGGTTCAGAGAGGGGGTGCCGGCCGGCGACGGGGATGACGGCGAGGGCAGCTGCCGAACTGCACATATATATATTTATTGTGTATATGTATACATATTATACATATTATACTTTTATAAAATATATATTAATACTTATTTTTTATATAATTATATATATAGTTAAATCTGGGTCGTTCATCTATAAAGATACGATCTAAGGGTTGATAATAAAGATAAAAATAAAAAAAATAAAAATAAAAATAGGTAAATAGCGCGTGTATTACACAACTCGCGTGAGGGGGGCATTTTGCTTCTTTTATTACAACATAAGGGGGTAAATTGCTAAAAAAAAATTACAGGGGGGTGAATTGCCATTTTTCCCTAACACAGGAGGGTAAATTGCAATTTGCCCTTTTTTTCATCCCCAATTTCTTTCTTTTTTATTTGTTCACACTACAATTGTTTTTTTTACGAATTTCTTTTCTCTTTTCATTTCACATTACATTTATTTTTTATATCCTCGTGAGCGAGCACTAGTAATAATATAAACAATAGAACTCCAACACATGATTTGGTCACGTGATCTTGTGCGAGTTCACCTATGTTGGTACTAATTCATAGAATGTGAAGGAACCAAACGCGCCAGCATCCTTTCTCGTTTTGTATGTTTTCTACACTAATAAATATATTTTTGGATAATTATATTTATACCCTAATCTATATTCTGTTTACACGGCATATTCTGAGGTTTGTATAATTACATACATCACTCCTGAGAATTCAAAAATAGAGTTATTTGTATAATGATGTTGATATTTTTTGAAAATATGTGTAATTTTCCAAGAAACAGGGACGATTTGAGATAATGATGTTGACGTTTGGGGTGAATGACCGTGTAATTATAAAAAAATTGGAGTGATTTGTGTAAATAGACAATATATCATGGGTGTAAATATAAATATCTCTATATTTTGTTTATGGACACAAAAAAAATTAATTATTCTCTATATTATAAATAATTACAATTTTAAAATTATAATAAATTAATATTTATTATCTCCATCAAATAAATTCAATGGAAGAACCACAATATCAATATTTGTCATGATTTTAGTTGTGATAAAAATATTTGTTGTGTTTTTAGTTATAGTTAATGTTTTGACTTTGGTTATGAGAACAATAACTTGTTTTGTAATTATGGTTAAGAGTATCTATATATATATATATATGTTATGTTCAACTCTGATAATTAATTATGATAAAAATTTAAATTTTTCTAGTGAGAAAATAATAGTATTATTATATTATAATTATCAGATATCAATTGATTTTTTAATACATCCTTGAAACAATATTCAAATTATAGATAATTATATAATAAATAATAATAAAGTCATATAAAGTGAGATAAATACCTACACGTCTATTGTACTCAAATTTGTTTATGTGATATCAACCTTAACCATTAGACAAGATCTTATTGGTGCTTTTATCTGTAAAGTATGGACGAAATTGATAATATGACACCATTAATTTAATTAAATTATCTATATCTATACTATTATGACAAAAAATATTTTGTCATACCAACTTTTTGAATACCTAAATTTACTATTTATTTCATTTCTTTCCTTAAATATTTTCTAAATAAAATGGTAATTTTAATATTTTTAATGAATTTACTAAAATATCCTTCAAAATTTGCAATGCCTCAACTTTTTGCACGTTTTATGTTTTGAAGTCATTATTATGTCATTTGTTTTATACACACACCCAACACAACAGACAACACACCAGCCTCGAATACAAGACATTTCGTAAAAAAATTCAGGGCAAACCATTGGACTGTCCCTTATGAAACAAGCCACTATTCCATGATAAATAACTAATTTATAAAAAATTAATTATTTATAAATTTTAAATATTTTTACCCACAAATATGCTGCTAGTATATTTGTTAAATAAAACATCTGAATATAGGATAAACATACCAAAAAAGGGAAAAGAAAATATAATTTATTAAGGCCTAATTAAAATATAATATTATCACTCCATTATTGAGTTGCTGAGTTGGCAATTTTGGATTGAACGGGTGCTATGAACCGTGAAGTTGTGTGACTGTGAGGCGTGGGATGTCGGCGACCGCCTTTCACTTTCAGGAGGTTGGATTTCTGGCTTTTATTATTTGTTCGGCTGTCACTTTAGAAAAGCCGCCTCTCAACCGCTCTACAAAATTACACCTACTTTCCCTCCCCTGTCTACGTGGGCAAAGGATATAACCAACACGTGTCCCGCATGAGTTATAGTCACACGAGAGACAAAAGTTTGGATAAGATGGATCGCCACGTCATAATCTGATTAAAGTATTCAACTAACGCCAACACGTTTTTCAGCTTCGCCTTTAAGTTAGTTATGCGACTTTTTAATGATCCGGAAAGAAAAAACTTAATTACACTTAAACCCCATCTGAAAACGTATAATTATATTTTCTTCCAAAAAAAGTTTTGAACACCCCTTTAATTTTTTTTTATTTACACCTGATCTTCATCCGTTAGAGTTTGAACAGAAATATGTTCACAGTCAATAAAATAATTATATAAAATTTTAATTTTTTTCGTTATTTAACATTCTCATATATATTTTTGTACTTATAAGATGATAAATGTGATGTATATATATGGACTGATGTCAAGAGTATTTATATTTTTTTTTCTTACAAGTACAAAAATTATTACACTAAAATATAAATGAAAAGTAAAATTGAAAATTTATGTAATTATTTTAGTTGACGTGAACATTTTCCATCCATACTTTAACGAATGAGAAGATTTGGTGTAAATGGAGTATTTTTAAGAGGGTGTAAGTGTAATTTTATATTTTTTTAAGAGAAAATGTAATTATGCATTTTTAAAGGGGTCCAAGTGTAATTAACCCAAAAAAAAAGAATAAATTTGATGAGACAAGGAAAATCAGCAAGAGAGGCAATGGACCTTTTGCTGCTAAAAGATTGATTGAGAACTAACTACCAATCATACCTTTTGTCTAATGATTAAAGACGAGCTCTTGTTAATAAATTTGAGATCATGAACTCGATTAGTTCATCAATGCATAGATATTAATAATAAGAATACATGTTTTTTTTTTCTTTTTATTTTTAGTAATTAATTGTGTACTAATTAAGACAGACATGCATGTTATACGCGTAATTAAACATTAAAAAGGAATGCAGTTAGCATCTCAAGATCCAAAATATAAAAAATGTCTTAAGATATTCAAAATAATAGTTTCAAAACATGTTACATGTTGTGATTGATGAGACGTTCAGAAAACTACAATTAGTATAATTTAGAAGAAATTTACAATGAATAACTATGTCACGCTTTAATTTTGACTACACTAGAAAATTATGTTAAATATCGGTACACTACTGTTCAAATTTTTGAATTGTTAGTAACTACAAATTTCAATTTTTTTTGTATTAAAAATTTCAATTTAATTTAAGCTAGAGATGTACAAGCTAAATTAATGAATAATATAACTGTACTAATTTTTCCCTATCCAAGCACCCTCACGTGCTTGGTACGTGAGATCTATTCTATTAATATATATATTTGAAGGTGGTCTTTTAACCAAATATTTTAATTTTGACCAAAAATTTAATTTTCTAGAATTTTGAATTTTTTTTATTATATAAAATATTCCTAGAGGTCAGGGGTTCGAACCCCTGTGAATTCTTTTTATTATATATATATTCTTAGAGGTCATGGGTTCGAACCCCTGCAAATTCTTTATTACAATAAATATTTCTAGAGGTCATAGGTTTCGAACCCCAAGAATTCTTTTTATCATAATAAATATTCTTAAAGGTCATGGGTTCGAACCCTTTCGAATTCTTTTTATTATAATAAATATTCTTAGACGTCATGGGTCCGAACCCCTGCGAACTCCTTTTATTGTAATAAACTAGCCATCGTGGCACGTCGTCCATACGTGCATATAAAAAATATTATAGCTTTAAAAATTATTGTAAATATAAAATAATATATATATAAACCATACATTATATTTTTAAAAAAAAGAAAGAAAAGAAAAAAAAAACTACCTTAGGGGTATTATCGACATAATCAAAATTTGGTGTCGCGGTGTCATTAATCGCCATTTGTGAGTGGAAATGGCCTTTCCTTTATATATAGTATAGATATTCCTCGAGGTCATCGGTTCGAACCCCTGAGAATTTTTTTAATTTTATCAAATATTTCTAGAGGTCATGTATTCGAACCCCTGCGAATTCCTTTTATTATAATAAATATTTCTAGAGGTTATGGGTTCGAACCCTTGCGAATTCTTTTTATTATAATAAAGATTCCTAGAGATCATGGGTTCAAACCCCTGCGAATCCTTTTTATTATAATAAATAATACTAGAGGTTATGGATTCGAACCCCTGAGAATTTTTTTTATTATAATAATATATTTCTATAGGTTATGGTTCGAATACTGCGAATTCGTTTTATTATAATAACTAAAAACTGTGGCACGCGTAAAACTAATCCCGGTCACATTTATTATTTTTAATTTATATTATGAGAAAATAAATATTTCTATATTTTTTTTTTCTGAATACCCTATCAAATAAAAAATTATTCTGTCTCCACATTATATCCGAAAAATAACTTTAAAAGATATTGTAAACGCCAATTGATTTTCAAGTGAAAAAATCTAGACCATCAAAATTATTCAAGAATTAGTTTGGTATCATTAATTGTTATAATCATTTAATGATTTGTCACCCATAAAAATTTCATGACAAAATATTAAATATGAGGAAAAGATCATCATAGAAATTATATAAATTTAGTTTGACAAAAGTTATGCGCACAATAAATTAAATAATTCAAGATAAATCAAGAAAATATAAATATCATCCACAAAATTATAAAATCATGAATATCAATAAAATAATAAAAAAGTATACCATGATACATTTTGAATATCAATTATATAATTTTGAGCGCTTAATAATTTTCTATCATAATTGTATGTCATTCTTTACATAGAGAATTGGTGACAAATGAATTGAAGATCCAAATTATAGAATTTTGTTAACTAATCATTGATATAAGATGCTATTTAAAGGTAGTTAAAAAAAATGTATATTCAAAATCATGTGAGTCATACTACCTATTCATTTGTCAATTTAATATACAGTTTCAGTAAAAATTTGATATGGTAAATTTGTATAAGTATGTAAATGACTTTATATGGCATTTGCATAAATAGTGAAATTCTTAAATTGTTTTTATGTTATATATAGCTTTATATTAATAAGACACATATAGGTATTTTCATTTATATTCATTATATATAAAATAAATTTATTCATATTTATTATATACAAATTGAATAAACACATATATATATATATATGAGGACATACTTATTGGTATTTATTTATTATTAATCACCTTTGCATTAAAAAATGCAATACAACTTATGGCTCATCAATCAATTTGTTCGATATCCCTTTGTATATATTTCTTATGATTGTAAATTTTTACAATTTTTATAACACAAAATTTCTATAATGAACTTTAAAAATATTGTTCATTTGACATTCACTTAATTAGAAAATCTTATAAAAATATAATTTTAACTAGAATTTAAATTAAATTCGTGCAATAACACGGGTCACACGCTAGTTTTCATTATATTTGACAGCTAGATGACGAAAATGATCATTTTGTTAAAAAAAAATGCACGAATTATTTGAGGATTAAAAATGAATTAGTAGTATAGTTTGATAACTAAAACTGTAATTTTTCCTGCACTTAACCCGTATTGTTTTGGATGTAACAGTAGCAATTTATTGAGAACTTATAACAACTTTTATGTAGTTTATATGCTAACAACATAGTCATCACGATGCAAAGTTTGAAGTAACTATAAGTACGTATAGTTATATCATTTAATTATGCTAATTTATTTTTGTTTGTGTCTTCATTTGTCTTCAATTGTGTGTTTTGAATGACCTCTGTGGACCCCCTTACATAGCTGTCAAAGAGGTGGAGTGATGGTGAACTTAAACACCTTTTGTATTATCTTTTTATAATTTAATTTAAAGAGATAAATACATTAAATCTTTGACAAGATATGATTGGTTAATTTTGACATTATCTCTTTAATATTTGTATTTTCTAAAGAGATACATATCAAAATTATTTGTCTCAATTTGATTGGAGCGTAAAATTTTATTTGTCTACACACCCATCAGAAACGTATGCATCATTTACACAAAACACCCCTATTTTTTTATAAAATTACACTTATATCACTTAAAAGTATCAACATTATTGCACAAACTACCCATGTTTTTTAGCTATCAAGAGTGGATTCTGTAATTATGCAAAAGATATGAATGATTTATGTAAATAGATTATAGGTCAGGAGGTGTAAGTGTAATTATCCCTTCTTTAATTGTAGGGTCAAATTGCAACTGATGAGAATGGCTCAAAAATACATTGATCAAGTGGATATGAATGCCATGAAGGGCTATGATCATTGGACCACTGAATTATGTGGACCATGAATTATGTGGGCTACATTTATATGTTATGTATGATAATTGGATTAACATAGGATGGATGATCACAAAGCCCATTGGACTTATGTATGGTTTTAATTTTATTGGGTCGGAACCTGCTTGCTTCTTATTTTTATCTTTTTTGTTTTCATCTTGTCAATAAAATAGCTTGCTTTTCTCCTTATTTATGTACTCCCCCAACTTTTATTTGGGGTTTCTTAAATTTTAAATGTAATGAGATTAGATAGGTGGAGAGGTTTATTTTCTTTTTATAAATAAATTATAAGGAGCAAGCTCAAGGCGGTGGAGGCCCATGGAGGTGGTCATGACATTGAAACGCCGTTCCATGTGAGTAGGAAGCACAACAAACACATTTGCCTATGATGAATACTTACTATATTCATCAATATAATATTACTTTGATAAGTATTGATGAATGGTTCCCGAAACAACAAATCAAATTGACTTCCTGGTCACCTATTCTAGCAAAGATTTGGTCTCTTATTCTACCTGCTTTTAAGCTTATCGCGTACGTTTTCTCACCTTCACGAGTCTCCGCCCGTAGGGCCTCCTACTATTGTGTGCTTCACTCCTTTCGCAGGAGTATTATTATGAGCACCTTCCTATTTCATTATCTCATTTGCCTCTAAATCTCTCTACCGTGAGATCTACTTCTCGACCTCTTCTTTCGATCCCTACCTCGATCACGACCTCTGGAATTCGAACACTCACCATCCTTTGCATCTGAGATCTCCACTTTGTGGCCTTTCTTAGGCACTCCTTTGCTAGTCACCTCATCCAGGTCCTCTTCAACCCATTTTCCTTTGAAAAAATGTCGTTTCACTCAGCCTCGTGCTACTGGTGTTGCCGCTCTCCTTTCATATTCCACGCGTTCCACTAGCCTCCTCGATCATTCATTGCAGGTCACCTCTTGACATCTGAATTATTTGAACTTTTGGTTTCGAAGGAGTTTCCTCTTCTTCCCAAGACGAGTGTTCTCTTCTAGTTGGTTCTTCCATCTAGAATCTCGATTGCTATTTTCAGTTTCCCACAGACGCCGCCACTGATACGGGGTGGGAGGTCGCAGGTCGCCTCATAGGTATTCGAGATCGCTCCGGTACCTGAGGTAAAGAGTAGATTGTTAAGCTTGTTGGGATGCCCTTAGCTAAATCCTCTGATGTTTAAGACAATACGAGATCGAGATACATGGCATGCGATCTGGGTGTATTTTAATGCTGGTTAGGAGCAATAAAAATGTCTTCCCCTCCCGCCATTTTTTGCCAAAAAAAGAAAAAAAAAAGGATAGCATTTTTAATTCTATATCTTTTTAATTTTTGCGATTGTTCATAAATTTTTGATTTGTTGACTAAAACACTCCCTTCAACTATAAATATGTTGATTAAGTAAGGTGGTTATGAAGGCTAAGATCACAATACTACCGGTGCTGGTTCTATGTACATATAGATTAGAGAGGGATTGAGCATATAATAGCTCTTACTTTTAAAAATTCTATACGCTTGAAACTACTTACAAATTTTGGACTCGACATCCGAAAAATAAAAATAATATGATATAAAGAATCCAACATACTAGTGTAACATACATATGATGGGATCAAATATTCTGAGTCAACAGAAATTGTATATGTTATTTTGATGTAAATTTTATAATTAACAAAATCATGACATATATATTATAAAATTACATAAGCATGAGTTTAGTTATATTACTGCAAGAAATATGATATTAGTCGCAAAATATCAAGTGATAATTTCAATATATTCATTAAAAACATATATTACCTGACAAAAATTATATCTTAACACTATAAATAATTAATTGTATATAAAGTTGTCACTAGAAACACTTTGTGATACACATATAGTGGCGATAATTATTTATTGTCATTATAAATGTGTCATTGATTATATTTACTGACGAATTTATACACTATTTTTTGTCAATAAATTTTTCTAAAAGAATTTTACAAAATAAGTAATCATTAAAATCATAAAATTTATTATTATGACAAACTAATTAAAAATCTTGTCACTAAATATATATAATTAGGAGCGACGATCCCAGGGCCTATCAAGCCCATGCGGTCGACAGGACTTGGCTGACAATAAGATGACATTGGCAATTGCTTCATGACTATTGACAAGCATTGGCTCAACACTTTTAGATACTTGCTCATCCCTGGTTGGAATCACATAGTTCCACTTTCCATTTAGCCAAGAGAAAAAGTTTGCTTAATCTTGTGATATTCTCAATACCAGATTATAATTTCTTCCAAAATTTTTTATTGATTTGCTACATTGAGTGTGTGTAAAAGCAATAGATATCAAATGTGAAAGAAGTAAGATTGGATGACGAGATGTGGCAACAAGAACACATATTTTTAATTCTTCTACAAGTACTCGTATTGAGTTTAATTCAAATGATATTGCTGATCCTGATTTTTGAAAATCAATTGATGAGATTGATGTTGTAAGTAGAAATAGGGTTAGGAGATATATAGCACCTATATCATTATTGCTTTTGGAATAAAGTTTTGGTTTACGATAGATTTTGAGGTTTTTTTTTTTTTTTTTTTTTTTTTTTTGAGAGGTCTGTACATATATTTTACTGTGTTGGATATTGTAGATTTTGAATTTATTAAAGGAAAGAATAATGTTCTAGGCAGTAATCCAAAAATAGTATACATGCGCGCAAAAATCTAATTTTTACTAGTTGACTCTGCAATTAAAAGAAAATGGCAATTTGAAAACAATCATAGGCAAAAATCCATAAATGTGCCGGAAATCCCGAAATAAGCAAGTCACCTAAAGAACACATGCATTTTTTCGTCAATTTATAAATTTTCAGTCAGAATTTTACTCAAATTGTCAATTTATTTTAATTGTAGGACTAGATTGCCAAAATTGATTTCAACAGGATCAAAATTTCCACCTCATGTTAGGACTAAAATTATAATTTTTCCAAATAGGCCATATTCAAACATATCTTGGTCCAATTAGCCAATCAAATAAAGAATAATGTCATACTTCATTCAATATTCATCCATCTTAGAAATTATAAAGCCAAATTTTGATATAAACTTTAATTGCGACTTAGTTATTAGTAATTTATTCGGACTTTTAATTAATAATTTATCCAAAAAATTACAGTGTTAGTCCTGTAAGTATAGAGGGTGCCAATTTTGGTCTTATTGAAATCAAATTTAACAATTTGGTCTTGCAATTTCAAAAAATGGCAATTTAAGGACAATTTTGGCCGAAAACTCCCAAATTAGTCCTGTAAGTATAGTGGGGTTTGTTGGTAAGGAAGTCGACTGACTGAACTGGCTTGCGAGATCGTCATATGGAAGCCTCAAAGGCTTGGTTGGTGTGACTGAAATTCCCTGTTCCGATAGTACAGGATTAGTCCTCGGACTTGAGGAATCATGGCAGTCACATGCATACGAAGATTGTATCTTGGATCTGGTGACGGCTTGATCGGTGTAACTGAATTTCCCGGTTCCAATAGTACAGGATTAATCCTCAGACTTGAGAATTCATGGCAGTCACGTGCATACGAAGATTGTATCTTGGATCTAGTGAGCGGTGACTGTATCGTGAGGTATGGTCATCATAAGCCTTGTCCAATGCAGTCGTAGTATATAGTGAGGACGGTGGATTTCTAGATAGAATATGTGCCGTGTAGGTATTGTGACAACAAGATCTCCTATGCGCTTTTAGATGGTTTAGACTCTAAAAGCTTATGCCCATAGCGATTGATCGAATGAAAAAAAAATTTCTACATCGATCAAAAGAGTAAACTCATCTCGAGTATGAATCACCATGAAGTGCAAATATCTTGAATGAAGATAGAGCTATAGAATTTAGATTGAATTGTGATTAGTCTAATTTTTAATATTAGAGTTTGAACGCTACTCAAATCCTCGAGCGTGTATGTATATTTTATCTTTAAGTATTTGTTATCGGATTGGCACAGAGTTAGTTTTCATGACAAGATTTTCCGTGTATAAGGTACTTTTGTTATACTTTTGTGATGAATAACTTTCTCACATTAGATAATTAAAATAATT
Source organism: Sesamum alatum (assembly GCA_034509735.1). Taxonomy (NCBI): domain Eukaryota; kingdom Viridiplantae; phylum Streptophyta; class Magnoliopsida; order Lamiales; family Pedaliaceae; genus Sesamum; species Sesamum alatum. The sequence continues at coordinate 46,572,191 of JACGWO010000002.1, read as the reverse complement.
AATTGAAATACAAATATTAATGTAGGAGGATTTGGCCATGAATAAAATATAAACATTCAAACAAAAAATCTTCTCGTGAGGAATCGCTACAAAAAAACTGTGTCATAGCCACAGATTTTTACCACGGATTCTCCATAACATCCGTTGCAACAGAGTGTTGCCATGAAAATTTTCGACGGAAAATTTTCCGTTTCAGTATTCAGTTGCAATTTTTGTTGCCAAAACTTTGAGTTCGAATGAATTTTGCAACGACATTTGCAACGTTTTTACATCATTTTTGCAACGACTATGTAATAGTATTTTCGTGGAAAAATTTGCTGCAATTTCATTGCAATGTCTTATTTCTTTGCAACAACATTTGCAATGAAAATCTGTGGCAAAATTGCAATGCATTGTTTGCAACGACATCCATTACAAATGTTGCAATGACTTGTGCAACGAAAAGTCGTAGCAAAATTGCAACACATTGCTTGCAACTTCAGTCCGTTGTAAATTTTGTAGCCATTGTTGCAACAAACATTTTTGCTAAAATTCGTTGCATTTTTTATTATATTTATTTTTTATTTTAATTTGATATTTAATTTGTTAATTAAATTATATTTAATTTACAACTAACAATTTATAAATTTCAAACAAAACACAACATTTAATCAAAAATAAAACATAGAAAGATAATTCAATACATGTCATACATGTCAAATAAACAAAAACTTAAAGTTTCAAATATCCAATATTTAATAAGGTGGGTCATCATCATTTTCATCAAAATATAGAGGTGGTTGGCCAGATCGGGATGGGGATCATTGTCTCTAGAGTTATCTTCAGATTCACTCACACCTTCCAATATCGTATCAAATTTATCCGCAAATTGCATCTTTAGCATTTGCATCTGTTTGTTTGTGCGCTTGATTTCCCGACGCATTGTTTTGTTTTCAAGAAGCAACTTCTGCATTAAATCTGATCCACCATGTTTCGGCACTTGATTGGGAGTCTTAGTGTTAGTCGAGGTAAGAGAAGTGGATAACCTCGTCTCCGAGCCCATACCCCAAATTATGCCCTTCTTTACTCCTCCAATTGCCTTCACCCACAACTGTTGATTATTAACCGAAGTGCTCAATGATGACTCGGGTAGACGTTGAGAAGTAATGTTCTGATCATCATTCAATTTTTGAAATTTTTCCTATACAATTGTAAAAAAATATATTTAGCAAATAACTTTAAAGATAATTTAAACTATTTACTGGATGTAATTTTAAATAATATGAACTTACCACTGCATCCTCAACCATCAGGCCAGCCCAATCACCTTCTTTTGTTTTCCAACACTTCTCCAACTGCTAAATAAGTGAAGGTGGGCGACCAAGCACTTTCTCCTAATAAAATTTAGGAAAAAATATTAATTTTGTGTAAGAAAATTAATTATAATCTAAAGAACAAAAAAAAATAATTATATCTTACCAACTTCCGTTTGTGTTTTGAAAATGAAGCAGAACCACCTCGATAGACGGTAGATGCAAATGCAAATTTTTTTTGGTGATTCGTCTTATTAATTTGTGAGATGGCCTGAAATTTCTTGTCGGCCTATGCACTCTGCAGGCCCGCCGAAATTTCATCAAACATCCAATCGGCTTTCTTTTTGCTTTTCCTACATTTTCCCCATCGCCTCCCTATTTCATTTTTCGACCCTATAATTAAAATTACTGCGAATTTGGCCTTCATCACTTGAATTCCATGTATAGCGTGCCTACAAGAGATAATGAATTAATATGATAACATAACCAAAATTTTTTAATAATAATAAAATAAACTAAAAATTAAAAAAATTGAATCTTACATTAAATTTTAAAAACCAGAAGTCCTTAGTCTCTTGCGGAACATCTTTGAAGGAAGGCCATGCCCCTAAATAGTAGCCTGTAATAATGGACTTAATGGCCGGTAGTACATCCGAATCCCTACAAAGTAACAAAACATTAATTATTAATAACAAATATAATACAATAATTTAAAAGCTTTTATAAACAATCCACCATTTGAATTATCTTACATGATAAATGCCGGGGTTATGAAATTTGATGGAGTAGTTATCGGAGGAACATTATTAGATGCGGCTTCAGGTACGGATGCAAATGGTGGTGGTGGTGGTGGTGGTGGCGTGCCGCTGATGAGAATACTGCTGGTGATGGTAATGGTGATAGAGCTACACGTGTGTTTTCCATCCGAACATGAGAATGGGGTAGAGTAGGGGATGAGGAGGATGTCTCTCTAGCTATATGAGAAGGTGGAATTGGTGGTGTGGTGGCAACCCTATGACCCATACCTCCCCTAATTAATCCTCTGCGTACCATATCTACTTGAACATAGTAAAAAAAAAAAGTAACTTAGTTAAATTAGTTTAGTTAAATCATTTAAGTTTAGAGTTACTAAGTTACATTAATTTAGTTGAAACTTTTAAGTTGATAGTTAAATAAGTTTAGTTAAAACTTAAATTGATTAGTTAATTAAATTAAATTAGTTGAAGCTTTTAAGTTGATAGCTAACTAAGTTAAATTAATTTAACTGAAGCTTTTAGGTTGATTAGTTAACTTATAAATTAGTGATGTCTTCATCCATCATCTGTAGATCAAACAAACTATATTTTCTTGATTAATGTAGTTTTGGACTAAAAGTGTGCATGTGTTTGTTGTTGATACATTTGCCCACCTCAGATATTGATGGGATTCTTCAAGTGCAACAAGATTTGCAAGATAATTTGTGTTTACTTTATGTTATCTGCTCTTTGTTCCATTTGTTATGGAATTAACCAATTAGGACATCACTTATATTACCACATACATTACAAATTGGGCAAAATACTTTTTTGGTCTCGTAAGATTAGGATATTATTTGTTTTGGTACCACAACTTAGGTAGGTGGCTGTTTTAGTCCCATAAAACACGTTTTTCAAATTTTTTGGTCCCAACACATGACATTTTGGGACCAAAAAAACTGAAAAACGTATTTTATAGGACTAAAACAACCACCTACATTTGGGACCAAAAAATCTGAAAAACGTGTTTATGAGACTGAAACAACCACCTACCTAAGTTGCACATGATTTTTTGGGACAAAAAAAAACTGAAAAATGTATTTTATAGGACTAAAACAACCACCTACATTTGGGACCAAAAAATCTGAAAAACGCATTTTATGGGACTAAAACAGTCACCTACCTAAGTTGTGGTACCAAAACAAATTATGACCTAATCTTACGAGACCAAAAAAGTATGTTACCCTTACCAAACCCCAGACATATAATTCCTTATAACCTTTCTACATCCTTGCTACTATGGTATTGCTATAAAGTCCAGTGAGTTTTTCCATTTCAGAGTAGCTTCTTAACTGTTTCAGATTACTAGTGAAATTGTAGGTTTCTTGTAAAAATAATAACATGAATAGCTATTAAATAAGTGTAACTGTATATTCCACTTTAAGAATACAACTAGGGTGTTTCAAACATGAGGAATGTAGCTATATTGTAAGTACTAATTAACTAAGTGAAAATTAGTTTAGTAAAATTGGCTACTAAATAAGTAAGGATGCATTTGTGGACAATTGGCTATACTATATAAGTCTCAACAACATGTCTTTCTTTACCGGTGATATACCTTATTTTTTAAGCACCCTGGGGACGATCGGGATGATTGAAAATGGACATGTGTCCAATGTTGTCATTGTAATTTAAACCATCATCATTCCTCTCAGGTCTATGGCTTTTGCAAATGACATCAGGTTCAAAATAATGAGTGGTGAATGTCGAGATTTCCGCAACAATGTAGGCTTCACAAATTGAAGCCTCTACAACAACTTTGTTCTTTACCTTTTCCTTCAAATTACGGAAGAGCTTATTGCAAAGAAGAAAATATAGTGGCATAAACTAATTAGATACATATAATTACATAGATGCTAAAAAAATCAAGAATAATCATACCTTTCAAATGTATACATCCATCTATTTTGTAATGGACCTCCGACTCGAGTCTCATACGGCAAGTGGACTGATGCTCCATTGAATCAAAAAATGCAGATGAAATATTTTCTCTAAAATGCATGCAATTATAGCTACACTCTCCTCCAATTCTTTTCACTTTATTTATATCTAGTGTAGCAGAGCTTATGGCTTGGAACAAGAGGCTTACTTCTGTCAATGCATTCCAAACAAATTCTGGCAATATTTCTCTAAATGCTATTAGTATGAGCCTCTCCATGAAGACGTGGCAATCACGACTCTTCATCCCATGTAACTTTAATTCGTTTAAGTCAACACATCTGCCAAGATTAGAAGTATACCATCCGGAAACCTCAAACATTTAATCCATTCAAATATTTTTCTTTTCAGATCTCTATCCAATGTATAAATTGTTTTAGCCATGCTTCTCGGTCGGTCTTCACTCACAGCAATTTCTGGTTGGTTGCAAATAATCTCAACATCTTTTCTTGCGTTAAAATTATCCTTGGTTATCCCCTTGATGTTCATTACAGTATTGAATATATTGTCAAACACATTTTTTCTCTATGTGCATGACATTAAGATTGCGTCGAATCATGTTTGTGGTCCAATAGGGGTGATCCTAAAATATAATTCTTTTTGTCCACTTATGTTCAATTCCATAACTACGAGGGTAACTTCAAGGGTCCTCAATAGCATATTTAAAACGGCGCAAAGAATGCCATACCTCCTCCCCATTTGCTCTAGGTGGAGCTTCATTCTTCTCAACTCTGCCCTTGGTGAAAGCCTTCTTATTTCTCCTATATGGATGTCCTGATCTTAAAAACTGGGATGACAACCAAAGTAACTTGCTTTCCTACCGTGTTGAAGGTGAAATGCCCGTGTATTATCCATACATATTAGCAACCCACAATCCTAACAGTACTCGAACTCGACAACATCCCATAAGCTGGAAAGTCATTAATGGTCCACATAAGTGCCGCTCTCATCATGAAAAAATCTTTTCTAGATGCATCATAAATCTGTGCACCTACTTGCCAAAACTGTACCAACTCCTCAATCAAAGGCTGCAAGTATATATCAATAAGTCGTTTGGGATTAACAGGACCAGGAATAATTAATGACAAGAACATATACTCAGATTTCATATACATCCCTCGAGGAAGGTTGTATGGTGTAATGATAATTGGCCAACACGAATATGGTTTGTCATATTGTCCATGAAGGGCAAAACCATCAACACAAAGGCCAAGACGAACATTGCGGGGTTCTGAAGCAAAATCTGGATGTGTCTCATCAAAATGTTTCCAAGCCTTTGCATCAGATGGATGACACTTAACCTCATTCTCTGTCTCGTGAGTGGCAGCCAACTCATGTGCTCAGCAGTAGCATTGGAAGCATACAATCTCTGCAATCGGGGAGTTATCGGCAAATATCGTAGTGTAGTATATGCAGATTTTTTATGACAAGATTTTTGACCCTTTACAGGTTTATACCTAGTATGCCCGCAAACTTGCAAAATTTCAAATGCTTGTTATCTTTTCAGAATAACGTACAACCAGCCTTACACGTCAATTTTCTCAACAAGTAATCCCAACTCTCTTATCAACTTTTTTGTACTATAATAATCATTTGGTAACGTGTGATCCCGTGGCAGCAATTCCCCTATTAGTTGTGATATTTCATCATAACAACAATATGGTAGGTTGTATTCAAATTTGATGTTTACTAGTCTCGCCACCATGATAAATGAGAGTGACTCTCGCTCCCACTGTACAACGGTTGATCTGCAGCGCTTACAACATCAAAAGAAAAAAGTGACTGCTAAATATCAGTATTGTACTTTATCCCATGTTAGTAATTATTTAGCAATGCTAATCGGCCACAAGCTATGCACTAATTACCAATTGATATCGAGCAAATAAAAAACAAGATTAGAATAGTTTTTATGATCTTGAGTAGAACATATGGGATACTTTATATTTAGATTTTATTATGCAAAAATAGTTTTAGAAGGCAAATCTGTGTACAGGAGAAGACAATATTCTAAATTCAGCCTGTAAAAAACTGAATAAAATATTATAGCAATGCAATTAAGATTATATTATTATTGTCCTTATTATTACTAATATTACTCCTATTTTCGAGTTTATATATCACCCTTCTATGAAAAAGGATTTTGATGGATTTTAGAGAGTTTTAGAGTAAAATAAACCCCTAAAATCCATTTATATGTCAATCACTATTCGAAAATCTAGTATTTACCTTGGTTAAAGAAATCTTATCGACTCTAGGTGGCTCGGTGATAGAAGCAAACGACGAGGGAGCTGAAGCATCGAATCGCTCCAGTAACGAGGTAGAATTCCATCTCAAGTAGTTCTATGAATTATATAGATAATTATGGTAAGATTCATGTTATCTTGATGAACTAATTCATAACAATGTGCTTGCAAAGGATTACGATCTCAGTAGATGCTTAATTAAATTACAAGTCATGCGTATATGTATATAATATTATACAAGTGGTGTTATGTAGTTGATAAGTTAAGCGGGAGCCCATGCATATATATATTATATTATACCATGCATTGTTAGTGATAGCAACGGGGCGGGTTTGGTACGGGTCCGTCCGGACCCAAGACCCTCCCCAATTAAATTTTTTAAGCCCCATACCCCGCCCCACCCTGCCCCGCCAAGTGGTATTAAATATTCTTTGTTTTTTTCAAAAATTAATATTTGTGTTTCTAAAAAACGATTTTTTTTGTTGAAAATGTTTTTTGTTTATGTATTCATATGGTTAATATTACTTCTTACTTTACTCAACAACAACAAACAGCAACAAAATTAATACTTCAATCAAACTTCCATTACGATACATAATAACACTACATTACATTATCGTTGATATTGTTGAAGAAGATTCGCTTGTTGACACCATTTTTACATGTTTGGAATCTCAATTCTCGCATCTATAGAGAGGTTGATTGGTGGAGTTGAGCCCTAATTAATTTATCATTTTTCCCCTATTTTATGTCAAGTCTATTATTCATCCCACCAAAGCCTCTTGTTTTCCCACCAATTCTGCCACTTGACGTATATTTGACTTTTACATGTCAATTCTGTCAAAAAATTAACATCGGGACTAAATATGAGACAAATTAAAAAATAATATGAAACTGTAATTTCCGTAACAATTGGACCAAAAATAATATTTATCCCGAATATTAATTAACCGTGGTCAAAACTTAAGTTTTAGCATCGATTAAGGACCGTATGTATACTAATGAACAACATTTGAAATCTCCCAAAAACTCTTTTCTAACAAATGTAATACCAATCCAAAACAATGGGAAAACAGCGTTTAAGCCATCATGTGAATTGAATTAAACTTGTATACACGTACTAATCCTCTCAAGTCTTAAATTTTGAAGAACAAAATCTCCACAACTGCAGTATCAATGATTAGAACTACACCCACATACAATCAGGGATGATATAATGCTTTAGAACTAAACCCACAAAGAAGCAGAGATGTTGTTGCTATGCTAACTATTCAATCCGTGTCAATGTTTCCATCAGAAAGACTTGGTGAAATGTTATTGTGGCCACAGCAGAAGAGTAGTTTTAATACAAAAACTGAGAAAGTTCTTAGGAAAGTTCAACCTACCTCTAAAACTGGGGAAGTAGCTCAAGTTTGCGAGCTTGAAAAAATTTGCAACGACCTTTACCACTTGATTCAATGTCTTCAGTTTTTCTCTTTTGCTGTGTGAAACCAACACTAGTCAATTTCAATTGCCGCTTGCTAGTCCTTCCATTACCATCTTCATCAGTAACATCTGCTTCCCTATCATGAGCAGAGGACAGGGTCAGTTATATTCACATACAAGCTTATACAAGTAACTGCAACGGTTCCACTCTCCACAAAATGAAACTGATTTGAAACTTTATTTACCCAGCAATTGTAGTCAATATATAAACATAGACACCAAATGACCAAAATTTTGATCATATTCTGCAGCGCAGGAGGTTTTATGATGGTATTCTATGATCAGCAAATGAGTTTTGAGTAAGCAAAGGAAAATTGTCAAAAGAATCACTCAGTATGAAAAAATACCAACAACCATGATAATTTACTGATAACTATTCATTGCTACATATTATTAGATTTACATCTTAGACTAACCATAGCACTTCAACAAAATCTTTGGAATATGATGTGCATGTTCCCCAACTGAACCGGACTAATGTTGGGAACCCAAAAACTGAGTGCTTGTGATCCTCCAGCCATTTCTTCGTCTGTGGATCTGTAGAATGATGTCCAAAAGTATTTATGAAAGGCAAGAAACCACACATCAAATTGAGATGTGAAGAAAAAATTACCTCCAGGGTACCCAGACCCAAAATTGTTGTGCAGGTGTTCTGCAGTTTCGCCTAGGACCCAATCTCGCAAAGTTCTATCTCTTGTGACCTGAAAGACAGGATCATTGTATAAGTGAGAAGTGTACGGTAAACATAGCAGGAGCGGGGAAGCGACCATAAGATAGACATACTTTTAATTCCCATACTTCAAATCTATAGGCCTCATATAAAGAATATGTGGAGATGAGGTAGTCAAAAAGATTTAACAAGTCGAATGCCATATCTCAAACCATTGTGGCACAAAAGCTATGCTTCTTTTTTCGGAACAACCAGAGAGAGAGAGAGAGATCTCATCGAATAAAAACATACAAAAGATAGGGAGTTACCTTTGCAACTATACTTGCACCACTTACAACAGGATACAGACTATCAGCTTTCTTTGCAACCACAAATTTAATATTAGGAAATCTTTCAGAAAGCTTTACTCTATACTTCTCAGTGTCTCCAACAGTATCTAAATAAACCTGGATCAACAACAAGAAGTTAAGTATAACTAAGCAAAAGCATGCGGTTTGCACGTAATTCATATTATAACAATAAATTATTATATTATAATGATAAAATAGATTTATAAATAAATATATTTTAACTAAAAGTTTATAGGTGGTTCATAAATCAAAACATATCATTTGTACAACGTGCATAGCATCTACATAAAAATACAATAATATCTTTTGGATGCTGTACGGAAAGTTAGAGGTGAAATATAACTAGATTTAAATTTTAAGAAGCAAACAACAATAGAAGCATATTTTACTAAGTTATCCTAGTTATATTTGTAATTTTATAGAATTATTAATTTATAATATTGAAGGAACCATAAATTTATATAAAGGTCTTCCGAAAAATTATTATCTTATTAATTTATCGAAATTATTAATTTAGACCTTGGGCCCAAGTCGGAACCGAGAAAATTTATTATCTTAGATAAATTATTAATATACCGAGTATTAATTTATAGAGGTTTACTGTACTTTTTTATCATAATGTCAAAATTTACAATGTATAGTTAAATATAGTAACTTCTAAAAATAAGTGTGGAGCCTTAGTTTTGTATATTAGATCAAGGTCTTTTATATTTTTTTCTTAGTTTGGTATATGTATCCTCTAGATTCCATATTTAATACTTATCTTAGTCTTTTATAATTCGTGAGATATAATTTAAAACATAATTATCAAAATGAATTAAATTCCTATAACTACATAAAGCAAATAATTATTACATAAAAATTTAGGAAAATTTCATCGACATCTTTTTCTCTAATAATATCAACAAAGAAACGTGATAAAATTAAATTATAAAGATACCATTATGAAAGTATATTACAAAGAATCAACAACAAATTATTAATTGTTTTGTCTTTCGTTTTCTTTTATCATTTATCTTTCTTGTAGTCTCTAAACCTTATATCTTTTTATTAACCTAATCAAGACAAAACATGAATAGAAAAATCTAAAAGTATAAAACAATTACTTTTCTTATTTTTCTCTTTTATCTAAATCTGAATATTTAAAAATTAAAATTTACAAATTTAATGTCAAAATTATTTATTTCATAGGGGTTCGTTAATATGAATATTGATATTAAAAAAATTAAGTTATACCATAATTATAGAACTATTCAAGTAATATGCATATCATGAACAAGTAATTGGGTACAATTTGATATGTGTATATTGAAATAATATTGTAATTTAATATTTATTAATTTAATCATTATTTCTTTTTTTAGTAGAAACGTTATCTAGAGTTAATTTTTTTATATTTTCTCTTTGTTTATTGCTATAAATTAATCTTAATTTGTACTCTACAATTATAATGGTGTGTAATACTTGGTGACAAAAATTAGGAAGTATCATATTATATTTGCAAAATTGATAATATTAAGTAGCTATAATTTTATAATATAAGTACTTTATATGACTATCACCTCTAATTAAAAAGCCCTTGAAATATGGTATTATATGAATTGACTTTATTTGAAATCTAAAGTAATCAAAATGTTACTGTAGAAGGGAAACACATTCCAAAATTTTAATAGAAGAATTTGGTACATAGAAATGGCACTTGGTATTATATTTAAACCATATTATTATAAAAAGAAAGTCTAACTATTCCTCCTTTTTCTATTATTTAGTACTTGTTGATTAAATTTATATTACTAGGTTTTAGAAAAACAAATAATGAAATTTTTTTAATATTTCACAAACTCTATGGTACAAACATAAATGCAGTTTTATAAATAGAATAAATATCTTGATACAAACTTGTGTTCTTTATAAAAGTAAAATTTGTTTGTGATCAAATGATTAAAGTTAAATGATTAATTTCAATTAAAGATTTTCACTTAATAACTCCATTGAATCTTCTCTTATGTTTCTATTACATTTATGAACTATTTTTATAAGAATGTGGATATTTTTAAGTTTTGAACTTTGCCCTCTTACAAAACATCTAGATTTTATAATTAATTCTCTCCATGATACTTATCTTTTCATTTCTATATTTGTGATGAGAAAATTGCCATTATTTTATAACATAATTTTCTAGTAATAGCCTTATGAAAATTTTATTTTATTCATCATGTTGTCCAAAGAGATTCTTAGAAAAAGTTCTAACCTGGTTAACAATGTCTATGAAATTATTTAAAGTGGAATAATAAGTCTTCAAAATTTTACTAATATTATTCAATTAACAGTCCAAGCAAGAGTTGATGATATAAAAACAATTCATCATTATTGGAAAAATCATGTAAAAGAATACTAATGATCAAAGTTCAATTTATTAAATATTGAGAGTTCAATAATAGTCTAAATAATCTATTATTAATTAGGCATTCATGATAATATTTATTGCTACAAAATTATATCTTCTATGTAATTTTAATAAGATTATTTGGTCATCACAGAAAAATTAAAAAACTAAAAACATCTCAAGTTACTCATATTTTTAGAATATTTTATTTTGAAATGGAAATTGTATTCAATTAATAATATATAACACATATAATATGATTTGGATTAATTTGTCTCATCAATTCTACCACCATTCAATTATGTATGTGTTTAGTAGCTAATAAAATACTAATTAAACTTACTAGTACAAACAACTCTCTAATTTATATTTTATGTAAAGGTTATAATAAGAATTACAAAAAGGTAAGAAGCGTAAAACATGTCAAATTATTCACACTTTTATGATATACAACATAGATATGATGTCAAAGGAAACAAAAGCTCAAGGAAAAACCAACTCTAGAGTAAGAAATCCCAACTGTCACTTTTACCTTTCCCATGACCCAAACTACATCCAAATTCTTTCCATGCTAGAATTTTGACAAATTAGTTTCATATTTTAGTCCTTAGAAGTATGAACCAAATTTCGATTTATTTGGATTTTGTGAGACTCATGAGGATGTTCGCTTCTATAATTTCTAAAATCGTCAATATTCTTTCCAGAAATCTCATACTGTTAGTGGTTCAGCCTATGAAGTGCCTGTCTCCTCTTGAAGTTATTGCTACTAGTTTATTGAGCAGCAGTAAGTTTCCAAATAAGATTTTAGCACTCCGGCAGGTTGAGGGCCTTGTGGAGCTTATGTAGTCTTGTAATGTATCTCATTCCATAAAACACAGTCTTATCCAATTGTCTAATGCAATAGAAGAAAGGAGAGATTCGAGGAGAATCCAAATATGACATCTAGGTTTTTTCTTCCGATTTCCTCCTTTATATTGCACCTATGCAGCACAGCAAACATAAGTTTCAACACGCATTTAACTTCTGTTTTTCCCCTTTCCGGTAGTACAGACTCATTTCATTAGCCATCAACACACATTTAACTTCTGTTTTTCTCCCTTTCCAGTTTCCGGTAGTACAGAATCATTTCATTAGCCATCAAATCCCTCAAGACCATGAGTCTGTGACACCCAAGATCATCCAATATTTGTGGAGATTCTAAATCCCTTTTCAGCAAATAACACAGTTTGTTTTCTGGTCTAATCTTCATTTGTTACCACATTCAGCACTTATAAAGCAAAAGGTCTCATACATCACGGCAAAATTCCACAAACTAAAATAGAACTCATTGCAATTATATGATCAGTAAAATTAACATTCAAGTTCCAGCCAAAAAAAAAAAATTAACATTCAAGCTGGTTCTTATACCAGTGAAAGGCTATCGTTTCTTTTCATTTGGTCATCAATGTAATATTTGAACATTCACATTGTTTTACTTTTTCTCCTAGTTAGAGGTTAGAGTGCTATGACAGTGGGATTTTTTGTTTAACGCTGAAACTTGAGAAATGTAAAGCCATTTCAGAGCCGAGGGACTTTAATAAATGCAAAAGCAAGAGAAAATAATGGGAAACTGAAAACAGCAAATCTGTTGTTACGAAAAGATAAGGAATTTACCAACATTCCACCAAAATTGCTTTTGATTAGTGTTAAAAATCAAGCTTATTTGTATTCAGAGATAATGATTTCATAGACTTTTACCTCAGTTAGAAGAACGCCAAGGTTCAACACCTTGTTGATGAGGCCAATGGCGGAATCATGTGATATCTCGTTAAGATTTATCTTACTTCTGCAGATAAGGAGAGCCAAATCAACGTGAAGTTTGTCTGAAAAGTATTTCTTGAGGATACAACAAAGTTTGATAGTTACTTCTTTAACATTTTGGCTGACAGCTCTCGTGGATCTATAACATCGACAGCCCATCCGATTGATTCATCAGCCTTCAAATTCTCAAACAACTCTTCCCTCTTCTCTTCTTTTAAAGTTTTTGAGTCTGCGTTGAGAAGAGGTGGAAAGTTCAACCAGTGAAAACATGTCTGATGTCAGAAACAAAATATGCAGTTTAGGAAGCCACAAGGTAATTGCCATAAACAAATGTGACTTTTGAGAAACAAGAAGAGAAGAAAGATAGTCTACTAGTGTCCGAAGTCTGACTTGTAAGAAGAATGCTGATTTCCTTCATTTTTAATTTGAAGATGCCAAGTAAAACAAATTCGCCAAACCGTCAGTTTTCTACATATGAAGCAAGTATCTCCTCAGAGCACAGAGATATAACATCAACTTGCTTCTACCTCTAGAATTAACTAAAATTAAGTAGGTACATTCACTGTTCACCAGTTCTCCGACAATAACACTACAGATGGGACCTGGCTTGAATTAAGTTCAAGCAGAATTGGGATGTTAAATTACTTGGAGAAGATGAGTAAGGTTAGAGGAGGGGCTTTGACATATAAACTTCTTAAAACGAAAGAGGCAATCCAGAATGCTTCATCAATATTAACAAACAATGCAAGACCCACTACTGGCAAGTGGATCCTTCACACACACCCCTCAACCCAACTGCTCCTACTTGAAGAAATTATATCTCAGTACAACAGGTACAGCATAGCCCCAAGGTATATGCTGTGGATTTACTAAATGAACAAACAAACTTTGCCAAGAAAAACAATCCGTAATATCGTCTTTCGAGATTGCAATACATGAATATAGTATGTTCACCGAAGGATCGAAAATGAATGCTACTGGTACTGAACATACTTAGATAAACAATAAAACCGAAATTATTGAGACAAACGATATAGATCATTCTCAGAAGCTCCATTAAACGTCATTTGAAGCTGCGGTTACCATAGAAACCTGCATTTACAGGTTCTTTTATCTTTTTTATTGGGGTGAGGAGATTGGGAGCGGAAAAACTTAATAACAGCAAAAACGCAGCTTCCGGAAAGGCGGAATAGGTCAAAAATCAGTAAGCAAACCTGCAAAATTCAATGTGGAGAGGGTTTTCTGGTAGGTGCGTGGGCAATACAAGCATCCATAGACCATTGGTCCTGACAATACAGAAACGGATTTCCATTTAAAGCTGCTATCAACAAATGAAATGACGAATTCCTAATTGCGTCAGAATGCGTGTACCTAGAACAGGGCCGCGGCCAGCTTCATCGATGCCCATTATGCAAGGCTTTGACGCCCACTTCGGCGGCAGTGCCGGTGGCGTTGGTGGCGGTGGCGCCGCCTCCGATCCCATGTTTGTTTGTTCCTGAATCTCACTGTTTCCCGCCCGCAATCTCTTTGCGCCCTTTGGTTGCTCGCACTTGCATATAAATATTGCAACTAAAAATTATAAATATAATACTAAAACAATAGGAAATAATTAAAGCAAAAATAAAAAATATATATTATTTTGATTTATTTTTGTTATCTTGATACTTTTTAAAATGTACTTTAAAAATTGTGGAACGAGTACCTGCGCATATAATTTTTAGTAATATTTTTATGGCATGCAATACTTGCGCGCATAATTTTTAATAATAATTTTATGGTATACACTATCTACGTACATAATTTTAAGTAATTTTTTATTTTATTGAAACTCATAATTTATTATTGTATTTTAAAACTTATCGCTTACAATCTCACTGTTAAACTTGTATGATATTTTTCTAATGCATTAATTATTAGTACCTAAATTAAAAATTAACTCTTTGTAGAATATTGGTTATATTTATAAGGGTGAGTTACGATGATCTTTCCGAATGTTTGGCATAAAATAACTATCGTTGTTTCAAAATTACAAACACCCCCTTGATCTTGAGGTTTTTAATTTTTAACCAAGAGTCTGAAATTATTCATTTTGCCCTTGATTTTTTCTTAAATTGTAGAAAAATCAAATAAAGCAAATTATATTATTGCTCATTTTGTGAAAAAAAAAATGTAAAAAACCTCCCCTTGCGCATTTTTGTCCAAAAAAAATTTTAAAAATTAAAAAATAATTTAATTTATATAATGGCATGTTGGTCACTTCAACCATACAAAATGGATGAAAATGGGTTATTTATTATACAGTTTACAACGAGGGAGTATCCGTAATTATGTCGAATCTCATAGGAGGTCATTGTAATTCATCCTATTTATATCGATGATTATATATACATATAACACAAATACCAATATATTATTTTATTTCAATTAACAATAAACTTAAACAAAATGGGAGTAAATTTAATTTTTCTTTATCAATAATAAATTTAATTCTTGAGTACATGTAATTGAATGCAATTAATTTTCTAAATGAACTTAATTGAATAGTTAATTTAATAACGTGACTTGAGAAGTTGAAGGGCATTTTTGTATTATAATAAATTGGTGTAATTGGTATAAAAACTACCATTATGTATTTATAAGGCCCATTCTTTTTTATAATAGTATAGATTATAAGTACGCCCCTTGAGAAATGTTAGTATAAGGAATAATTATATTATCTTCCCCTAAGATTCGATGTAATTATATATGTGGACCTCATGTGATCACTCTTAACATTTATTTTCATCTAATAAATTGAACCCCTTAATTACTTAAAATTTATTAAATTTGTTGATATTAAATATATATATATATATATTGAACGAAAAACCAAATTCAAAGCAATTCTCCTTTAAGAAGTGTGATGGATAATCGTACTAATTTGTTTATTATGTCAATAATATACTTAAATTAATTTTTATATTGAATTTATATTTATAATATGCTTCTAAACATGAAAAATTACTCATTATTACATGCTTTGTACGACGAAACCCATTCTTGAATTGCTAATTTTTCCTGAGATCTTAGTGAGCTGCAAGCTGCTTCTCTTTCATAGTTCTCCTACACTCCTTGAGGAAATTTTGATGTTCACAAGGCACTACATTAATATTGGGGTTTAGATCTTTAAATGAAAGCCCTGTACAGGAGCAATAAATCTTATAGATCATTCAGTAGTTTGCATTGCAGAAGCATTTCATTGATTAGCACAGCTGAATTTGAGCCACCAACCCAAGAAGAAGACCATGTTTGGGTATGTACCAGAGCTGATTTTTTGCAGATTCAGCAATCCCTCGTTCAAAAATGCGCCAAAAGGCGAGCCTTTATGCAAGGCAAATCCTGCCATGCACAGATCATTCACTTTGGTTTACAAGCAGATACTTTGACTTCAAACATGCTGATTAATATGTACTCCAAATGCGGCGCTGTGGGCTACTCTCGTAAAGTGTTCGATGAAATGCGTCTAAGAAGTGTGGTTTCTTGGAACACTGTGATTGCAGCGTACACTCAAAATGGGAATGGAGAAGGGGCTCTAGACCTTTTTGTGAGGATGCTGAGAGAAGGGTCCGAGTTCAGTGAGTTTGCGCTGTCAAGTGTGCTGTGTGCTTGTGCGTCCAAGATTTTAGCTTTTGAGAGTAAACAATTGCATGCCTTTTCTATTAAGGCTTCCATGTCTTTCAATGCGTTTGTGGGCACTGCTTTGCTTGATGTTTATGCTAAGTGCCATCTCATCAGTGATGCTCTTCGGGTGTTCGAATCCATGCTGGAAAAGAGTGATGTTACTTGGAGTTCAATGATGGCTGGTCTTGTACACAATGAGCTTTATGAGGAAGCTTTAGGTTTGTTTCTAAGGGCACAAAGGTCGAATACAGCAACTAGTATGTTCATTATTTCTTCGGTCCTTAGTGCTTGTTCTGCCTTGGCTGCACTAATAGAAGGGAAACAAGTGCATGCTGTGGTGTATAAAATCGGTTTTGGTGCAAATGAATATATTACTTCCTCTCTTGTAGATGTGTATGCTAAATGCGGAAGCATTAAAGAGTCTCATGATGTGTTTTCTGATGCGGAGGAGAAAAATGTCGTTCTATGGAACACGATGATATCTGGTTTTGCTAGACATTCCAGATCTTTAGAGGCTATGATATTATTTGAGAAAATGCAGCAGATGTTTTTGTTCCCAAATGAGGTAACTTACGTTTCTCTGTTATCTGCATGTGCACATATGGGGTTGGCTGAAAAGGGGCGCAAATATTTTGACATGATGAAGAAAGAACACAACTTGTCTCCCAATGTCTTTCACTACTCATGCATGGTTGATATTCTTGGCAGGACTGGACAGCTTAATGAAGCTAAGGATTTAATTGACAAAATGCCATTTGAGGCTACAGCTTCCATATGGGGGTCACTTTTAGCTTCTTGCAGGGTTCATCGGAATGTTGAGTTGGCAGAGGTTGCAGCTCGAAAATTGTTTGAGATTGAACCTAATAATGCAGGGAATCATGTGTTGCTTTCCAACATATATGCTGCGGATGGGAGGTGGCAGGATGTTGCATCTGCAAGGAAGGTTCTTAAAGGTAGTGAAGCTAAGAAAGAGAGAGGTAAGAGTTGGATCGAAATTAAGGACAAAGTTCACTCCTTCATGGTTGGGGAGAGGACCCATCCCCAGAGTGCTGAGATATATTCAAGATTGGGTGACTTGCTGGACGAGATGGAAGAACTGGGATTCAAAGGCTACATTGAGCATGATCTGCATGATGTTGAAGATGATTACAAGAGAGAACTCCTAAAGCATCATTCTGAGAAGCTAGCCTTTACTTTTGGGTTAATGTACTTACCTTCTTATGCACCTATAAGAATCATGAAGAACCTGAGGATCTGTGGGGATTGCCATGAATTTATGAAGGTTGCTTCTACCCTCACAAGGAGGGAAGTTATTGTCAGGGACAATAACCGGTTCCACCATTTTAGGGAGGGATACTGCTCATGTGGAGATTTCTGGTAGTAGTCATTTATATACAAAGCTTGTGTGGGATTACTTCATCCTCCTTAACACAATGGCAGTGATTCAGGCATTGAATCGGTACGATGATCTTTGTCATTTAGAATGGAGCCATCCCCTGCCTTTTGCTTTGGTTCAAATGAGTTTCTTTGGCTTGTGAAATTCAAGATACTGAAGTATGGGAACCCTTACTACTGAACTCACTAGATCGCCTCTCTCTATGGCTCTAATTTGGTGATGAATCCAATTTGCAGCTTCAAAAACTATAGTGAACCCCTGCTCATGCATGGAGACTCTCTCTCTCTTTTATCTGAAAAGGTACTTCTAGCAATATAGAAAAAAAAATTGTTAGTCCTTTCACATAATTATTAGTTACAATTTTGCAGAATTAGATTAGCCGCGAAAGAGTTTGATTGTCAACCTTATCCTCAGTTTTGCCAGTTTAATAAAAGATCGACTGATACATGGAGAGCTTTTCGAACCCCAATTATATCAATTCAAGTGAAGCGTTTAATATCCCAGTTCATTTTCATGGCTCTGTCTTCTGTTTTGAACTTTATGTTTTCTGATTTCGCAGATAAATACAATGTCCAAGTGTTAGCAGTGGCGTAACATTCCGTTTCAGTGATGCAACCATCAATGGCACTAAATATAACCAGTCACCAGTGCATCACCTCAGTTATACAACCATCAGAGGCAGTGTCCAATCAAGACTTGTAAGTTGTGCTCAATCATTTTTGTCCTCCTGTATACGGAAAAATGAGCGAACACATAAACTACATGTAGTATTACTGTTATTTGATAATGAACCTCTGATTCTGATGATGATCGAAGTAATTTCATAAGTTGTGTTGAGGAGAAGCCGATTGCAGGCCGCTTCTTCTCCAGCTGATGCAAATAAGTGATAGAAATCAGCCGATGTCGCATGTATCTTGATCTCTGTGTGAAAGGATGCTTTCTATGGTTTCTACATTCTAACTTAATGGTAGCTTCAGAAAAAAGAGCATGAAGTTGCCCTTCTTGGAGCTTATTTTAAAGGTTGAAAATATGTGAATTTATGTTCATGTTGCTAATAAATTAAAGAAGGTAAGAACATAGAGTGTTTTCTTTTTTAATATAGACAATATTAATTAATAACGAATAAATTACGAAATCAGAACTCAAAAGTGATACAAATACCTCATGAGGTTTGTAATTTTTAACCGAATGACTGAAATTGACTATTTTGCCCTTGGACTTTTTATTGAAATTGTAGAAAAATCAATCGAGCCAAATTGCGCTATTGCGCCTTTGTGTAAAAAACCTAAGAAACATCTCCCTGCGCATTGTAGTTCAAAAAAGTTTAAGAATTAAATAAAAAAATAATTCAGTGGATAAGGGTATTTTGGTCAGTTCACCTATACAAATGAATGAAAATAGGTTATTTGTTAGATAATTACAAACTTCATAGGGATATTTATAATTTTTCAAACAACGAGAGAGTATTTGTAATTATGTCTGATGCAGTGGATAGTAAAATTGAGACTACATACTCAAAACAATCCTTCTAGGAGGACTGCTATAGGAGAATTGTTTTAAAAATTATTTAAGAAATGAAAAGATTTTAGAAATCCATATAAATAAAATACAAAATTATTTTATTCAGAGCAAATCTTTTCCCTGTAATGAACATCTTAAACCAATCTTTCTTTTACAATAATTGATACTTTCACATGGTACACACTACATTACATTATTTAAACCAAGTACAATTATAAAGACTCATATTACAATGTAATCAGGGTAAATTACATCTAACTTCCTCCTAAAATTACCCTTAATTATATAAATATTTCCTGTTATATATAAAAGGGATAATTATATTTACACCCCCTAATTTATGGTCTATTTACATAAACCACTCATGTTTTTTGAATAATTACACATACACCCACTAGAATGTAAGCATCATTTACATAAACCACCCCTATTTTTTTAGAAAATTACTCTTACACTCTTCAAAAGTATCGACATTATTACATAAATTACCCCTATTTTTTGCTATCAAGGGTGGTCTTGTAAATAGACTATAGGTCAGGGAGTGTAAATGTAATTATCCCTATATAGAATTACAGATATACATGCTGAGGGGATGTTAGTGTAATGTACATTAAGGATTGTTTGTGTAGATTTCGTCATTGAATATAGAGTAGTTACAACTACAATCTTAAAAAGTGTACTTGTAATTTTACAAAAGACGTAAAATATTTATGTAATTAAACTTAATCCTATAAAGTGTCGATGTAATTTGCTCTAATTATTACACTGTACTAGAATTACTGAGATTCCTTTATCTATATTATATATCAAGGCTCGATGCCTTAGAAAAATTACTTTTGTTTGGCAAAATATGGATTGACCAATACATCACTACTTATACTTTTTCCTTCCATAAATAACTATCTTTTTGGTTAATTAATTTTATCAATAGTTTTTAATTTATTCATTTACTTTCAAAGTTGATTCCATGTACAAAATTTAGGATTAAATGCATCTTTCCTGTAACTATATCTTATTTTTATTTTAATTCTTTATCTTTCTAGGATTTTAAAAAGGTCCTGTAGCTTTTTAATTGTCACGATTTTGGTCCTCATTCTGCTGGAATTTCTTCAAAATTTCCGAGTATTTCTGACGTGGCATTTTAAATTGGGGAAAGTAATTTTATTAGTTGATTATGTATGACGTGGCAATTACATGGCTTTCACTTATTAAAAAAAATGCGACGTGACATTAAGTTATATTATTTGTATTTAAAATAAACATTAATAGTTTTTATATTGTTTTTACATTTTTGAAAAAATAAATTATTTTTTCTTCATTTTTTCAAATTTTTTTTCTCTTCCAATTATATATCATTAACTAATTTAAAATATTATTTTAATCTAAATATATTGATAAAATATATTAATTGAAATATCAAATACAAAAATGAAAAAATACCATTAATAATTTTCATCATTATATGTATATTAAAATGAAAAAATACTATTGTTATTATCTCTAGATTTTAAAATTTTAAAAAATATTTTTACTTGTTTTTTAAGCAAATGAAAATAATAAATATTTTTCCTCTTCTCAAATTTTATGTGTATATATATATATAGATATTACAAAAAATGGAATATATATATATATTTATATACACATAGTTGGCGGCGACGGTCAACCGCCGCCTACCTCTAGGCAACGACAACTATCTCCCAGAGAGGAAAAGGGGCATCGTCGTCGCCAAGGTTGGGCGATGGCGATGCTTGTTTTTCTCTCTAGGCGAAAGTCGCAGTCGCCTAGAGCGTCTCTTCCTTTGTTTTCTGGGCCACTGTCGTCACTCAGATTTTGGGCAAGTCGTTGTTGCCGCCAAAGCGAAGGTTGGCCGCGCTGCCGCCTTGTGTATATATGTACTATATCTAATATATATATATTAATATATATAATTAATATATATATTACAAAAATCACTTTCCCCATTAGAAAATATAATTATATAATTTAACCCCAATCCATGTCATTTGGATGACATGGCTACTAATGCCATGTCAATATTTTTTTTAGAGTAAATTGTGGACACCCCCCAATCTATGGGGTCGAGAGCACTTTGCCCCCCAACCTTTTAATTTTTACACCGTCCCTCCCAACATTTTATATTTTTTGCACATCCTTTCTTTTTGCATTTTCAGGCAACAAAATAGCCAAAATCCGGCAAAGTGAAATACACGCGCTTGAGGGCTGATATTTTAAGGGCAAATTTGTAATTTTTTCCCCTTCTCCTCACCCATCATTTAAAAAACACCAACGGTTAAAAAAAAAAAAAAGAACCTAATATTTTATCCTAATTTTTTTACTGTTGAGGCGACGAGAGAACTGCTGTAATGGGATGGAGATTAAGAAGAGACGATGATGGAATGCCATCTGGAAGATAGGCGCCCGACTATGGTAAGTACTTTCCTCGATTTTTTTTTTTATTTTTTATGGTTAAGGATGCAATGTGGTTGGAATATGGTTGGGTTGCTGTTGTTTAATCGAATGGTGTTGGGTATATTCTATTGTATTTGTTTGTTGAAGTTGTGAAATCTTGTGAACGGTGGAACCTTGTTTATTGGTGTTAGGGTTGCTGTTGTTTAAACTGAGTGATAGTTTATTGATGTAGTGTTTGTATGTATGTGTGAATGTGTTGTGTGGCTTTTAAAAATAGAAGATGGGACCACTCTGTTTGCTTTAAAACTTGTCTGCCATATGTTTTCATGGCTTTGATTATTGCATAGGTTGTCGCATATTGCAGGCCCGAATAGTGAATGCTTCACTATTAGAATGCACTATTCTGGACAGTTGTGTGACTTTGGCCGTAGGGTGTATGTAGGGGGCAAAATAGCTCATTTTGACTATTGTGAAGCTGATGAAATATCATTGCTTGAACTGTGTGAAATGACCAAAGAACTGCAAATAGATACAGAATTAGTGACATTCTATTACAGTAGAAATGACATAAATGATTGCAACTCCATCAGCTTGATGAGCACAAATAATCATACCTTAGAGCTAATAAATTTTGTTGATGAGGATAGAATGATTGGAATCTTTTTAGATCATGGGCATGGGTCAGAAAGAAGTGTTAGCCAAGGTGAGTCTAGTTTGAGGGAGCCTGATAGTGGTGAAGGTTTAGACTGTTTTGGTCATGACTCTGAAATGGCTATTAATGAGGAAAGGGAAGAGGGTGTAAGAGCTGAAGAGGGGCAAGGGAGTATGGTTGATAAAGAAGATGTGCAAGAGTTGGGTAAGGGGATAGGTGGTGAAGACAAGATGCAGGTGTTAGAAGATGAAAGAAACTGTATGGAGAGTAGTGATGAACAATCCATAGGAAATGATTCTTGCTACTCTGATGTGCTGGTGGATAGTGAAATGGGCTTGGGAGATGATGTCAGTGACTGGGGGATAGAAGTGAATTGAGGTGGTTTACAAGCTAAGGGAAAAAATTCTGTTGTGACCACATCTTCTAAGGGTAAAGAAGTTAACCAACATGATGGATTTTCAGTGTTTAATCTAAATCTAGATAATGATGACCCACAGTTTGAGGTTGGCCTGCGCTTCCCTGATACTCAAGCATTTAGAGATGCAGTAAGACTACATTCCATTGTTAATGCAAGAGAAGTTGTATTCACCAAAAATGACAAGAATAAAGTACAAGTTAAGTGCAAACATGAATCTTGTCCTTGGTATATTTTTGCTTCAAAAATTCATGGAGAGGACACAATGCAAGTGAAGACATTGAATAGTGTACATGAATGCACAAGAGTGGAAAGAGTTTCTGCAGCAAATTCAAAATGGTTAGCTAACAAATACAAAGACAAGATAAGCAGTGATCCAAAATGGCATGTTGATTCGATGATGCAAGTGATGCAAAAGGACTGCAAGTTAATGTTTAGTAAATTTCAAATGTATAGAGCCAAAGGACAGGTTGCTAAAATGGCTGCAGGCAGTGAAGATGAACAGTATGGTATACTCTGGAGATATGCTGCTGAAATTGTCAGAACAAATCCTAATACCACTGTTAAGATTAAAACAAAAGAGGTTGGGGGTAATTTGCATTTCAAAAGATTTTATTACTGTTGGGGTGCTCTGAAAACTGGACTACTGGATGGTTGTAGGCCTCTAATATGCCTTGATGGTTGTCATTTAAAGACTGTTTGTGGTGGAATACTTCTGTGTGCCGTAGGGATTGATGCCAATAATGGCATGTGTCCATTTGCATATGCAGTGGTAGAAAAAGAGAAAAAAAGTTCATAGGTTTGGTTTCTGGAGTTGTTACTGAATGATTTAGAAATTCCCACAGATAGTGACAAGTGGACAGTAATGTCAAATAAGCAAAAAGGCCTTATAGATGCTGTTGATATGTTATTGCCAAATTGTGAACATAGATTCTGTGTACTGCATCTCTACAACAATTTTAAAGTTGCACACAAAGGCATAGCTTTAAAAATGATCCTATGGAAACCTACAAAGGCTTCAAAGAATTGTTGACTTTGAAAAGATACTGTGTGAATTGAGGAACAGAGATAAAGAAGCCTTCAAGTGGTTAGCAAAAAGCCCTGCTGCACAGTGGTCCAAGGCATATTTAGAACTCATTCAAAGTGTGATCTGTTGTTGAATAACCTGTGTGAGAGTTTCAATGCAACACTTGTGACTGCAAGGAGCAAGCCAATCATTGATATGTTAGAGACAATTAGGATGATGTTGATGAAGAGGATCTATGTTAAGAGGGACCAAATGAAGAAACATAAAGGCACATTATGTCCAAACATACAAAAGTTGATGGAAGAAATGAAGAAGAAGAGTATGGAGTATATTGCTCATTGGAATGGCCATGACCAATTTGAGGTTGAAGGGTGCTATGGTGACAAACATACAGTAAATTTGACTGAGCACACATGCAGTTGAAGGAAATGGCAGTTGACTGGGATACCTTGTGCACATGCTATTTCTGGCATGTTTTTCATGGGATACAAACCAGAGAACTATGTGAATGATTGCTATAAGAAGAATGTGTTCTTGAAGGTTTACAGCCACTTAATGATGCCATTACATGGACATGAAGAGTGGCCTCAGTCAGAAAGAACCCAATTGTTGCCTCAAATTACAAAGAGGATGACAGGTAGGCCCAAGAAGCAAGAAAGAAGGAAGGGAACAGAAGAACTTGTAGAAATGAGTCAGAAAGCAAAAACTAAGAAACTTGAAGTCACAAATTGTGGGCAGAAGATTGGGAAACTGGGAAGGCAAGGTCTAAAAATGACATGCAAGATATGTGGTGTCCAATGCCATAACTCAAGAACATGCCCACAAAATCCCAAGAATCAGTAACAAGAGCAGAATGTGGAGGTGCCTCCAGCAGAAAGAACCAGAGTCACAAGAACTACTGCAGCTGTAAGTTACAATTTTCAGACTTCATTTTTGTTTTTCTGTATCACTAATGTTATGTTCTTTGTAACAGAAAGGCAAAAGAAAGGCAAGTGCAAGGAACCGAGAAGTCAACAAGACAACTAGACTAACAAGAAGCACTGCAGCAGTAAGTTACAATTTACAGACTTCCATTATGTTAGATATTTGTTATTTGCACCAACATTTATCAAGTTTCATTGTTCAGTTGCAAGGCATCCAAATTGAAGCATTGCCTATGAGTCAAAAGTCAGTGACTGGGCCATTGTCTCCTAATAAAATAAGAAAAAAAATGGTCATTACATCAAAGGCCAAAAAGAAAGACAAAACTCCAGCTGCAACAGGTCCAAGCACTACTGTAGAGAAGAATGCCCAACATCCAAGTCCACCAAGTGCAGCAGGTCCATCGACTGTATTTCCATCTCAAACAATGTCCAACATCACCACAGATCCAGTTAAAGAATGCACTAATGTTGATGGCCATTTTGAGCTACCACCAGGTTGCCAACAACAATGAAGGATTGTCTTGGTGTTTTACTTACTTACTGTTTTCAGAATATGTACAGCCTTGAATCGGCTTCTTTTGAATGTATATGGAACAAGTGCATCTCATGTTAATTTCTGCATTTGTATAGCCCTGAATTGGCTACTTTTGAATGTCCTTTGAACATTGCAAGCAATGCTTCAAATCAATGCAAAGTTTCAGTTTTTGTTGACTTAAAACAGGTCCAAGTTCCAGTTTTTGTTGTTGTTTTTTCCCAATGGATGAATGTTTTCAATTCTAGATTTGTTAATTGCAGTTGCACAGATATTTTAAGGGCACTAACAATAAGTAAACAAACTTATATTTTCATTCATAATCAACCTAAAAGAAACCTACAATTCCTTAACAGAAACTAACATGATACAACCTAAACAGAAACTTACATCATACAACCTAAACATAAACCTACAATTTCTACTTCTTCTTTCTTTTTTCACATCATACAGTACACTAAAATCAAGCAAATACATATTGCCCCCCACATTAGTTTTTCCTTCTTCTTTTTCTTTTTTTTTTTTTTTTTTGTTTTGCTCTTCTTCAAGCTTGTTTATCCGTCGAATCAAGCCAGAGATGATTTGTCGCGACCTCTCACACATTGGAGGATCAAGCCATGAGAAGAAGCTGCAACCCCCCACAACCTACCTCCAACAACAAAAAAAATAAAAATAAAAATACATGAAAACTTGAGCAAAAAATGTTATATTTCTTGCAACAAAAAATTCACTTACCCTGAATCTATCACAAATGGCATAGCGTTGACCTGGATTCAGATTTGTCAAGGATATTTTCTTCACCGATCGTCGACTACAGTAGCAGCTTTCATCCATTTGCAAAGCTTTCCCCTTCCCAAACGTTCACAACTAAATTAGGGCAAATAATTTGGGGGCTTGGGTTATAAGCAGCTGCTCTAGGCGGGAAAATGGGCAAAAATTACAAATTTGCCCTTAAAATATCAGCCCTCAGGCGCGTGTATTTCACTTCGCCGGATTTTGGCTATTTTGTCGCCTGAAATGCAAAAATGAGGGTTATGCAAAAAATATAAAAGGTTGGGAGGGGTGGTGTAAAAATTAAAAGGTTGGGGGTCAAAGTGCTCTCGACCCCATACGTTGGGGGGATGTCCGCAATTTACTCTTTTTTTAAGTTAAAGCCATATAATTGTCATGTCATGCATAATCAACCAATAAAATCACTTTCCCCAATTTAAAATGCCACGTCAGAAATTTTCGAAAACCTTGAAAAATTCTGGCGAAAGGAGGACCAACATCGTGCTATTAAAAAGCTACAAGACCTTTTTGGAACCATAGAAAGATAAAAAACTAAAATGATAATAGAATATAATTATAATACCAAAAATGGCTTCAGGGGGTGTTTGCAATAGCTTCTCCATTATAAATTTTTGAATACATAAGTGAAAAGTGAAAAAAATTAGAATTGAAATGTTTGAAAAATAAACTAAAAAATTAAGCACTTATGTTGAAATTTACTAATTTATCCCTAAATAAAATTATACTATTTTTCTTTATTTCTTTTTCCTTCCCCACTTTCCCCCTTTCTTCTCCATTTATATTTCCTCCATTTTTGCTACTACCCACCCTCCATTTCTTCACTGCAATTATATATATATATATATATATAGACACTTATATATATATATAGACACACAGTGTGGTGGTAATAGTGGTGACAGAAATGGTGACGATGATGGTAGTAGTGGTGGTGTAGCAGCGATGA
This sequence comes from Sesamum alatum, assembly GCA_034509735.1. Taxonomy (NCBI): domain Eukaryota; kingdom Viridiplantae; phylum Streptophyta; class Magnoliopsida; order Lamiales; family Pedaliaceae; genus Sesamum; species Sesamum alatum. The sequence goes on along the minus strand of JACGWO010000002.1, from coordinate 46,544,957 downwards.
TGCTGGTGGTAGTGGTATTATTGTAAAAATATGGAGAAAGAAAAATGTTAAAATACCAAAAGCTGGAAAAAGCACCTATTTTGATGATTTGAACTTTTGCTGAAAAAAAAAACTAAATTTCAGCTTATGAGAAGTTGAAAAAAAAATTCTAAACACTCATTGCAGCTTAAATTAAGCCATAAGCGAATAGTCATTTTTTTCCAATTTTTGCAAACACCCACTTAATCCACAAAATTTAATCAGTTATTATTTTATTTTTCTTTTATTTTATTCAATTAAGAATATAATAAAAAAGTAAATTATATACATGCAACGAGTTTACTTTAATTGTTAACTAGTCATCGCTGCACGCGGTCTTCGCGAGCATATAAAAACGAACTGTGTGAGATGTAAAGAAAAAAAATTGTGAAGAAATGAGAAAAAAAAATTAGTAAGAAAAAAGAAACATGGAGTAATGTGAGAGAAATGCGGGGTAGTGGGTTGAGAGAAAAAATAATAAAATTACTTTTCTGACCAATAACTTTTTTAGGAAAAGAAAATGATTGAAGGGTAATTTTGGACATTCAAAAATTGGTACGCCAAAATATTTACTTTTATAATAGTATAAATATAAATAAAAATACAAAGGTACAATCAATTACTTGCGATATTTTTTTCAAAAAAAAATTGTAATACCAATAAATTTTTTAAAAAAATAATATATCAATTCAATCAATACAATAAATAAATACAATAATTTACATTCAATAAGACAAACACTCCCGTTGTCCCACACATTATAAAATTAGAATCTATGACATCGAACTTGCTTTAGCCATGTCGAAAAGGCTTACCGTGAGAGTTGTGTGGGATTGATGACCGCGCCACCCAACTGGAAAAAGCTTCGACCGGCAAAAACAAGAAAAGGGCGACTATAACTTCAATTTTCTGGTGGTAAATGGAACTGGAGAAAGGCGTACAGAGATGGGTTGTTGACATAACTGAGTGGGAACCTTCGTCGGATGAGTTCTCTCAGGCCATGTCTCTTCTTCGCCACCACGAGCACGCCTCCATCACCAGGTAATTGCTTTTTAACTTTAATTTTTCTGCAATATATGTTGGAGCTAAAGTTTATCCTATTTGTTGGAGTTTTAAGCAATTTGTCGGTATTCTGTGTTCTTGTCATTTGAGGAGCCGGAGAGGAATTGTGTGTGCGTTGAGAAGTTTGTCAAGACTTGAGAGTTCGAATTAATGTGTCTATCTTTGTGGGTATAAGCTATTTAGGGATAAGTTTCCTGTTTGTTGGGTTTGAATCGATTATTTAGTTTCAACATTCTTGTCAAGGAGTTGTATGTGCACTGGAAAAAGTTCGATTGTTTGGTAAAAGAGTTTGGGCATGAATTTGAATTGATGTTCAATTGTTAGGTTTGTGAAATTGGAGGATCGGAAACGGGCACTTGTAAGTCGGTTGCTGCAGTATGCCTTGGTGCATCAAGTGTTAGGAATCCCATTTGATGATATCGTTATCAGACGAACTCCTGAGGGAAAACCCTTTCTGGTATAGCTACTTTTTATCTAAGTACCTTTGTGCTATATTCCTTTCATGCTTGTAGATTAACTAGGTTTCTATGATGGGAATGTCGGCCTACTGATTGCATCCTTCCTACTCTAACTAAGCTGAGGTAGAATTACATAGTCAGGTTGGATGGTTATGTTGTAAACTGTGGAAGGACAAAACAAGGAATAATCATATGCGTCGAATGGAAAACATATGTTCATGTCTGAAAACACAAGGCAAGAAAACTATTGCAATTACAAGTTTTTATTGATATGTTCTATTTTAATTGCAATGTATAATGAAAGTCTCAGATACTTTTTCTTCAGGGCTAGTGATCTGTGTGGATGAAGATTTGCTGGTACAATCACGTGTTTGTCCCTACCAGAATTAGGTTGATTTGTAAAGCTGTTTCGAGGATTTTACCCCTAAGTTTCAAATGAAATGGTGTAATTTGGTTTGTGTTTCACAACAAGCTGGCACTTTCAGAAGTGATAATGATGAAAATTATAGCGTCTTGTGGTGCTGTTCTGTATGCCTTCCCCTTTCTTATTGTTTCTCAGAATCACTTGGGGTCTAAATGGCCATTCTTCTAGTTCATGTACGCTTCAGCAATGAATATTACAATAGATTATGTTGATGAGATTGGTATTATCCTTCTCTCTTGTTAGTTGCATAAGAAAACAAGGGATAGTTATACTGTCCACCTTTCTTATTTTGACTAACTGCACAAACTTTAATTATAGTGACCTAGTTTGCTAAATTTCAACAATCGAAGGGGGTATTCATAATTTTGGAACTAATAGGGGAAATTTGTGAACGTAAGCAACATTAAAAGTCTGTCAATTATCCCATAAAATAACATGAGGCCTCTTCAAAATAAATTTACTTCTTTGCAAAAATACATGGATATCATTTTGGAACTGTGTTTTATATTGTCTTGCCGCTTAATAAGAAGACATATTGCGAGTAATAGTTTCGCTTTCTCTTTACGTCTGTCATGTTGAATCAGGATAAAAATTTCAATTAAGGCAGAATATTTTCTACTTCAGTTTTTGGAAGGAGGATTTGTGATGCATTTATTTAAGTTGACCCGAAGCTTGGATTTATATCCTTTATGTGCATTATTTCATCCAAATGCTAGCAAATAGCAAAATGTTGCTTTTTTATCTGCATTTTTTTCTGTTATGTTAGCAAATAGCAAACCTTCATGGTCACCACTACAATTTATTTTATACATGTTCTTCTATCCTTTCCTGACTAGGTAGGTGAGAACGTGAAGTTGGGATTTCCAAATTTTAACTTTAATGTATCCCATCATGGTGACTATGTTGCAATAGCATCTGAACCTATATGCCTTGTGGGGTTGGATATCGTTTCTCATTCCATTCCTGTGAATGAAACAGCTGAAAAGTTCATACAGAGTTTTTCATCATACTTCTCTAGTTTAGAATGGTATCGCATCCTCAATGCGGGCTCTTCTGATGAGATGCTGAAATCATTTTACAGGTATGTCACTCTCCTGTGCCGTATTATTCTACCAGTGACCAGTGTATGCGATCCTCTTGTGCATAAGTTCCTTTGCTATGGCAAATTACTAATATCATATTCTACCAATGGAAAATATTTATGCATGACAAGACTACTAAGACTGCCGACTCTTTATAGTCATCTTGCTTTATACGAAACATTGTAAGCATCATTCTTCCCCTTGCAATTTTTAATTAAATCTGAACTCTGCTGTGAAGATACAATTTGCTAATATGATAAAAATGTCCTTGCATTTCTTTACTTCTTGGCTTTTTCCTTCACCGTCCCCTTCTTAGCAAGAGCATAAAGATTTTCTTTGAGGAAGCAAATTCCAGTAACATAAAAAGAAGGATTTGGTTAAGGTTAAAAATGGTGGCAAATCTGATTTAAAGAAGTAACAAGCTACTATTCTCGTGTTTCTGGGTCCATAATCACCAAAACATTATCATCACTAGTACCTTTTTTGTTAACTTATTTATTCCAAATCTCCTATTTGATTGTCCTCACTGTATATGAAAGTTAACACTATGAACTCATATCTTTGGGAAGTACTTGAGATCAAATCCTCTTTGATCTCAAATACAACAAAATTGAAGCCGTAATCAAAGAAAGATAACTGGATTGAATATGAGAAGAAATAATGCCATGTTCACTTTATTGTTCCTCTAAATATACTTCCTGCCCTTTTGGGTTTCACTATGTTAGTAGTAATTCATGCAGATATTGGTCCTTGAAGGAATCTTTTGTCAAGGCCTTGGGTAGTGGTGTAGGTTACAAGTTGGACGATGTGGAATTTCACCACGAAAGCTGGGATGATATATTTGTCAAAGTTGCTGGGAGAGAGTTGAAAGATTGGAAATTTTGGCTTCTGGAACTGGGACAAAATCATTCGGTTAGTCTTCACCTAGTCCAACTTCTTCCTTTTTCATATTTGTCTATTATAGCTTCTGGCCTCTGGGCCATTCTCAGTCTTTTGTAATAAATTACTGCATAAATCCCTTGGGGCCAAGAGATAGGCCTTATTTGCTGCACCAGAACTAAGTGATTTTGAAGATGGTCTACTGAGAAGTTGACTCCTAATGGCAGTTGTTTGTAAACTGAGTTCTGTCCGTAAAAGATAACGACTATAGGATCATGCCAATCATTTCACTACGTTGCCCGTCTCGAGATTTTACCCCATCTTGATTTTGCACTTGATTGTCCATGGCGTTTGTCAATTAGACAACCAAACTATCTCATTAAACGAGTGACCACTGATACGTAGCTGACGTGAAGTGTGCCAATGACATTGGTCACAAAACCTGTCGTATTTCCTTATAAGAACTGTTTGAATGATATCAAACTCAAAGGAAACTTAGAATCTGAAAAAGAAATTTCAAACTCTTGCCAGCATTTTATGCTAGAATTTCAGATCTATATCGAACTCATTTGGAGCTAAATTTTATTCTTTTGAGTGCAATCACACGCGCATCTGCGAGCAAAGGACCTTTATCGATGAAGATCGTAGTTTCTGAATGCCTCTTTTATCCCAGCCTTCAAATAATTGATCTGGCCTATCAAGATAAGATGGAACCACATACCCACGGACATTCTTGCGAGCAGACCACTGAGTATACTTGAAATATAAACTCATGATGAATATGAGATTATAGTTTGCTATGTTTAAAAGTCTAAAACTTGTCTTGCGCAATTGAAATTGACTTATTGTGGCTAACAAACATGTTATGATTCAGGGCTATGAATGGATGTGTGAACTTCCTTAGTTTAGATAATTTGGTCAATTAGCATATTATTATCCTACTTACTACAGAGCAAATAGCATATTATTTTCTGCTTACTTGTAATCACTTCCACCAAAGGCACAACGGGTCAGCTCTAAATCGTGTTGCATTCACCTCTGTGCTACAGGTATCCATTGCAAGAGGTCACCCGAGGACGGCCATCACGAGTTACAAGAGAACACTTAAACAGACCGAGTTTGATGACAAGGAATATGATGTAGGACTCCATCTTCCAAATGCAAGTCTTAAATTTCTGACAGTCAAGGATCTGTTTCACTTGTGCTCATGATGTATCAAGAAACAGTCAAGATGAAGATGTGTCTGAAAAGAAATCAATTACTCCATGATGCAGGAGATGATGGGGGGGGGGGGGGGGCAGATATGGCTAGGAAATGAAGTCATGAAGATCAGTCCAGCTGTAAGAACTGCACTAAACATGGAGGAAACAACGGTCCCTGCAAACTGTCGTCTTACCTCGTTGCTGTCCTACTCCAAATTCAACATCTTTTTCCTTTCCTAATAGAATCAGATAAGTCATTTACTTCATTTTTTGTTTTCTTTTTCGTGATTGTTGCACCATTTGGAACCAGGATTCGGCAAAATGTGAATGCAGAATCGTTAATCTTTATGATTTGTTTCTGGTAGTATGAACACTAAAGATGTATTGATGGCTTAACCTTGTGGCTTGGGCTAAAAGACTCTGGTCCTGCCAATTGGTCGGAAAGTTGTTTATGTGATCAATTTTGTCAATTTGGATTGGGAATATAGCATAACGATTGTGCTATTGGTCAATGTGCCCTGGGCGACATCCCAACGGTTTTGGGCTCAAAATTACACGACAGGAAGTGTTATGTGCGAACCAGGGTCTGCGCACGACGAGTGTAAGAGTGCCATTTGTCAATTCATTGATGCCAATATATATTTTTAAGGAATGTATACATGAAGTTTTGTTTAATTATACGTAAACTTCTTAAATTTGGATAATTACATTTAATACTCTTATCATTTCTTATTATCTAACAAATAAACCCAACCATTTTGCTAACGTCAGCATAAGAATTGAATGAAAATTCAATTTTACTCCTTACTTGATTAATTTAACTGTTTGATGATTGTATAAACCCTCCTGAAGAAGTTTGATCCGAATGCAAGTACATGTTTCTAAAATTATATATATATTCACTAAACTGATTATCACCCCACATATAATCTTAACTGATTTAATAAACGATAAATTTTAAACTAATTGTTCATCTAAATTTATAAATATCTCTGAAAGTTTAATTATATTTATACAAACTCATTGAATATATCTGATTTATATTTACTCATTTTGAATATTTAATGTTTCCAACTTGTGGTAAAATTTTACACAACCGTATGCCATGGTATTTGATAAGTCTATTACTTCAATTTAATTACCTTCAAAATTTTAGAAATAGTGATAATTAAAAAATTATAGGAAGGTCCTATACTCAATCAAACTTGGGGGAGAATTCATATAATTATCAAATACTTATATCACTCAACTAAGAGATGAAACCTGTTTGCTGATCTCAACAAATTCCGTTAATAAAACTAACAACAAAATTTGTTTGTTAGACAATATCAAAAGTGAAAAATACTAAATAAAACTTGTCAAATTTGAACAAATCTACCTATCATAATAATTAAATCAAACTTTAAGAGAGTGTGATGTCATGAACCCTATCTTTTATTAATGAATTGGCCGAAACCAAATGTTAAGATGTATCTATTTTACGATAAGAAAACCTCTAAAACGTCAATTGCAGTTCTGCAACAGCAACTAGAAATGAAATTACTAACAATCCGAATATAGAGAAAATAATATTTACAAATTTAATTATAATTATACATCTATGAAGAATAAAAAGTAAAAATTAAAATCTTTATATATCTATTCTTAAATTTTAGCCATGAAAACTTTTGAATTAAAGAAAAATAAAAAATTTTAAAAATAACGATAGGATACTGAGTCCCAGTTACCAAATCAAGCATGAACCGATAAATAAAATTTTTTATTATACAGAAGTCTCGAGGCGCAACGCCCCAAAATCCCAAACAGAAAACGAAGGCAATCAAAAATTTCAACAATCGACCATCACAAATTAAATAAAACGACCCTCGATGATCAAGCATACATACTTACATGTATATGTACGATAGAAACATGATCATGAGCCAATCATGAGTTCCAAACATAGGCAAACGACGAATTAAACTCTGACTGAGAGGTACGTAACAACGAATTTTAATGGCTAATATATAGTTTAAGTAATCAAAATGCATACCATCTTGTGATCTCTATCAGTCAAGCAAACTGATAGGCAAGACCAACAAACTTAAACTCATAAATGTACAAGTCACAAAAATCCCAAAATCTAAACTTATAATCAGCGTCAAGTAGCAGCAGGAAAGAACAAGTAACTAAAAGGGAACAAGACGATCTTCATGTGAAACAGTAAGCAGATATAAATTTATATGAAAAAGAAACATCCATACAGGCAGACCAGGGAAATATCAAACTGTGACATTTTCGCAGGTAAACAATTCAGGGAAAGGGGGAATAATGTTTTTGCTTTAATAGTAAAACGAGATACAGCCATGGAATTAGGTACCTGGCAATGGAATCATGTCTGTCTCTGTCATGAATCGCTGCAACATGGAACCCCAAATTGCACTTGAAAAGATCTGAAATCACTGCTAGACAAATGAAATATGATGTCGTTTGCAAGTATGACATGAATTTAACTAGGGAAAAAGTAATCACCATAATACTATAAACAATTCAAGCTTTTAATAAGAAGATACGACTCAATACTTTTGATACTTCTGACATGGAAACATTGTTTGAAATACATAAACTTGCAAGAATTGCCTGAACAATTTTCTACAAAGTAATTCCATAATTACAACTGGCACACTTCGCCTAGACGAATCTTAAAGGCAGTGCAAACCAACGAATTCCCCAACCCCTTAAAAAACAAAAGAAAACCACTCTTCTGCAGCCAGTTAAGTCTTCCACAAGCTGTACAATACGAAGTTAATCTTAAAACATATTTAATTCTGCAAGGTCATCCATAGGTATCTCAAGGCCAATGGAATCATGGTCTTGTAACCCATCCACATCAAAATTGAACCAAGAATTGAGATCCTGTGCTCCACCAATATCAGACTCTACACCTAGTTCCTCTATACCGTCTATGTCATTCAATGGCAAATTAGCAAACTCCATAGAATCCATATCGTTCGATGAGACTGGGGGAACATTACCAGAAGACATAAATCTAACATCCTTTTTCCTGTTACCGCTATTTGCCGATTCACCAGAACCACTAGCTGACGGATGTACGGAATTTGTTGTGTCTGTGAATTTGTTGACAAACCCATTTGCTGATGTAGAAAGCTGAGCTGTTTTTTGTTTGGGCTTTGATTTTGCTTTGCGCTCACCCTTAGAGCCACCCATTGACGACCGTCCAGCCTTGACTACGGTATTTCGGGTTGATGGGTCTCTATCTCTGTCCCTTTCACTTCTCTTTCCCTTTGCACCATCCAAAATGCCTAGAGCAGATGAAGCTCTAAAGACAGCCCCGCCAACATCATCAAGCAATACTTCCTTTCTCTTTGCTCTATTTGATATTGGCCCATTTCTTGCAAAAGCTTGATCAGTTTGAGGAATCAAAGTATCAACTGAACAGCCATCTGCATCACCACATAAGGAGAAGGTTCAGTAAAACAAAGTAATTGCCCATGAGCTAGCAACACGAGAATAAAAATCAAAAGGTTCTAAGCGCAATGTCATATTTCATGCATAACTCAGAGCTTTATACAGGAGAATTGAGATGGTAAAAACAATTAGCATACTGTAACTGTTATGACCATTCACTGGCACAACCATCACTTGGTGGCTGCATTTAAGATCGAAGTGCTTACCATTAGCACCTGCCAGACTGGCACCAGTAACCTGATCTATTTCATCAAATCGAGGAGGTGTGGCAAAAATGATATCCCGCAGTGCAGGTTCAGAAAAGCAACTTGCTCCTGAGTCTTCAAATTTCCGGCATCTGGCTAGCGTCCTCTTTAGAAAAGCCAAAGCAACTTGTTTTGACACCTTCGCAATCCCATGTTTAGAAGCAAAGCTTCCTCTAGTTGCCTGTCAATCATTCCAAGAGGCATTTTCACTATTCAAATCTGGAGGTAGCTTTGAAATTTAACATACAAGGATGAGAATCAGTTCAGCAAGTCTACTTGATAGCACTTAAAAAGAAACTGAAGTACATTAATGAGAACCTAAGGTACTAGTGAGCTGCCAAAAAACTTGGTTACAATGAAGCCCATCTTCTGGGAGAAGCATTAATTGTCTGAGGACTTCAGAAAGGTCTAGACAGTTCCCACCACCTGAACCAAGGCTAAGTGCATGTCAATGTGCAGCCTGCCTATTAGATGAAGTAGTCTAGTTTTCTGTGATTGTTGAATAGGAACCCACCTGACAACTCTTACAGTAACAAATTTATACCCCTCTTCAAGCTACAGCAAAGAGATTATCCAGACCATATTACTCTGTCCCAGAGCACTAGGCTTCATATGAAGTAAATTTCCAACTAACCTATTTGAAAACATTTTATCAGCAACACAGAGCTTGATTGCTAAAACAACAGTTAGCTACTTAAACCTACAAAGTGAGAAAAAATATATTTTGTTCCTGTTCGGTTCTTTACCGAAAATCAGAAGATCTTCATCCAGTACTATCAGTTAACAGTTGAAGGAAGGGGAATGTGATATTTCGTAACTTAGATGTTGAGGCCTGAATACCATGCTCTGACCATAATTGCTGATGCCTGTTAGGCCATGTGACACCTCGTTTAAACTTCGTCAAGTCAGCCCCTATTTAGTGTTCAAAAGTTATTACCAGTTTTAAACTAAAGGTGATTGCACCAACAACAGCATGTCAATTTATCCGCAGGGGCGTCAGAGGTTCAGCTGAATCGAAGGGAGCATTCAACTGAGGTAGTCAGTTTAATAACATATTTTCATCATAATCTCCAACTCCATCACAATCTCCATTAAAATTTACTGAAAAAGATTAAAAGCTTCTGGTCGAGTTCACAAATCTCTGTAAAGATAATAGTTGAATTTGATATGCTTGACATCCAAAGTTCTGAATTGAAATCAGAGCACAATATTAGGTTTTGGTCACAAATCCCTACTAACAAACAGCTTGAAAGACTCCAAAGAAAAGAGGACACACAAATGGCAAAATAACATCATGAAGTTTTCCTCCCACTTAATAGATCACCAGTCACTTTCTCCTTTATGAGGTCCTTTCATAATTAACCTTAATTCATGAAAGAGATAAGATAAAACCAACTAAATATGAATGACGTGTATGTTCTACTTGTGGGCTTATAACGCTCTATAGAAGAATGATTCGAGAATAATTCATACTGACCAAAAGTTTCTTGTATGCCAACTCAACAAGTTTGTCCATTCCAACCTGTTCAGGGTCCCTGAGGTGCCAAACAAAATTGTGTCTATCATTACAGGAAATGAACCATATTGTTACATTAATCACACATCAGTTAAAGGCACATGAAAAAAGTCCAAATAACATGTATTTTACCTTCTTCCAATGTTCTTGCCTTCTTCAATAGCCATGTATATTTTATCCAAGCAGGACTTCTTCTTCCCAATCTGGAGGTTAAAGCACAACACAAATGAAGTATACCAAGTGAATTTAAGATAAATAGATATACGGCAGATTGCGTTAGTAAGATTTCAATAAACAAAAGAAGGAAAAGGGAGAAAAAAAACATATGACCCTTTGAACCATATATGGCCAGCACCGAAAAAAAGAAAAAGTAATCAACAGTGTGCAAGATGACCTGTTCATGAAGTCCCCTCTCTAGCTGAACAATTTCATTGTTAATCACCACCTCATCTTCTTTATCATCCAAAGCAGGCTGTATGATGACAAACAATAAGTAAGGCAAGAAAGTGATCTTTACATGAGGAGTAAAGATGATTGAACATGTCACATATCATCAGATTACATATATACATACATATATATACACATATATGTAAGTAGCAGTACTTCTGATATGTGAGAAAGGACCGATTCCATAGATGAAGGAACAGGACAATGAAAACTTATGATCAAAATCTGCTACTAAAAACCCAACTATTACCACGGCTTTCACAAATAGACCAATGCCTTGTAGTTCTAGTATGAGCTTTTCTTCAATCCCCATTTGCTCATATTGGCCGTCAAAGGAAGAAATGCCACAATTATTTGTCTGCATATTTTGGGGAACATAATCACATCTTGAAAGTCTAACCAACACTTCAACCTCAGAGTGCATATATCCGCTGTCTCTTTGCAGCACCTCTTGGGCATTAGAGCTCCTTTCAAAGTCTGCATTCCCATTACAAGAAAAGATTATGTGTGCATTACCATTTTTCTGAGTTTGAACACCAAATGTTGGCTCACAGAGGTCCAGCTTATCCATCTGTTTACTTTCAGCACTAATAAGAAGGCATGAATCATTAACTGAACCCATAGGTCTCCCAAATCCAGTTTCTTCAGATTCTTCGATCTCGTCTTCCAGAATTACGGCTGAGAGTACCCTTTGATAAAGTGGAGTAACTATGTCATATCTTTTCTCTGCTTCTGAGCACCCAAATACAGAAGAATGTTGAAGTTGTTCAACAAATTCCATCCCATCTGAAGAGTTCTTCAACCCAATTTTATTTTCCATGTGTCTATATCTTCCAAAAGAGAGAGAGTCAGGTGCTGCAATTTCTTCAGGGACATAAGCATCCTGATATGAAACAAGTGTGCTCTCAATATTAGAGGAAATAGATTCACAAATATTACAAAATTCAAACATTTTCAAAGAGAAATAGCACAGCAGAGTAAGTGCAGGGTAAGTGGTCCATGTGTTACAATCCTTAGTACAAAAGTCCCCACAGGAATTTTTCCAAATTGGACCACATAATTATAAGGGGGATAAAATTTGGACATAGGCCAATACATGGCTAGATATGATGGGAGATTGCAATTACAAACCGATTTCCACTGAACATCATTGCCATGGCTACAGTTCTGATAATAACTTGTCCATGATCCTTCAGCCAATTTAAGCTGATCCAAGAAAATGAAAAAGAAAATTATTAGGAATCAGCTAGCCATAGATATCATATGATCTACCAATATGTTGACCTCATCACCTGTTCTGATAAGTATGATTTTTCATCTGGGCCTATAGGAGTGAACAAGGACTCAACTGTTTTCCAGAATGCACTAGGACATGCACTAACTGCATCAAGCAAAGATAAAAGTAAATTATTCACCCAGCATATTTTGAGACAAGTCGTATGGTAAATGTGATAAAAAGGAACCAGTAATAAATGCATACGACTAGAACTGCAAGCAAGATTAGCAGCTGCTAAGAGCTCCTCACGGTCGTCCTCTGATTCCCCTGAAAAGTAGTCATACATTACCACAGTACTTGTGTAACAATAAAATTCAAGAAACACAAACTGATCCTAGTTCACTTCTTTGTTCTGTTCTGCATATTGAACAATGAACATGGCTACTGGTCACTATCAAGGGGACGAATGAAACAGGTACATCTAAAACAGTTCAATTAAGCAAGAAACAAGTCTTTCGAAAATTTCGCAGACATCACCTAGGTAACATGGGAAAAGAAAAACAAAATTCGGAATGTACTTCCAAACAAATCCTGTCCTGGAGTGGACATAGTCCATCTAAACAGCACCCAGTAGGGGCCAGTTCTTAGATATCTAGATGCAGTGGTCAAAGGCAAGCATAAGCATTACCAACAGCCCATGCAGTCAGAGCAGCACGTGGACAACTAAGAGTAGATACACTGACAGAGAGAAAAAGTGAATCATCAAAAGGCTAAATGGCTACTTCTCCAATGTTGCATTGACATCAAAGGCATGCAAGGCAAGGAAAAGACAAAGCTATATCCACAACGAATGTTCCAACAATGCGTTACGTCAAGGCTTACCGCTACAATCAGGGGAACCCCCGCTAGCCATGTGGCCAAGACGAGAAAAGCCTTTTCGCTCTGATAGCTTCTTTAGAGGACGACCCGACTTGCTGTAATAGTAAGACCAAACGCCTTCATGAGTAAGAGGAAACAACAAAAAGAAACATAGAAATTTATGTCAGATAATCTGTGAGGAAACTTCCAGCACCTTCCGTTCTTATCAGAACTGGGCCTTGCATTTCGTAGAGGTTTGGTTGGCATCAAATTATCCATCTTCTCTCTAGTGGGCGAAATGCTAGCCCTAGAAAATGGTGAGATTCTTCCACTACGCCCTTGTCTCCTCACACCCTCACCAATTTCTTCTTTGACCATAATTTTATTCTTTTTCATAGGAACTGCGGAAGTCCCAACATTCTGAGCAGCATTTCCATCCTTTTCCTCCACATCTCCACAGTCTGAACCCTTCTCCTTTATTCTGATTTCACCAGCACCAGATTCTTCACTTTCAGAAAATCTTGCAGGAGAAGGAACATTTTCAAGTTTAAGTTTAGTATTCTGGTTTCCACTGATTGAACTCTTGGTTGGTAGAGAAGCATTGGTACCACCAGAGCTCAACCGGGAACTGAAATCTGAAGGTGAGCATCCCTCAGATTGCATCTGTACATCATCGTGGTTTGATACAGGAATAAGGTTTGTTCTCCTCGTTCGAGAAATCTTCTGTGGCCTCTGACCAACCCATTGAGTTATGGGTGGAGATGATGACCCTGCGGGTATAGAACGCTTCCGGTTGTTAGACCCAGCAACTGTAGGAGTTTTGTTTACAGCCTGGGGCTGTTCCCAGCTCTCCAAAGTTCCGGAGACACGGGGGTTGTTAGAAGCTGAATGAGCTGCCATAGAGCCACTTCGTGGTGCCCTTGAGGCCTTCCCTTTTAATATCGGACCAGGACCCAAGGCATGGTTGTCTTCACGACTATTCATCCTAAATCAAGAATCCAGCACCGGTATCAACCATATAACATCCAGTTTAAGCTCAAACAAAAACATGATGCTGGACAACCAACAGCAGATGGAGTAATGTGCTAAAGATAGATCAGCAGTATGCTAGTTATTTCAAGAATCACACAGAAAAAGGGAGACATGTACTCTACCTAACATTTACTCTTCCTAAGGGCCGCTCCTTAGTTGGTCCAGCAGAAAGATCCCTTGAGAGTATGGATTTTTCTTGTTCAATTTTCAAGGTTGTGCGAGCACTAGAACCAGCAGGAGAGGATATCGGATCTAATTTGTTACTGGCACCAGAAGCCCCTGATCTGTCAAACATATTTCCAAGAGCAAAAGCCTCATATTAAAACCAAACTCAATCGAAAAGAGTTAAAGCAAAATGGCCTCAAGTCAGGATATCAATTTGGCTTGAATAAGACCATGATTGATTCAGTGAGTCAGAGAAAAACCAAATTTTCAGAGTCGAAGAAAGATGTACCAACAAATAACACTATAAATTACACAATACAGATAATTGAACCTCCTTTCATAAAGATTTGGCAGAAAAATTGTGAAAATTAGTCAATAACTTCTTAATCTAGTGATGCCAAAATCATTTTTGGGAGGAACAGTGAGCATGCGGTTTCTAAAATCACGAACTTATGAATTTGTTTCAAAGAAATATACCCGAAGGGCATATCAGTTTCAAGAGGATAGCACCAACAAAATTAACTATATTATAATACAAAAATTTGTTCCAAATAACTTAAACAAAGTCAAGATGGTAGGTTCTTGTTTGAAAGCAGGTAAAACGTCGATAACTAAGTAAAATAGGCAGTGGACGAACCACTCAAAACTCAGCCAAAATACTACTACTCAAAACTTGCTTGAGCTTGGTTTGTCAACTTACAAACTACAAGTTGAAATTCTACCACAAAATGATGTTGATGCTTGGCCAAAGTCAACTTTATATGCTAAGAAATGATAAATTATATAGAAACCGTCAAGCTACTTCCAGTTCAACCAATCCCACTCCAACAATTGGTTAACTAATAACTAATGTAGCTCACATAATATTTAAGCTAGTTAAAAGAATTTGAAACCCAAGCTTATAAATGGGTGTTCAACTCCAATTGATTCATCCCCACTCCCATAAATGACTAAACTGCTCCAATGATTATGCACATGCACATGCACATATAACATGAAATGCTTAAAGCTCTTCTAGATGAGAAAGGAAGTCAAAATTTTAAAGCATGTAAACCACTTCCATATAAATCAAGGATTGTCTCGAAGTGTTTAGAACATGATACTCAGAGAACTCCAATAAAATATATCAAAAAAGCATCCAACATATCCACGAAATCAGATCCACACTACAAACAATGAAGGAATGCAACTCCATCCTATACACCAAGTTCCACAAAATCAATTCTACCTTGAATTTAACACCCAGGGAACTATCTCCAATCTACGTGATCCTAATAATAACAATATGCCAACAGCATAACACAGAAAGCAATGACAAATTTAGCAAGCAGCATAATTGCAAGAAATATACGTATCTTGATTTGTATAATGGACTCACTGACCTGAAACCATGTGTGGAATCACCGGACTGCAAGCTAGATTCACTAGGAAGCTTATGATGCATATTTCTTTTCAGTTCACCATCATTCTCAACAGATCTTGAAAAGACAGCACCAACTGAGCGTTTCCTTTTCATTTTCTTGTCCCATCCTTCTCCACCAGCAGGTAATCTTCTTATTTTTTCCTCAACCATATCAGGGTCTGCATTGGTATCTTTTAGCTGGTCTCTTTCTTTTGACACCATCAAAGGCTGCCGTAGTGCTCCACTATTTCTGCATTCTGCCTGAAAGTGGGGAAAACATTGGTAACTTTTTCAATAAATCAATGAAAATAGCACCAAAAACCTACAGGATAGGAGGATAAATGATAGGACTGGAATAATTAGCTAGGAAATTATAAAACACAAAAATGTCCAATGAGAATTAATGTTCATTGTGTAAATAGATTATAAGCTTTTAAAAATTGTTACAACCCAACAAAAAACAATGCGTTCAAGTGTAACAGAATTTACTCAATTTTAAAGAGATACATCTTAGTAGTTACCATATATTATATTAAAATACTTGATAAAGATAACAACAAATATCTACTCATTATTTCAAATAATTTGAACGAGAAGGTCATATTAGAAAAATGATTTCTTTTCTCTTTGGGGCTTCACTCTATGATCATGAAAATATATAATTGAAATCAATATACTGTTCACCAAAATTGTTCCCCAAAAGTGGCTGCCAAGATTTCACCTACATCATAAGCTATACTTTTTTTTCCATAATATGTACATTTATCACTCAAAGATATCAAGGGCCGCAAGACAAAATGTGTGAGTTGACATGTGCTCTAGTATTTTATGGTAAGGAAAGAAAGCAATCTTTCCATGGCCTTTATGGCCCCTGTAAACTAAGCATAATGCAATCAAATAAACATGTCAGCACTGAGCACCAAAGAAGAGACGTGAGATTTTAAAGGTGGCAGCTCATATTGATCTTTTATTTGTTGAATAGGAAATGTAGATCCAAAAGCAGAAAATGCTGGAAACATTAAAAAATTAATGCAGTTACAAACCCGAGTTTCTGCTACTGACGTCCGTAAGCGCTTATTAAGTCCAACACTCTTAGGCCGATCATCAAACTTCTGACTTCCAAATTCTGTAGGGTTACGATGTACCAAAGACCC
The DNA here is from genome assembly GCA_034509735.1 of Sesamum alatum. Lineage (NCBI taxonomy): Eukaryota > Viridiplantae > Streptophyta > Magnoliopsida > Lamiales > Pedaliaceae > Sesamum > Sesamum alatum. The sequence goes on along the minus strand of JACGWO010000002.1, from coordinate 46,528,326 downwards.
AATTTTCAGGGTTGAACCAGTGCGTTCATTTGTTAGCATATCATTCCGTTGCTGCTGCTTCTTAGAAGACACGGTCTCACAATATTTGTTCAACTTATTTAAATGATCATCCAACTTTTTTGCTCTACCACTGGTCGAAAATAAGAATATAAGATTTTAGAATAAAAGATCAGGTGAGGAGAATAATTAAATGTCAGGATGGCATGAGGGTTAATCAGTTTGAAGATAACCCTTGGGTTTAAGGCCAAGTTTATCAGTTTAGCGCAAATGTCTCAAATTATGACAAAATGGCTCAAACTATGACATAACAAAGAGAGGGAAGAATATAATATAAATGCCCACTTAATTGTTATAATGTCACAGTTCACATCAGCACGACAAGAAAAATAGATGCGAGCTGACAATTTTAAATGCATTGACTCAAAGATCCCAGCACCAGGGACATTTGGCAAAGAGAACAACCACAGCAAGACAAAGTTTACCTGGCTTTAACACAAGTGTCTGCAACACTTGCTCTCAATCGCTTCAACTCCTCCACAGCCCCAGGAGAAGAATTCTTCAGATGAGCAGCACCAAAAGAGTTGTCTTCTGAACTGCTCCCAGCAGAAGAACCAAGAACCCTCTTTAAGTCACCAGACCGTGCATTCTTTGGATCACCCATAACAATCGGTTCCAACATCAGGCACTGAGATAATGTCGTCACCTCTCCTGAAGAGGTGGCACTAGCCCTAGAATTTGCTTTCCCAGAAGCAAAATTCCTGCTATCGGCACCATCTCTGAAACTTGTAGACCTATCCAAAGTGGGAACAGCATATCCCCTTTGCCCATTTTGGAAGTTCCCTGCAAAACTGGAGTCAGGACTGGCTGACGTCAACTCAAATCTCGCGTTTCCAGCCATTATTAATTACGGTGAAAATCTCATATTTATAGAGTCGATTTCCGCTCAAACATTTGTCAGCTACTTTAGCAGCTAGTAACTAGCAAAACCTAGCAAAAACAAGTCATCAGGAGCATCAGCAATCATTAAATCATAGTACAACTTATTGATCAAAATAATTTCCCGAGCCAAGAAAGGAAAAACCCAATTTCAAATATCCTACTACTGCAATCCACCTGAGAAATTTTACAGCTGAAAAAAGTGCCTAGAAAGCAAATTTCTAAACACTTGCATGACCAAAAACAACATTTTCATAGAACTTCAAAAATCCCTACGACCTAAAAGTGTCCTGTGCCTTCACAAACAATTCAGATAAACGTAACATTACCACAAAAAAAAAAAAAGAAGGAAAAAGAATATCAGTGAGATGTACGCAGAAAACTAAATGCAGAACATGAAAATCCAACAACTCACTCCACAGCACTTCTTCTTTGGTGATCAAATAACCAAAACTGCGAACCCAAGTGAAGTTCATCAAGAAGAGCCAATAATCATTAAACAAAGACACATTTAAGCGCATCACCAACCACTAACTCGGATTTCCAAAAATAACAATAATAATAATAATAACAGTCAATCCACCAAATTTAGCAAACAAATTCATAAAATAGAGCAAACCAAGACCTAACCGGCGCACCAAAACACTTCAAGATTTCACTCAGAGAAACAAAAACACTAACTGAAAAAAGCGCAAGATTAGGGTTTATCAACAATTCCCCGATTCTTCAGAACTCAAAAAAATTACACAACTTTTAGCTCAATTCAATTAAAAAAACCATTAGTAGAGCCCAGAAGTCAACCTGCATTCGTCAATCACACGGATCAAAAACAGAGAAACACAGTGAAAAGAGAGAAAAAAAAAAAAAAAAGGTACAGAGAGAAAGCTCGTAGAGAGAGAAACTACGGCTGTAATGAAACTGTGCGTCTCCTTTTCTGTTCTCCTTTTTATTTTGTTTTTATTTCATCGCCGAAATATTTTGGGCGTATATATAGCATAGTACGGTTGGTCCCACTTACTACAATTTAGGGTAAGGAATAGAATGGATTGGGTGTAGTACAACCTCCCTAAAATTTAGGGTTCTATTTTATGAATCTAATTTGGGTGTGTTTGTTTCTAGTTGGGATTTGAAATGGAATCAAACTCATGGTTGAAGTCTTAATTTAAAGAGATCCATGCTTGGACAAAGATATACTTTCTAGTTAGATGAATAAAAGTGGATTTTCTACTCGGATAATTAATGAAATCTGATCAGGGTTTAATTTTTACACGTGGAGATACGATATTAAAAGGATTGCGATCATTTCATCAGCTCTTTGAGCGAAAAGGGAAAGTTTGCATATGTTTTTAGAACCTCGTATATTGATCTTTATCAGAATATGAGTAAATATCTCGACTCAACACGTGTCTTTTTGGAACTATTGTAGAATGATACGATCTTGTCTAAAAAGAGTGTATTTATTGTGAGTTAAGTTTATTTATTCTTGTAACGCACGTCGTCTTCAACTTTCAAATATCTACATGCAACAAGCAAACTTTTTATAAGTGTTCGGTTTTTTTTTTTTACACTTTCAATTGAATTTTAAAATGTGACTATTTTCGAACTACGTGTCCTTTGGACCCTTCGCCCGCTTAGAAATGGATTCAAATCACTGACGTAAGGACTTCCAGTCTTGAGTTCTAATCAAGTCAACTACCTGAACTACTTTCCTAAAATCTTTTTTTGTCATTGAATAGCACGATACCATAATTTTCATCTTTATTTTTATGATACTAACCATGCACTTAAAAAGATTGTTTTCTAGATAGGTATCATTGCATTATTAATTGAAAATCTTTTATATTTAGGACTCCGCATATTTTAGTTTCTCGCTCATTTATCTTCCACCATATCGATCTAGAACATCTTTAAGTCAACTATTAGGAAATTCAATTTTGCATGTTCTTAAAGAAACTACTTGATATTTAATTTGAAATTGATTGGTAAAACTCATTTGACTTCGATTCGTTAATTTAACAAACCGCACTTGGACTTAATTTTTCGTTTGATAAATTTTCAAGCTCGATTCGATTAGCAAATAAATAATAAAATATATTTGAAAACATCAAACTATTCGAGCTCGAATTATGTTCAATTATAACAAAAACTCGTTGGAGCTCGTTTTAATTATTAACCAAATCAAGTTCAAACAATTTTTTTAACTCGAATGGTGCAAATAAACTCAAACATCAATAAATTTGACTCGATTCGACTCATTTAGACAAAACGTCCACCACAGGGCACCATTACGCAGCTTTATTTGAGCAGACGAGACAACTCAAGGCTCTCTAAAGGATATCACTAACATTCTTTCAAATGTGGCACGTTGCTTGTCTTTGGACATTGGTTAATTTAATAATATTTCCTTTTTATTTTCAAAAAAAACCCTCGTATTCTCATAATAATTATAATAATAATAATAATATAATTAATTGCAATCAAGGAGAGCAGTTGCAAATTGATAAAGAAGTTGCAATGAATTCTGAACGGTCATCAGTATCATGACATTGTCATCCCAAAACCACGACAAACGTTTGCAACAGCCGTTCTATTGAAACTTCAATTGATAAATTTACAGGGGTTTTAGCTAAAAGAAGTGTCATTCCAATTTGTCGCAAATACTATCGCTAATTTGCGATACTAGTAGGGGTGGATATTTGGATGGGGTTGTTCAGGCCTCGTTCGAATTCGAATTGACGAGTTCAGTAGATCGAATATTTAGACGGGCTCGAATAGTCCTGGAACTCAATTAATTTAATTCGAGTAGGATTTCGATAAGAGAATATAGAAAGACAAATACTAGCAAGAAGGAACAAGCCAAAAGCTTTACCCCTTGCAAACAATCACGTTTTAGTCTTCTCCTGTGAGAGTCCTCCATTTCTAGTGAACACCATCGTCTAGCTTTAGGCAAAATTGCAAACTTAGTCCCATAGATTAGGCCCACTTTAAATTTGACCCCACACTTTTCGAAATTTTAATATTAGTCCCATGTTTCGTTAAAAATAGCAAAAATAGTCTCAAACTCTGCAGAATACACCCTCCCCACTAACGCCGTTAAATAATTAACGGGGCTTCTGCACGTTAGGGAAATTACAGGAGAAATGAGACCAAAAAAAATGGATTATTCGCTATTTTTCACTTATATTTTATTTTTTCGCTATTGTTGAAGTAGCCATAAAATATTTCATCAATTGTTTTGCCAAGTCACAAACGACAAAAGTAATAGCATTGTTCATGTACCATCAAAAACACTTAAACACTTCATCAAAAAAATAATTAAACCTATCCCTGAAAGTTGACAAAAATATATGGCTTCCATCCTAATCATAATAATGTAACACAAGGCGAAAAAATGAAAAAGCGAAAAAAATGAAATATAAGTGAAAAATGTGAAAAATAGTGATCAATAGAGAAAAAATGAAATATAAGTAAAACATAGCGAAAAAATCCATTTTTTTTGTCTCATTTCTTCTGAAATTTCCCTAACATGCAGAAGCCCCGTTAATTATTTAACGGCGTTAGTGGGGAGGGTGTAGTCTGCAAAATTTGGGGCTATTTTTGCTATTTTTAACGAAACATGGGACTAATATTAAAATTTCGAAAAGCATGGGATCAAATTTAAAATGAGCCTAACCTATGGGACTAAGTTTGCAATTTTGCCTCTAGCTTTACAAACTATTCATGGTCATAGTAAATACATTTAAAGTTTGTTACTCGTTTGCTCACCTTGTTGCTTGTTTTGGTGTTTGCTTCACAGTTTTTCAAGCTCTTCTCTACCAATATTACAATAATTTCTTTCTCTTTCATTTCGATCTTCATATGTCAAAGTGTGATGAATTTGGAACTCATTCCAAATCTCCATCCTCGTTGAATGTGGGCTTGCCTCTATCAGATGCTCAGGGCATAAAAATACTTGATTCAATGCAAAATCAGGTCAATAATGATCATATTGAAAATTTTGAGCATGATTGCGATGATAATATAGATAAAAATATTGATGTGGGTTAGGTCCAAAAAAAAATTTGGCCAACCCTGCTTCTTGTTTATCTTAAGCCTAAGAAGGCCCAACTTAGGGCCCAAGAGAGGCTAAGGCGAAAATAAGCCAAAAATATACCAAGAAGATAGGTGCATATCTCACATGGGTTGGATTAACCCAATCTAAAAATCGACAAGCGAAGATCATAGGATCAAGGACACATGGCATTATCCCTAGAATACATCATGCCATCCATACATGGTGGTAAGTTATAATACTCTCCACCGAATCTTTACGTATCTTAAATGCTCTACTATTATTGTGTAGCTCCGACTTATTGATCTACATATTAGTACTTGACCTGAGTTGGAGGGTTATCGTTGAAGGCGACTCCAATACCTTTGACATGTGTTTGTGATTCCAGGCTTATATCCTTTGAACCTGAGGAGATACACGACAAGTAGACCCTTGGACCTCATCATATATAAAGGAGGAAGAGGAAATATTAAATCAACACATTACATTTAAAAAAAAAGAAAGAAAGAAAAAAAAAAAAACTAACTCTAGGGGTATTATCGGCAAAACAAAAAATGGTGGCGCGGTGTCATAAACCGTCATTTGTGAGTGAGAAACGTATTTCCTTTATATATTAGTATAAATAACAATCAAAAGTCTAGGCAAGAATATTGTAGTAGATTGGGGCGAAACCAAGGCATGTCAAGCCCTAAGAGGCCGTCAGGGCTTGGACTTGGCCTTGGTCTATCAAGTCCGAGGCCCCTAACATTTAAAAAAAAAAAACAATCGCTCCCACCTCCCCATTTTTAAATACTCTGTCCTCTTGTTATTATGGTTATATATTTCAAATTTTTACCAATTTATTTCTTTTGTTTGTTTTATAATTTGTTTTTATTTATAAAAAATAAATTTTAATTTCTTCAAATCATTTTTTAGTTCTTGTAGAGAGAGTTGCCTACCGTGTGAATGAAAAAAATTAAATTGTTTATGCCAAAATTTTGTTGTCCATTGTTCGAATTTTAAATTAGTTTTTTATTATTTTATTTGAAACTTTTTATTCAAGTTTCAGGATAAATAAACAAGTTTAGATATAGTTTAAGAGTATAAAATTTAATTATGAAATTTATAATTATATAAATATAGATTTTGATTTTTCAAGGCATCAACAAATTTGTTATTAAGAGGCTGCAAAATTTAGCGAGGTTTTTGCTAAATCAAGCACAGAAGCAACATCAAATGTGAAAGAAGTAAGATTGAATGTGGAAGAAGCAAGACTGGATGTGGAACGAGAACATATATTTCTAGATCTTCTAAAAGTACTATTACCCAAAAAGAAGTACGTGTTGAATTTAATAAGATGATATTACTGCGGATCTTGGTCTTTGAAAACCAATTGATTGCAATTAGACATTGGGTTAGGGGGAATATTTGCTAAAAGGTGAGTGTCAACCAACGGGGCAAAGTTGTCCTAAAAAGCAATATGGAAATACTAAAGTGATCTTGCAACATTTTCATAACATGCATGCTCGTGGTTTTAACTCGCCCTCGTTATTCGCAGTAATAGATATAAGAATTAGTTCTATTTATATAATTATATATTGGTATTTAATTTCCAATAATTTATATTAATTTAATTTTTTTATGAATTTAATAGTTTTATTCACCAACTAGGGCTAAACCAATTTTTTGGCTTTACCACTGGTAGTAGGGAGAACAAAGCCGACCAAAAATTACATGGAATTAGACCTCTAAAGAATCACTATGATCTTGCAAGAAAAAAACCCCAAGAAGTTGACACAAACATGAGTGTCTTTTCAACCAACTTGTATAGAGACATCTCTTGTTAATTGGAGATTAAAACTGGATTTCCAGAAAATCAGACGAAGATTTATTGAAAGGCTTTGTGTTACATGTGTTACAATTTGAAGTTTTAAAACTTCAAAATATTTTTAATTTTTAGATTTATTATGAAATCAAAATTTAAATTTGTAACACCCCATTTAATTGTGTAACACTCCACTAATGATCATTATTTCTATTTTAATTTTTGGGTGTTACATGTCCTATTCTAACACTATAAATAGGATGTCTTAGGGGTCTAGGTAGATATACAACTCACTATTTTCTTTGCACTTTACATTCTATTCTTCTTACTATATATTTGGGGCAACTTGATAAGGTCTAGTTCTCTAGTCTTCTTGTGAACGTGCTCACAATAGAAGACACCGGTTGTGACCTTTTGGGTTTTATCTTGGGGTGGTGGTGAGCCGACAGTATCTGCACGGAGGGAGGCCATCACGATCTTAGGACAGCGTCAAGTGACGTGACTCCTATAGGCCAGCCATTTAAATTTATTATATACATATATTGCATGCATTATTTATCTTGATTTGCACAAATCTATTTCATCTTTAAATTAGAAATTTTCCACAACAACATGTGGGTTGTGGGTGAACTTTCATTTAAGACAATTGAGAATCTGATATTTAGGCATTTCATTGTTTGTTATTCCATCAAAAAGGATAGTAACAAAAGATACTTTTAATATGTAGGTGAATGAAAGAGCAAGACTGAGGACATTTGTTAAAAATCAAGCTCAAAGCGTTTCATCACTATAGACACTCTGTTGACTATATATGTTCACTGTTTATTTTATTAATGATCGTTGGAACATAAACAAAAGAATTATCACTTTTTTTTCAATTATTGGGCACAAAAGTGAGGAAGTGGGTAAGGGCATTGAGAAATGTTTGCTCGATTGCGGTATTGCTAGGGTTTTTTCTATCACAACTGATAAACATCTTCTAATAATGATGCTATCATTTACTTAAAAAAGAAGCTTGAAAGTTGGGGCGAAAATACCTTAGGTGGTAAATATGTGTATTTAAGATGTATGACACATATAATTAATCTTGTTCTGTATGATGGTTTAAAGGCTTGGAATGAGCATGAAGTTGTCTCTCGTATTTGAGGGTCATTATGTATGTTAGGAATTCTCCAACTAGGTACAAAAAATTTATAGAATGTGTTGAATTTGAAAAATTAGAAATAAAAGAATTTTGATCTTTTCGGTGCCGAATTTTGTAAAAATTGCCTGAATATATCATGTGCCCCTCACGATTTTGGCATTTTTATCCTTTTATCTTTTTAGGGGTCACAAAAGAGTCCTGTAACTTTTTGACATTTCGCAATTTTGATCCTTCCTGTTAGATAGCTTGCACATAATATTCCATGTCCCACATGGAAGGTTTAATTAAGCTTTAAGTGCTTAATAAAAAATTATCCAATTTCAAGTTTAAAATAAAAAATTGGAATGAATAAATCAAGAAAGAGAGGGAACTTATATATATATATATATATATATATATGTTATTTAATATATAAATTCACTTGGCACTTGGACACGTGCACATTTATTCAGTGAAATAAAATATTTTTTATTTTATTTTATTTTTGAAAATTATGTTATACAATTATTTTATTCTCTGATAAAAGTTGCAAATAATAAATGAAATTTTGCTGAAAGAAGATGTCTTTTTTGGAAATACTTTAAAGACTGCAAACTTTAAAAGCTACAACTTTAGAGTTGTTTTTCTAGAAGCATCTGTTCAGAAAAGTTATTTTTCTGAAAAGTTAGAACTTTTAGAATATAGAGGTATGATAAAGAAATATATATTTTCAGAAAAGACACAAAACATCTATATATAGATGTTTCAAGTGCCAGATTAATATACTTAATTTTTCATAAGATTCTTTCACTTCACAGTTTACTTTTCGAGTTATTCTTCAAAGGAGGTTTCCGGAATTGCTGTCCGGCAAATCTCGGTTGGTTTTGTCGTATTCTAGAAGTGAGTTTTCTTAACCCGGCATCAACCATATAATGGGGGCAAATTTCACTTTACGGACATTGAAATCACGCTTCAAAACCTCTTCAGAAGTACATAGTTCGCCAACACTTTCGGTGCCAAACTTTGCAAAATCATGTCCCACGTCACCTTTTTTTTTTTAAAAAAAAATCCATGTTGGCAAAGTGAACCAATTAGAGCAAAAACAATTTAAACGAACCACCACATGAAGCGCACATGATTTATTCCGGCGACGTTTGCAAATCGGCATCGAAAGGATCAAAACTGTGAAATGTTAAAAAGTTACAAAACTCTTTTGCAATCCTAAAAAGATTAAAAATAAAAATATTAAAGTGTCAAAATTACAAAACAAAAAAAAAAATTATTTAAGGCTAAGAGTGTCTAACATTTAGGTGCTAATCGAAGCACTCTAACATTTAGGTGCTAATCGAAGCACTCTAACAATTAGAATTAATGCTTGAAGCGTATCTTTCTCTTACCTCTAAAATTCGGAGTTTTGAATAATACTCGCTTGACTATCTCTTGCTTATCATGCTTTAACCCTTGTGGAACTTTATGAAATGTCACTTCTTTTCTTCTTATCCATTTAAGATGCACTACTTTGGACATTTTTAAACTCTGTCGAAGATGAAAGATCATTGTTTTTTTTTCTTTTTTGATAAATGATATATTACTAGTTTAAAATAACTCAAATCAACTTTAACTCCACTTTTTTTTTTTTTTTTTTGGCAGAGAATCAGTTAGAGATAAAAAAAAAAAAAAATCGTGTTAAATTTCAACAATCTACAATTTCTATTCTTATGCGCAATATACTTAAATAATAATGATGTGAGCAAAAGTTGCTCATCCGAATAAGTCCAATTCAGGATCTTTTGAACTTAGTTTTCACAAGCCTTGGAATAAGAACCTGCAAAAAACACATTAACACTCTGACGCCCAAGTCAATAAACGGTGAAAGAATGAATAATTAAGAGTAAAGAACGCAACAATGAGTGACAAATAAGTGCTAAATGCTTGAGCGAGATTGTGTTCGTGTGTGTAAGTGTTGAGAGAATGTTACCCTTTACCGGGGGAAGAATAGCCCTTTTTATAGCCTCTGCCCTCCTCCGGTTGGAATAGTTTGGTCCCTTTAGGACTTGGGAAGGTGGTTACAAGCATGGATAGACCCCAACCCCAAGAGGGGTCTTCTTCCTTCAGGTTGAAAGTTTTGACCATTGGGGGAGAGTTATCCCCCAAGCGGGCAGGACTCTTTCTTCGGATAAGGTCCCCCACATTCCTAAGGGAAAATTGGGATGGATCAAATAACTCTCCTAGATCCTAGGGCATTCCCCTAAGAGGGAGACCATCCATTATTCGAGTTGTCTTGGTGAGGTTTGGCCACGCGTCAATTAAGTTTCTCCCAGAGCTGACTTGGCTGCTATGCATGCAACTTTTTCTGGGGCCTCTCATGCCTTCCCCTCTAATAGACCCCTTCTAGAGGCTAGAGGCCAAAGTCTTGGTCCCTTGGGCCTCCTGCAGCCTTGAGTTGTTCTTGAGCTTTTTTCCACGTTGGGTTTCTTCTTGGGTCTTGTATTTTTCGGTATATCATTCACCCCCCCTCCCAGTAGGTGGGAACCAATGCCACCTCATTAGAGTTAAGGTCTTGGATGAGAGGGAATCTCCTTCCTTGAGGCTAAATACCCTCGGTCAAAGGATTGGCCCCTAGCAAGATCCTAAGACCCCCTCCCAGAGGGTGAGGTACCTCATCTTTCCAGCCATTCGTCGTTTGGTTGTAGCCCTTACCTTTTCTCAAAGCTAATACAACCTAAAATGACTTTCGTGTCTAGACGAAATTATAACCGTCGGTGCCATGATGGCGCGTGGGTACTGGTTTTGGGGGTGCGTCATTAGCCGTTACTGGTAACCACCGCCGTGGGTAATCGTCCTGGTGTGACTACCAATTAGGTGCAAGTTCATATGCGCCTTTGTTGTCCTAATTCCCTCTCATTTCCTTGGGATTTCAAACTTTGCATTTTTCCTTTACATTCTGACGCTTTCGGAGCCCTTGACCGTTTCTTTTTTCTTCCATCTTCTTCACATTTATACTTGTAAGTACATAGTATCTGCGTGTTTTTTCTTCCTTCCCCGGTCCTTTTTTTGTGTATTTTATCTCTATTTCTCTCTTTTTTCTACCTATTTTTGCTTTCTTGGGGGTGTTGAATTCGTCCATTGAATCAATTATTTTCATGGTTAGTACACAGAGGGGTACAAACGAGTCGAACTCAGTCAAAATTTTAGGCTCGAGCTTAATGACCCTGAAAAAAAGGCTCGAGTTCAAGCTTGTTGCTAAGGAGCCGAGCTCCAGCTTGCTCACAAGCTTGATTTTTTTTTCTTTTTCCTTTTTTCTTTTTTCTTTTTTTTTTTGGAACAAATTTGGTCATATTACAATAAGGTTGTGTTGTTTGCATTCAAACTGAAAATTTAGGACTTGAGAGATAATTGGTTCGAGCAAAGCTTAAAAGTGCAAAATGTGAATAAATTAAATAAACAAAGAAAGAAATTCAAAAGACTTCGTCTTGGTTGATCATTTTTATTGACTATCCTTCTTCTAAATTTTCTTCCTCAGGTGGTGGTTTATTTTAGGGAGATGATGAATCATCCCCAGGCTTCTTCTCCACCTACCCCGTTGCCTGAGGGAGTCTAGAAACGAATGGAGGTTCGTTTATTTGCTTGGTCGATGACTTGGTTAAGGAGAAGCAACTAAAGAGGTGGTGGTGTCTAAGCATCGACAGGTGGAAAAAGAGAACAAGAACCTAAGCAAATAGCTGATGGCCCTCTCCAAAATATATCTTTAATGACAATTTTAAAATGCTCACTAATATTTTTATTTTTTGTAGTAATGGCAGTCTAAATTAATAAAAAGAATTTGATCATTATAAACAATTTAGTTTTTTTAAATAAAAACTCAGTATATCATAATAAATCAGGTTAATATGTAAAATATATCCATTGAATACTTATAGGTAAAATTGCAATAAAATCATCATAATAATAGTGAGATGATTATCGCAGTCCAATATAATATCCAAAGGATCTTATAAGTATTCTAAAAATATCGAAATAGACTAATATGCAAAACAGGGGTTGGAACTTCAATAGTTAAGTCAGTAAAGAGCTTTGAGAGACATAAAGAAAGAACACCAAATAAGATTATGAAAGTGGGTGAGATTGTGATAAATATGTAGAACTCGTATGGGATAGACTTGCAATAGTGAATATTATAGCGAAATTCGTGTGTGACAGTCAAAACAAAGTGAAAATGCACGTTTAAAGTAAGTTACCTCACTTGACCTACTGATACCCTATTTATATGACCAGACTGAGAGAAAAGGGGGAGGTTGTTGAGAGTGGTTCATATTCTCAGATTCTTGGGGATGTCTACTTTCTCGCAATATGATTGGTTCAATTGTACGCCACATCAACCGTGTCTCACGCCACTAGGAATATAATATGTCACATCAACAAAGAAGTAACCAAAAATAGGATACGTGTCATCTTTATATAGCAAGCTACAGTTATCATGTTTATCCTTGTTAACGATCTTTGTGGTGACATGTCATCCGATGTATAGAATATGGTTGATGTGTCCTTTGAGTTGGATGGGCCATCAACAGGCTGGACTTGGGCCCCGATTGATTGTTGTCTCGCCAGTAGGCTGAAGGTAGTGTTGGATTGAGTGGGGTTGTTGCTCTATCGATTGTTGGTAAATGGCTTGATTGGATTTGATTTCTTAGATTAATTTTGGTCTGGACTTTGCCATTTGGCTTGCAAAAAGAATACCCCATATATCAAGAGCCATACACCTTGTTTAAATATCAAACTAAATAACCACATTAAACTAAAATAAAACATTAAAAATAATTTAACAACTAATTTTATTTTAATACTTATTTCCAAGTATTCTTAGAACCAATGAGTACACAAGTAGCATTAATGGACTTTGATCACTTTGTTCGGTTCAAGTTGGCCCAAGTTAAATGGTATGTTGGGCTTCATTACATTGAACTATTTCTGCTTCATTACACTCTATTTTACATGAATATTTTTAATGTCCATTTATGCGTTCACACATCAAAATTGATTTTGTTATAATTGATTTTATTAAAAAAAAGTAATTATGTATTTGAATTCATAATTTTATAATCAGTTATTGTAAATATTAATTGTAAAAATAATATTAAAATCATTGTAATTTCTAAATTAAGGATACCATCAAATATTGTACTATAAGGATACATAAACTGATGGGGTAAATAAAGAGATTTTGATCCAAGCACACTTCGCGGACGGTGCCATGGGCACCGCTGGTAGAGACGGCGCACCTCGACCAAGGTTAGATGAAAATAAATTTTGAGGTACTAGATGTAATTTTAACAAACAACGACAAGTCTACGTTCAATTACATCAAACTTCAAGGAAGGACGGTGAAATTATCCCAAATATATTTCGATGTCAACACCCACAAAAATCAGAAACACATATCATCGTTGAATTAAATAATGTAATTTGTTATATATTGAAATTTACTTTTGATATGCAATAACCTTAAACTAGTTGTTAATTTATTGATATTACCAACTGCCAATAAATAATTATTAACATAGTACAATGATGTTAATTTAAAATATTTAATTATTTAATGAAAGTTGGTTGGCTGGCTGGCTGTATTTGACCTTGGAAAATTGGCATGTCAACTTTGACTTGTGGTTAAACTTGACTGTGCAGTCCGCAGACTTGTTGAGTGTGCAATTGGGACTGAAATCTCTTTTTAGGGTTGGTAAGGAAAATTAAGTATGGTCCACGTTCTTTGTGTGCGGCTGCCTATATATTTTCAAAATATAAAAATAAAAAAATATTAGCAACAATGTATATTTGATGTGTGTGCTTAAATTTAACTCAGAGTTTGTTTGGTTAAATGAAAGGAAATGAGAAGTGAAGGAAAAAGGGGAAGGAAAGAATAATAGTTTTCCTTCAAATTATTTGGTTTGATTGGAAGGGGAGTAAATCTCAAATACTTTCCATTGTTTGGTATGAGAAAATTAGATTGAGAATAAAGGACCAATTTTTATAATTTTACAATTTAACCCCTTCTCTTCAGTTTGTATTTGGAAAATAAACAAGTTAATATTATACTAATATTAAAGATCTAAAAGTCTTAAGAATAAAAATATATATCAAACAATAATATTTTTTATTAATAAAAATATTCATCAAAACGGATATTGTCCATTTATATTAAACCATTCAATTTCAATAAAATAAAAATTAATCGTGTCGGCGGCAAGAAGAGGGAACATGATTAGGGGAAAGGATTATTCAATCAAGATTAATAGCGAATTAGCAAGAAAAAATTCTAAAAAATTATAAATGCAAAGTATGTTTACCGGCCTGTTAACTTCAACATAGTAGTTTTTTCAACGATTTGGTTTTCTTTTCTCTGACGATTATGTACGGTATTATCAGCGGGAATGAGAAAATAATTGGAGGAATATATATATATATATATATGTGGGCAGTAGAGTAATAAAAATAATATATATATATATATATATATATTGTCTTTTTTGCCTTATACTTCCACTTTTCCGCCCAATTTCGGACGGAAATGAAATTGAACCCAGGAGGGGTTTCATATATATCCAGTTTTACTTCCCCTCCATTTCTAGCCCCAAACCAAACACTAAACTTTTTCTTATACATCCACTTTTACTTCCACTCCTCCTGTACTTCCATTTTTTCCCCCAGCCAAACATACTCTTAATATATTTAGGTATTTTTATGAGATAATTACATTTACAGTCTTAATTTATAGTATGTTTATACAAACCACACATGTCTTTTGGATAAATATAGATACACTCACCAAAAACATCAATGTCTTTTACACAAATCATTTCTGCTTCTTGAATACACCCCCCCTCCCGAAAATGACAATATCATTACATAAATTATCCCTACTTTTTGGTTGTCGGGTGATTTTTATAATTATATAAAAGACAGGTGAAAAACAAAATCGTTGTCATTTTCTCTTTCATTTGGGGCTAAAATTGTCTATGGATTAAAATCAACAAATATTCTCAATTAGCTACAAAATTCTGATTTTTAAGTAGGCTTCGGTGTTTTGATTAATTAGGTACGCAGTTAAATCCCTTTATTTATTGACTCAATAGCAATTTTAATTTTACTTTTTTTGCTATATAGTAGCACTGGAATCGTACCGCATTCAAATTAGGGGTGGCAATTCAATCCGAACTCGATAAAACCTAACTCGGACCCGCCTCTAATGGAGCGGGTCCAGGTCCAAAAATGTGAAGGCGAGGCCAATAGTGGGTCCTAAAAATTAGAATCTGACCGGGTCCCGGGTCCTTAAGGACCCTCCCCCCGTTTACATACATATATATTTTACTTTATTGTGATATAATAAATATTAACAAAATATTATATCATTTAATTTATTTATTGTTAGAGACTTGTTCAGCAATTGATAAATTGTCCTACAATATTTAACAATGAGGAAGACGAAAAGATTGTTACTAATGTATAATCGATATGTATTATTTGGGTTGTTTTATTATGACCAATTTCATTTGTACTTGAAAATCTTTTTTGACTTGAATTTGAGTTAGATCATGAATAATTTTATTTGTAATTGATATATTAATTTTTTTTATTTGTAGAATAAATTAAAAAATAAAAATAATCGGGTCTACCGGATTATACGCACCCCGGCAGGTTTTGTACCGAGGCAAAGTTAAAAACTAACCGTGGCAGGATGGGTCCCAAATCCTTCCCGGAGTTGGCGGGGCGGGTTTAGGGTCCACCCAAACCCGCCCCGTTACCATCCCTACAACGAATAAAGTTGAGTTTACTTTTTCGTATTTTTTCCTAGTAATTTGAAAAAAATATGATATTTTTATACTATTAATCTCGAGATAATTTCCAAAATTTGGATCTCTAAGCTAATTTGAAGTAGAAACTTTAATTTTTTTAAGCAAAAAACACAATAAAATTGCTACTAAGTTAAAGTGGAATAACTTATAAAACAAATAGACTAAGAATAAAATTTATATGTAGCTAACTTATGGTACAAAGCAAACATTTATTTTCCCATTTGAAATATTGCTACAAATATGTACAACTCTAACAATGTAGTTTGCCCTATTTTTTATTTTTATTTTTTAATACAAGCAATAAATTATTACATCAAGTTACGTCTCAATAAATCAATACATTCGATAACTATCAAATTACAAAATACGATTATTAATACAATTACAAACTCATATAAAATAAAATAAATACATAGTTTTTTTTATCAAAATTTATAAATTTTCAATATGATACATATTCAGCCAAATATCACATGTACATAAAATGTTTAGAAATAGAAACTAATATTTGTTATTTATTTGTTGCACCTGTTTAAAATGTAAAAATTTTCAGTTGCAAAAGTTTGACTGGAACGGGAGCAGATTATCTGTACTATTTATTAAGGAAGAGACATCAAAACTTAAATTAATCATCATAAGCAAAATACAAATTACCTAAAATGGCCCTAAACTATATTTATTTTTGTCACAAATAACCATCCATTTTTTTTAATTAATAAACATTATTAATAATGTCTTATTCATATGCACTTAAAGTTAATTATTTTATTAGAATTAATCAATTATTAATTTTTTTCATTTGATTAAATAAATATTATAAAAATTTAATCATACATCACACGTATCGAATATACTTCGATCACTAGAATTATGTTACTAGGTAGAACAATAGAAGAAAGTTAATTATGCTCCACAATCCACACATACATACACATGCATTTCAAGTCAACCAACTCATTTGTTTTTTCATCTTCTTTTTTTGAGTTGAAAGCGATGAACTTTATTAATTGAATTAAAGTTATTACAATTAATCCTGTCGGTATCACTATTGGACAAAAACAAATACAATAATTATATTAAAAATATCACATAAATTAACATTTAGCTATTATAACAACAAATAATACCACGTATGTGAAGTGTGAATTGAATATTGCAACCACATTGAAAAGGTCCAATTGTGATCACACCATAAGATTTTTCACATCAGAAAAGTAGAATAGAACAATTCTCCCTTCATCATGTTAGAATGTTTAGTTTGACTTTGTCAAATATGAAAAGAAAAAAGTTCATAATTTTGATTTCTTTTAACTACTAAAAATGAAAAAAAAAAAAGAAGACAAGCTTATTTTAAGTTAAGCAGTATTATGTTCATAATATTTCAAAGTATTCATTATTCACATATGATTATTAAAGTTTTTTTTTTTTGCTTAAAAAAAAGAATTTAAGGGATTAAAGCGAAAATCAAACTTAGATTAACCATCTTACTATTTAAAACGTCAAAATTCGACCACATTTTGTCGAAAAATTGTTAGAGGGACCAAACTGAGACAACAATTAATGTTTAGGAATGCTAAAATCAAGAAATGAACTCGATGGACTGAAGTGATTTTAGACGAAAACTTAAGGGATCAAATATAACATTTACTCATATTGATAATTAGTCAGTATATTTTGTTGTCGATGCATTGTCACTACTATCGATCACTAATCATTTTGATGTGCGTCTAAAATATGAAAGTTCTATAAGGTCAAATGCAGATAAGAAAATATCTAAATGTGTTTAAATAAGTTTCGAATCTCTAAATGTGACTTGCAAGGCAATAAACAATAAGAATTACACTGGGAAGACCCTCATTATAGTATTTCGATGCATAAATCGGTAAAATCGTGAAGAAATGATAGTAAAGGTCGTACAAAAGTAATAGGTAACAAATGTTGTGATTGGGGAATAAAGGGTTGACATTTATAGATTTTATGGGTCATATGATTTCACGCGGACTATAGATAAAAAAAAAATGATCATATGGTCATTATGAATCCACACATATTCAGATTCAAGTCGGGCCAAGACCAGATCGGTATGATCCGAATAGATAAGACACGAATTTTTGCCTCTTTTGTAATTAAGAGAAGAACTGGAGGTGCTTGTGTACTTACGACCTCGAGGTAACCTCTAACATCACATCTATATTAATATAAGAAGAAAAGAATATTTTACACTCACAAATGGCGGTTTGTAATACTACTACACAAATTTTTCCTTGTATCGATAATACCATTCAGTTGATCTTTTCTTTTCTTTTTTTTTTAGTTTGAAATTTAATGTGTTGATTTATATATTTTTTATTTTTATATATAATATATTTTAAATCGTGAAATATTATTTATTATATACACTCATGGACGTCATACCACGACAATTGGCACTAGTTATATTGTGTCAAGATCAAATACGTATTAATGTCGTTTAATATCAATGCACATGAAAATACAAAATAATTTACTCAAACCAACTTACAAATTGGACTTTCTTGAAAGTCATTATCAAATCTCTTTCAAAATATTTTTAGGGATCAATTTAATTCTGTGCGGTTTTATACAATTGAATGAACATGTACGTAAAATTAAAGTAGCATTTAAGACGTGAAAAAGCTTCTAACAACTAAAGTTGCACCATTAAGTGCCACCGGACGAAAGTATTATTCCGCGCAATTTATTCAAAATATATTATAAATTCATATATTTTATAAGATTATCAGAACTTATAAAATATAAAAAACTATTTTTGAAAATAAGTTAATTTTTTGTCATTAAACTAAACACAAATTGAGCTCGTGTAGTTTAATATTTCCCGTGCTTATTTCACTATTTTTTATTTATCGAGTTTTTATTAATTGATCTCAATAAAATACTGATAGTAATTTGATTTGTCTTTCAACCATAAATATATATACTAATCTTCCATGCACATCAATAACTTTTTCTCTATTTCAAAGTATATTTTGTTATGAAACTACACCAATTTGTACAATATCTATATCTATATCTATACTATTATATAAAGAGAATTCATCCACACTCACAAACGGCGGTTACTTACACCGCTGCATCATTTTTTGTGAGGTTAAAAATGCCATTCAACCGATAATATAACCAACTTATTTAACTTCAAAAGTTTCAGTAATTGATAAATTAGTTTTTTTTTCTTTCTTTTATTTTTTTAATCTGATGTAATGGTTTGTACTTTGCTCTTATTTATAATAATAATAATATATTTTAAAGTGCAAAAGAATATATTTATTATATGCACGCAGGGACGGCGTGCCACAACAACTAGTTAATATATAAAGGAAAGACCTTTCTCACTTACAAACCGCGGTTTATGATACCGCGATACCAATTTTTTGGTTTTGCCAATAATACCCCTAAAGTTAGTTTTTTTTTTTTTTTTTTTTCTTTTTCTAAATGTAATGTGTTGGTTTATATATATACTAGTAGTTGCTGCACGCGATCCTCGCGAGCATATAAAAAAGAACTGTGTGAGATGTAAAGAAAAAAGGAATTGTGAAGGAATGAAGAAAAAAAAATTAGTAAGATGAAATAAACATGGACTGATGTGAGAGAAACGTGGAGTAATGGGTTGAGAGAAAAAAATAATAAAATTACTTTTATGACCAATAACTTTTTTAAGAAAAGAAAATAATTGAAGGGTAAATTTGGGTATTCAAAAGTTGGTAAGCCAGAAGGTTTGCTTTTATAATAGTATAGATACTAACCATCGTGGCATGCCGTTTTTGTGTGCATATAATAAATAATTTTCTATGTTTTAAAATATATTATAAATAAAAATAAAATATATAAACTAACACATCACATTAAAAAAAGGAAAGAAAGAAAAAATTAATTTATCGTTTAATATAAAATTTGAAAATTTGAATAAAGTAGTTATCATATCAATTGAGGGTTATTTTTTGTATTACAAAAAAAGTGGTGCGACGGTATCATTAACCGCAATTTGTGAGTAAAAAAGGGGTTTCTTTTATATAATAGTATAGATATTTTATATTCAATAACTTTAAAGCGTGTAATATTATTTTATATGCACGCAGGGACGACGTACCAAGACAACTAATCTATAATAGAAAAAATGTGTTAAGACACAAAGTGATGGTTTTGACACCACTGCACTAACTTTTTGCGGAGAGTGAATTTAATATCATGGTGTTGCATAACTAACTTTCTATAATATTTTTTCTAATCAATTTTATTTCTTTGTCCAATATTATATTTTTAGTTCTTCCCAATGTCTTTTTCTTAAAAATCCAATTTTATATTAAATTATCATTTTATATACTTTTGCATATTTATTTACCTAATTAAATTTTATACAAATATTTATTTAAAAAAGTTTAAAAAATTATACACGCACTGTAGTAAATAACTAGTACGAATTAATAAACAAAAATTAAGAAATTTAGAAAATAAAATAAATAGATGGAAACAATGTGACTATATATTCTTATTTTTGTCTTAAGTCTATTTAAAATAAAAAATAAAAAATAGTATTTAGGTGGGTCCCACGATCCACGATTCACTTCATGTTCAACAATGGTGGCACACAACACATGCGCATATACATACAGCCAATTGTATATATATATATATATACACTTCCCCACCTCACTGAGTTCTTCAGATTTGATTTATATATATATGTATAATACCTAACATTTTCCTCCTCATTGCTGAGATCCCATCAACCACGCTCGCTGTGTTGAGGCCAATTTTTCAGTATCTGGTGGGCGTAGGAATCGACGACTGGGCGGAGGAATGGCGGCGGAGAGCGGGAAGAGTTGGGTTTTGGCGGTGACGGCGCAGACGCCGACGAATATAGCGGTGATTAAGTACTGGGGGAAGAGGGATGAAGAGCTCATTCTCCCGATCAATGATAGTATTAGTGTTACTCTGGACCCTGACCATCTCTGCACCACTACTTCCGTCGCCGTCAGCCCCGCCTTTACCCACGACCGAATGTGGCTCAACGGCAAGGTATTGTTGGTTTTATGCTTGTTGATTTGGCGGCGGCGGTGGTCTTATGTGTTAATTGTTAGTTGTTGATGTTAGTGGGCGACTCTGGGGGGTTTATACTTGTATCGGTCTTTCATGTTCTTCGCGTTTCATAACTGGTTTTGACTTTAGTATGTGGCTGTCTTTAAGCTCGGTAGGGGCTTTCTTCCGCTTTTGAATTTATAGACTTCGATTTTCTGGACGCGAGATTTTGCTAGTTCAGTCATTCATTCATTTTGGTTCCCAATTAAGTAAAACCAGTGGTGTTGTGTGCTGTCTGTTTCTAAGTAAACATGTTCTGTATCATTAATTGAATGTGTTTGCCAAGAGATAGGTTCATTTTTAAATTAAAATTGGTCTCACATATTAGGAAGTTTAATGTTCAAGCCCTCTTGTATGGTTGTGTTTTGATCTGCCATGCAAGTTTTGGTTCCGTTTCCATAAGATTTGCAGATGTGTGTGCGTTTTCAATTTTTTACTGGTGCTTGAAAGTGAAATAGTCAAACATAAGAATCCTGATATCTTGGTATTTCTATGAATTTATGTTTACCGTAGGAGGTATCTCTTTCTGGAGGCAGATACCAGAATTGTTTAAGGGAACTTCGATCACGTGCTAGTGACGTTGAGGATGAGCAGAAGGGCATCAAGATCACAAAGAAGGACTGGGAGAAGCTGCACGTGCATATTGTTTCATATAACAATTTCCCCACTGCTGCTGGTTTGGCTTCGTCAGCTGCTGGTTTGGCGTGCCTAGGTAATATAAGTTCCCTTGAAGCTTGCATAGAAGATCATGGTATAATGCTTTTTCCTTCCATGTTGAGCAATTGGTCCTAGGTAAAATAAGTTCCCTTGAGGCTTGGATAGAAGATCATGGTATATTGCTTTTAGCTTCCATGTTGAGCAATTGGTCCTAGGTAAAATAAATTCCCTTGAGGCTTGCATAGAAGATGATATGTTGTTTGTTTCCATGTTGAGCAATTGGTCCTCTTACTGACGATAAGATTGGAGCAATATGAGACTTGCTAATCTGTAAACAAATATTTTCATAACTGGAAGTTCTTGAAATTATTTTACTTCTTCAGGACATTGATGACACTATAAAGAATTGGATAACTTCATATTATAGAATGGTCTGCGCAGCCACTCAATGAAAAATGAGCTGTAGGTGATTTAGGTATCTACGTGGTGAGGTTTCATAATAGGTGTGCTTACTTTTTACTTACATGCTAGTAGTTTACTACTACTATTCATGTGACACTGGTTCATCTTAACAGATGTCCTGAAATTTTACTTCTCTGCTAGTAATCTACTAGTGCTACTTGGCTGTCTTTTCAAATATATCTTCAATATGTCAGGGGATGAACTAACAAATTTGTGACTTAATGTTCAAAATCTGGTTTTCCCTGCCTAATTGAAAGCTATGAATAGAAAACAAGCACATGTGATGCACGACCAAGTATTATGACTATTTGCTTTGAATTTCAAAAGAAAAAGGAAAGAAAAGGCAATGTGAATAGGAGAAAAGTACTTGCAAAGATTAAACTGACATCAATTTCACTGTGTACAGAATCTGAATCATGGTATGGTATCAAACTCGAGCTAAATGCCTGTTTAACAATGACATTGACTTCCCATTTCATTTATTTATGGGTTGTTTTCAAATGAGTGCGGCTGTGATATTATACGTTGTCTGTTGGGAGACAATGCTTCCTTGTGCTAAAAAGTTCTTAATGTGTATTTATTTTCTTTAAGAAGTGGACAACTATAATCTTGTTATAACCTCTCAGGAATTCTAACATTGAACTTGGAACTCTTTTTTTAACCTGTGATTCTGTGAAATTCTATTGGGGGGGATGACTATCTATAGGTGTTAGAAGCATTGAAAATCAGATGGACTTTTTCGAACTAAAAGAATTGCAAATATGTCAAACATAATATTGTTGTTGTGGTTCCTTTATTAGATGATATAAATTTGTTAACTTAGTGAAGAACTGACATTTTCATGTTTTATTCCTACAGTTTTTTCCCTTGCTAAGCTAATGAATGTAAAAGACGATCATAGTAGATTATCTGCTATCGCAAGGTAATTATATCTTTTGATCTATGATATTTCAAGTCATTGTTCTGTGATATTTGTCCTATACTTGTTCAAAGAATTACACTAAGCCATTCTATGCGTTCTTCAATAATTTGTGAGTTTTTTTTTCTTTTTTCTCTTAATATTTTTACGATCATTGATAAGCATGAATCGTATTGATATCTCAGCACTTGCTAAAACACATATATACCAAAAACATGGTATACACAATCTGTCTATGTTGTTTTTGTCTCTTTTTTTTTTTTTCTTCTTAGTAGTACGTATGCTTTGTCTTGAATTTACACTAAACAAGGATCGTTGTTCTATCTAGTGTTTTGAGGGATTAGCAAACATTAAATGGTTATTGTGTATTCACATCCAGGCAAGGTTCAGGAAGTGCTTGTCGCAGTCTGTATGGTGGATTTGTGAAGTGGATCATGGGAAAAGTATGTTGAGCTTTAAGTTTCATGTGGAAAAGCATGTTTATGGTTGTTACTTTTCTAATTCATGTACTTTGACGGTTAAAGGAGGAAAATGGAAGCGATAGCATTGCTGTTCAACTAGCAGATGAGAAGCACTGGGATGACCTTGTTATTATTATTGCAGTGGTGGGTACCCATTCCTACTTAAGCAACAATTACTTCACCTTCTTCATGCGTATTTAGATACTTGTTTGCAAGTATCTCTTCTCTTCGTATATTTGTTTTCACCAGCTTGAAATTGAAATTAGTGTCTGAATCAATTGTTTTTCTGAAGTAAATTTCTGTTTTGATGGTTTTCATTTGCATACTTGTCCTTTTTCTATCCTCTGGTTCAAATGGTTTGCTTCCACTAAGAATTGTCTAAGTGAGAGAATCATCAATTTCACTTGTTATTTTTCTGCTCATTCAAAATGACAATTATCTATGATGCAGCTATAACTGTCTCCATTTCTCATGCCACTTCACTAATTATTCTAAGTTTTCTTTTGCTAGGAAGTAGTGATTACTGTTCCTATATTAATACTAGATGTATTTGATATTTAATTGGAACTATTCTGGTAGACATCATTATATGATAAAGTGTTTTAGCTTTTAAGCTGAAGAGTTTCTTGCTCTCTGCCAGCGAATAACACCTTTAAACACTCATCAGGCCTCTTTACTTCCTAGATGTTTTGGTTGTCTTTGATAATTATTTTGCTAGAACCTTCAATTTTCGTGTTATTAAATGTGTTTCCGGTGATTTCAGGTAAGTTCAAGACAAAAGGAAACAAGTAGTACCTCAGGGATGCGTGAGACTGTTGAAACCAGTATGCTTATAGAACATAGAGCAAAGGTATACTAGAGTCCTTACTGGTTCTCTTAAGAACAGGGTTGATATCACCTATCAGTAAATGTGGAAATCGTTATTTGTCCTTGGTCACTCTGAGGCCCTTAACTCTGTTCACTATCCGATTTTTGGCATTGGATGGTTATTTCTCTTTCAAGTTAGACCTGAAATTCCTTGTCTTACTGTATATTAAAATTTTGCAGGAAGTAGTACCCAAACGGATAGTAAAGATGGAAGAAGCAATCAAAAATCGTGATTTTCCAGCTTTTGCTCGTCTGACGTGTGCAGACAGTAATCAGTTTCATGCAGTCTGCCTGGATACCTCACCCCCTATATTCTACATGAACGACACATCCCATAGGTGGGACTACGTCAAACTAAGTTTCATTATATTTTCTGTTATGACGTATTATCTTTCATTAGCTTTATATCTCTTGCTCTTTTTCTTTTCAGGATTATCAGCTGTGTTGAGAAATGGAATCGTTCTGAAGGAACACCTCAGGTTCATCTCTTTCTTTTTGCAACTTCTTTTTGGTTAAAAACCATGACGGGATTACAAAATTCTCAATAATCGCATAATGATAGAAGCATTTTATTAGTGAGAAGAAATATTAGTTCAAATTACATGCTCTTCTTCAGTCCTCGACTCTTGGGTTTTGTTAGTTTGATAATTAGAGTAGTTGGTCTTTCTATTAGCCCTTTTCCTATGGAAACATCTTTCTGCTACATAAATTTCAATTTTGCGCTTTATCTTTATACTTTATCTTCCCATGCTTTTAGGAAACAAAAATATTTACGTTGCCCTTGTGCCTGAATGTTTTTCTTTAGTGCACTTCTATCTTAATCTGTGGTGTCCATGATGCATTAGCAGTTACCTGTAGACTGTTTTAAGCAGAAGGTATCTAACAACAAGGCTTTCACAGGTTGCTTACACTTTTGATGCCGGGCCAAATGCAGTACTAATTTCACATAACAGAAAAGCTGCTGCACTTTTGCTTCAGAGGCTTCTCTTTTACTTCCCTCCTCAGGCGGACGCTGATCTAAACAGGTAATTATCACTTGATCAAATTTGCCAACTATAGTACGGTTCCTTCTCACTGCAAAAACATAGAATATTAGCGGCAAATATTAAATGATGATATTAAATTTTTCACTAATTATATGTATTAAGTGACAACAAATTTGGTTAATTACACTTAGATCCCCTCTGAAAATGTAAAATTACACTTTCCCCCAAAGAAGTTTCGAAGTCACACTTACACCCCCTCCAACAATTTTCCACTTACACCTTACCCCCTTCCATTAGAATTTGACGAAAAATGTTTACATCAGCCAAAAAAAAGTTACATAAAATTTTCAATTTTGCACCTCATTTAACATTCTCGTGTACATTTTTGTACTTGTAAGGAGATAAATGTACGTATATATATGGGGTGAGGTTAACATTATTACATTTTTCCTCTTATAAGTACAAAATTATTACATGGTATGTTAAATGAGGAGTGAAATTGAAAATTTATGTAACTTTTTTTTTGCCATCGTCGGCATTTTAGGTCCAAATCTTAACAAAAGGAGTCAGGTGTAATCGGTGAATTTTTGGAAGGGGTGTAAGCGTAATTTTGAAACTTCTTTGGGGAAAGTGTAATTTTGCATTTTTAAAGGGGGTGTAAGTGTAATTAACCCTTTTTATTTGTCACTATAATATTTTTTTTATACTTTTAGTTGCGATAATTGTTGCTCAATAGTTGTCACTTAATAGATGATTAGTGACAGTGACAGTATATATTTGTTATCATTACATATTTATAACTAATCGTTTATAGTGAATTTTCTATATACAATTCTTACACTAAGAATGATATTGTGATAAGATACAAAATTATTATCACTTAATATAACCTTAAGATTGTTAATATTTGTAATTGATATTATCTTTTGTTGTGGTGTCTTTTATTTACTCCCGGCACCAGTCCATTTGCTATGCATTTCTGAGTTCTACTAGGATTATATGCTCAATGCTACATGATTTTCCCTGTTCTGCAGTTATGTTATTGGTGACAAAACGATATTACAAGATGCCGGCATTCAGAACATGAAGGATATAGACACTCTAACTCCACCTCCAGAAGTCAAGGACAATACTCAAACCCAGAAATACAGAGGCGACGTTAGTTATTTCATCTGCACTAGACCTGGGAGAGGTCCTGTGGTACTAACCGACGAAAGTCGATCTCTTATTAATCCTGAAACTGGGCTGCCAAAGTGAACAAAGCTCGAGTTTTTGAGGTTGAATGTGTTTTAACCAGGCGAAAATTGTTGCCTTTTTTCTTTGTATTATGTTTAGTGTGTTACTGCTATTACATGGTTCAGTTTCTTGGACAATTTGTAATCTTAATATCAGGTTCTGTTTTTGCTACATTATCAAACAAATTTGTGTAAAACATCGGTAAAAAATAAATTCTGGTCATTGAGTTTGTCATCTGCTTGTTATTGGCTATAGCTTTCATGAGAGAATTCTCTTTTTTCCTATTAGATCTTCTAAGAATGCTACAACTCATAAGAAAAAGGTAATCATATCTACATCCTTAAGATTTATCTAATTACACATAATCTTTGATTATTGGGATAATTACATTTACATTTCTTGACCTGTGGTCTATTTACTTAAATCATTCATCTTTTACGTAATTATATAAATCGCCCTGATAGTAAAAAAGTAAAAGTAGTTTGTATAATGTTGTTGATATTTTTAGGAGATGTATATATAATTTTTTATAAAGTATGATGTGGTTTTGTATAGATGATGTTGATGTTTTTTTGTAGGTGTATATGTAATTTTTCAAAAGGTAAAGATGATTTGTACGAATAGACTATAAATTAGGAGTAAATCCCTTGATTATTTATTGTATTATATTCTTTTAATTTTCTAAATTCTCTTATCAATTTTCACTTTTCCTCTCTCTGCCCTTCAACTTACATTCTTTCTTTTCTTTCTCTCAATAACTTCTTATAATATTTTTGTTGATTTTCTCAAATTTATTTGGATTTATCCAATTAAAATATACTTTTTCAACATTGATAAAGCATGATGTTGTCAAACTCAAATTTCAATCTAAAATCTTCTCTTTCTAATTGGGAAGTTGCTTCAAAAACTTTAACACTTAACCTTTTAAGTAGATATTCAAGCCAATGTCAAAGTTGAAACGAAAAAGACTTACTCGATGAATTTGATCAATTTGTAACTGTCTTGAATAAATAAGTGCGAGAAATATATTACTTTTAAAATTCTTGTACTGCCTTATAAGATCAAAAGAAATAAATATATACTGGTAACCATATATTATTGTAATTAAAGTCTTTTATGATTGTCAAAATAATTGACTGGGAAAAGTCATTCCAGTCATAATTTTCAACAATGGAATTTTTCCTAATATACATATACTTCAAAATAAAATATTTCACATCTCTAGAGTTAATTGGCACTTTGCACCCCATAAATATTTTGATGACTGTTCTGCACTCTAATTAAGTTGCCAACAAACTTTAATTAAAATAAAATTGTGTGTAATATGTAACTACACTTGGCATGTTCCAACCAGTTTAACGTGTGTAATTTAAAAAAATACTCTTAATAAAAAATTGATATTGATTTGACAATTTTTTTGAACCAAAATGTCATTTGAATTTAAAAAAATACTCCTAATAAAACATCGACATTGATTTGACAATTTTTTCGAACCATTTGAATTATATAGTAAGGGAGAACAATAGTCTGCGTTGGGATCCCAATTCTTGATATTTCACCAAATAATTATTTGTATTTTCCAAAAATATGCTTTTTCTGAATTTTCTTTTCAAAAAATTCAGGTACTTTTGTGCTTGCGCACTTATTTAACAAACATTCTAAAAATTCACAAATTTAGGCGGGATAGATAATTTTTAATTTCAATCTAGCAAGAATGTATTTATAAATTATACGGACATTTTTGTTAACAAGGACGAAATTGCAAATGTATGTGGTTGGGAATGATGCAAGTTGTTATTATAGCTAGAAGGCGTACACACAGTTGCCGTGTGCAATCACAGCCACAATGGCCGGAGCACTGCGAACCCTAAACCTGAAGCCTCCGAATACCGGTACTCCCTCTTTCAGGCGCCAGACTCCAATTCCTCCGGCTACGCACGGAGCTAACTCCAAAGCAGCGTCTCTTACATGGAAAATCCGTTCAGTTGCCAGAGTGGGCAGTATTAGAGCAAGCGCAGAGTACCATCGGGTTCCCACCACTCCACTTCTTCCAATTTTCTTTCATTTTCAGGGAAAAATTTCAATATTTTTCTGCTTAACTTATTTTTTTTATTGTTCTGAGCTGAAAAAGTTGGTGGAACGTTTCAGGGAAATGATGATAGAGAAAACCGACTTCCTCAAGTTCTGAACTCGGATTGGAGCACGCGATTATCGAAGTTTGCCGCTGATAATTTTTTACCTTTAGGTATTCCGGAGGTGCATCTATCTATCTATCTATCCGTGTATGTACCTACTATGTATCTATCTATACGACCATTTATTAAGGGGAAAGACCCCTGGAATACTTGCTATGGTTAGACAAACTATGAATTGATTAAAATGTCCTTAATAACCCTATGCTTAATTAATTAATTTTATTAATAATATCTTGTCCATACTCATCTAAAATTAATTCATTTTATTAATTTTGATAAATTATTCAGTTTATCTTTCTTTCTTTTGCAATTAAACAAATATATTAAAAAATTGAAGGCCAATCTCTTTATTAGTCCCTCATTTTTACTTTTCGTCCCACTTTAGTCCCTCATCTTGTAAATGCACCGTAATAATCCCTCATCTTTTAAAAAGATCTCACTATGGTCCCTGGCCGTTAAATTGTAATGGAATCTCACTATGGTCCCTGACCGTTAAATTGTAACGCAATCTAATTAAATTGGATGGAATATTCTACTAATCCGATGTAAAATTAAAAAAACTCATATATTATAATAATTAACAATAATTAAAATATCATGTACTCCAGTAATATGATTTTTTTATAACTAAATGAGATGGAAATGCTAATAAAACACAATTAATTGTTCAGAAAAGAAATAATTTAATATATGCAAGTTGATTATCCTTTAAATTTCGCAATGCATTTTGAATTTGGCTTTGAAATATAAGTTACTAAAATGTGAGTTTCTCATAAACATTGAGAAATAAAGATGGTGGAAAATAACAAAATAACAAAAATATTACGATCAAGTTTGATAAGTGAAAAAGAAAAATAAATTAGTTATAATAATGAAAAAGAATATGTTGATTGGGATTCATGCGAATTCTTTTTATTTTATATTTTGCATTTTAATACCTAAACATAAAATATATTTATTGCACTTTGATTTTCTTTTTGAATAATTAGTAGTTGTTTTATTAATATTAGATTTTTGTTTAGTTATAACATGGTATTTTTAATAATGGCAAATTATAAAGTACATGAATTTTTTTAACCCCTATTTAGCGGAATATTCCTTCCACTTTATAGATTCCGTTAAATTTAATGGTCCAGGACCATAGTGAGATCTATTTTAAAAGATTGAGGGACTATTATGGTACATTTTGAGAGATGAGGGACTAAAATGGGATTAAAAGTGAAGATGGGGGACTAATGAAGAGATTTGGCCAAAATTGAATTATGCACACACATAGGCTGTGCTCTTTTTGCTAGTTATTTATTAAGGCTCAAGGTGTTTGAGTAACTAACTTTGGTGTATAAATGATGAATCGATTAGAAGGCCCTTAGCTATATTTATTTTTTTCACAAAAAACTATGTCTTTAATTGATTAGCTCTATTAATGCAACTTGAAAAATAATTCATTTTATCTTCCTTTTGTTTTATTTAATCCAAATTAAATTATGCACACGGTGACACGGATCAAGTATGCTAGGTCACTATTCTATTCCTTTTTTATTTTTTATTTGAGTGGAGGTCACTAGTCTTTTCTATTGATAAGGCAACAGTTGCCTTTCATTGCAACAATTGTCATGACTAATATTTAAGAATATATATATATATATGTATAACGGTTTCAACTTTTATTTCTTCATAGATTTATACTTTACTTAAATATATAAATATTTGTTTCTTCATATTTTGCACGTGCATGGGTGTTGCCAATTGTTCGTTGTTATAAAAGTTAAAAAACTTATGAATTGATTGTTGGGGATACAGAAATGGTGGCGTTCCACTGGAGACCTCCAATGAATATGTGAAGATATAGAATTTGAATGTTGGTACTTGCTACTCAACTTGATAACCTAAGTGCTTTCGGTTCTAGTCACTGTTGCAGAAATGAAATTGACGTTTTCAAGGTTTTCTTATCCCTTAAATAAATAAATCTTATTTATTGAAGTTGGCCAATTCATTAATAGAAGATAGGGTTAATGACATCAGTCTCCACTGAAGTTTGATTTAACTAGGCTAACTTACATGTTGTACCTTGGAAATAACTCATATAGACACTTTGCACCTGGAGAAAAAAAATTGTGGTTTCCACCATGAAATATATTTATTTTTGCATGTTGCATTTAAGGTACTTTCTATGCCAAAGTGCTCTTTGGAAGGAGGCAGATTTGTCCAAAAAAATCAAGTTTCCACCAGATTAAACATTAACAATGGTGCACATGGTTTTAGGCGCAAAATCGTAATTGGACACCAAGCCATGGTAAAATTAGGCTAAAGACAACAATTAGGTTTCTTCGCTTGCAAAACTTGCAAAACTTTTGTTGGGAAAATTGATCAAGGATAGGAGTTAAACTCCAAAATCGTGTAGAAATTGGGATCAGAAGGAGAACATTGGTTATATGTTGAAACGACTAATCTACTCTAGCCTCTGGTAATTGGAGAATTTTAACGAGTTTTGTATTTTATTCCACATTCCTAGTTAGATAATGATTATATACACTAATTGTATGTGGCAACAAAGGGTAAAATGTATAATTGATCCTTTTTTTGTTGATGTTTGCACCTGCTGCATGTAGAATAGATATGTTGATGTTTGACTTGGATTCTAGAATATGTTTTATTTGTTCGAAGTTGTTGTTGTAAGTCCGTAGTTCTTTTATGATTTGTCAGAAATTTAGAGTTTCAATTTTTAAGAAGACTAATGTTTTTCTTTTTCTTCAACTAGTTTCTAAAAATGTTTACTTCTTGTTCCTCACAACTCTAATTTTACGTAGCAATCACGTATTTTCCAACTTTTGTTGAAGAAGCTTTTGCCTTTACTAATCGTCTAACTATATTTTTGTTCTTCCTACTTTATATTTGGTTTCTTTTTTTGCTATTTGTGCAGATTTCTAGTTTTTTAAGAGCTAAAATAATAACATTCGCAATTAACCTGGCGGGAAAATAATTTTTGAGATGCTTTTGCCCCTCCCTTAGATGAGTAATTTGGCCTGAAAAGTGCCTTTAGCGTAGCATGCCAAGAAAATATGTTTCAGGGTGGAAACTGCAATTTTTTTTTCTCCAGGTGCAAAGTGCCTATTTGAGTTATTTTCATGTTGCAATGTGTTGTTAGCCATTTAACTATTATAGGTAGGTTTGTTCAAACTCGAAAGTTGTATTTAGTACTTTTACGTTTATCCTCTAGCAAACAAATTTAATTGTTAGCTTTATTAACAGAATTCGTTGATATGGGCATCTTTTTTTTTTTTTTTTTTTTTTTTTTTTTTTTTTTTTTATCTCTTAGTTGGGTGATTCAAGTGTTTGCTAATTGTATAAATTCTCCCAGAAATTTGATTTGAATATAAATACACCTTCTTATATTTTTCAAGTACATATAAAACTTTCTTAACTTTTATCATCTTCTTACATGTAATCTTAACTATTTTTTGGATACCATTGGTTATCATTATTTTGGAAGAAGGAAAAATTTAAACTAAATATTAGTCACAATCTACAAAAGTATTTCTAAAATTTTGACTATATTTGCACAAACTCATTTGAAATTTATCTTATCTTAAAATTTAATATTTCTAGCTTGTTATAGGACTTAAAAATTACATTCCGTAATATTAATTAGCATCTTCTAGATTACTTCAATTAAAGATTTTCTGTATTTAATAGATTAATTGCATAAACCTCTTACATTTAGTCTTGTTTAAATCAATTTATCTTTTTTCCTTTTGAAAAATAATGAGCAAGGTTATGTGATTACCAACATCAAATGAACAATCAATTAACTACTTACATTCAAAAAACCCTAAAAGTTAATTTGAATTTCTTACACTTGACAATATGCACAGTATATGCAAGTGAAATTTTACAAAGGCAAAAGCTAAAGAACCAAATCGATATGACTAACTCTCCACTTCCAAATTTTACATTGTAGAATTTTTTTGTAAGAACGTGGATATTACTTCAACTCTTTATATATGTACTGCTTGCCAATGTCAAAACACTTGAAATTGGTGGCAAATCTGAAAGCATCTGAAGATACTTTGGTTCTATAATATTATATAACCACTTATCCTTGTGTGTATAGTCTCTTATTTGCCATCCCTATACAATAAATAAAACACATCCTAAGTCTAGAGGTTCAGAAGTAGGTGTAACCGTTGAGTTCTATGGCGGCGAACTCAATGGAGTCAGTTATAGTGATCCTGGTACTGTGAAAAAATATGCTAGACGCGCTCAATTGGGTTAGATCAAATGGGGAAATAGAGGTCTGTAATAGATAGTGATTTTTCCCCTTCCGTTTTTACTTACGAAGGTCACCAAAACAAAAAAAAGAATAGGCCTTATTATTCTTATTCCTACATGTTCCCATTCCCTTGGGATCTTAATGTGTTTTGCATGTGTTTAATTTTCGGATTCCAAATCATAATCGATTTATTGGATTAGTTCCTCAATAGTGTTCGGGCAGAAGCCCTTTTTGACTCTGCGCCATTGGTTCCACTATTATTAGTGAGAAATAATTCCTTCGCATTTATAGAGATAGGGGACATAATTCACATGGATATAATAAGTCTCGCTTGGGCTGCTTTAATGGTAGTCTTTACATTTTCCCTTTCACTCGTAGTGTGGGGAAGAAGTGGGCTCTAGAAGTACTACTAATTGAGTTGAGGAATCAAACCGTATCAATTGTTTTATAGATCGTTCTGCAACGCGTTTTGAACTATTTAAAATAAAAACCTCTGAATTTCGAATCCCATTGGATTCCAATGGAATAATCTATGATATGAATCATACTCTTTCAAATTTTCAATCAAAGAGATATTTCAGCGATTCCCGTGTTTCTATTTCAATCAAAGGAATGGACTCTTACTATCTTTATAGATGGATACGAAGACCGGACCCTTTTTTTTTTCCCCCTCTTTACTGTTCAAAGACGAGGTCGTTTTGTTAAGTGTATACACACTTTCTATGAGAAATGATATAGAGATAGTGGTTGTCTAACGAGAGACTATGCAATAATAAGATCTTGCCTCGAGCGAGTCACATATTGGGCAGTTACCGCTTGGTTTTTTAATTTGAGAAAGGCGATTTAGGCTTTATCAACTTATTTCATATCATGGCTCGGGCGTTAAAAATCGGTGAGGTTTCCTCTTCCTTACTGGTAAAAGGAAAGCAATTAGAATCCTAAGATAAGAATTATTTCAGATTGACCGGAACAAATAGATGTAGCAAATTGGGTGTTATGTTAATTCCATACAATATATGGAATTAATATACACATATATGAAGAGAATATTGTATATAGAAACTTAATCCTTTTATCTTTATTCTAGATTACACCTTATAGACTATATAAACTATGAGATAGATAGTATGGGAGAAAGAAAGAGATGAATCCTTCTTTCTACCATACTATCCATCGCTTAGAATACTGCCGATTATAGTCCGCTCATTTCATTTAAGTTTAGACGTGAAATTGGAATCCTTTTCATTTGACTTCGTCAATTTTTGATAAGAACTCAGAAGGAAAGTTTCATTCAAATGAATTTGAAAATTCAATTGAATTAATCATTTTGACTGACTGTTTTTACGTAAATGATAAGTAGAAAAGCGATAGAAACTAGAATGAATAGTGCAGTAGCAATAAATGCAAGAATATTGACTTCAATAATCTCATTGGTTTTTTTACTTCGCAA
Source organism: Sesamum alatum (assembly GCA_034509735.1). Lineage (NCBI taxonomy): Eukaryota > Viridiplantae > Streptophyta > Magnoliopsida > Lamiales > Pedaliaceae > Sesamum > Sesamum alatum. The sequence continues at coordinate 46,493,950 of JACGWO010000002.1, read as the reverse complement.
TAACTCGGGATTTAATCCCCTAGAGATGATAAATCTTTCGTCTATAAATTCAATGAATGAATTATCTCTCGATGATCTTGAATCGGATCAATATCATGAATAACAATATCTGATCTATCAAATCAATTCATCGTCGAGACTTGAATAGTATAACATAGGAAGTTCTTTTATCCATACCGAATCAAAATTTGGACTCCTGACCCAATCAATCCAAAATTCCTTTTTTTTATCATCTGTTTCCTTGTTTTTTTCTATAACTTACCTTGCGTCTTCCTTGGACAATCATCTGATGCAGGATCATCAGATTGTATTTCCACTTCGATTAATCACATAGTTACAAACCTAAACAAACAATAAAAGCGAAATGGAAAAATAGGAAAGAAAAAAGAAATAAAGACTCCTTTTTGCTTTGGGAATGAAAGTATGCCCTCGGACACCCTTTACTAGTTCACGAAAGGGAAAATGAATTGATGTATTTAGTGGATATTGGATCCGTCAGGACTGGCGGGGCTCGAACCCGCAGCTTCCGCCTTGACAGGGCGGTGCTCTGACCAATTGAACTACAATCCCAGGGCAATAAGGGATCTAGCAGAAAATTTGATTCTTTTTCATCTTCGTATGGGGTATTTCTGAAGGACAAGGGGGTTATACCATCTCATGGTAGATTGGTGAATTATTGGGCCGAGCTGGATTTGAACCAGCGTAGACATATTGCCAACGAATTTACAGTCCATCCCCATTAACTGCTCGGGCATCGACCCAGGAAGAATCAATTTTAGGCTTATTGGTAATCCATGTTCAACTTCCTTTTGTAGTACCCTACCCCCAGGGAAATTCGAATCCCCACTGCCTCCTTGAAAGAGAGATGTCCTAAACCACTAGACGATGGGGGCCGACTTGGCCAACTGCCGCATACTTTGATCATAGTATGATCAGTTCTTTGAAATTGTCAATATAATGGAATGATATGATTAGATCCGGGGGATCTTTCCGTTTTTCGGAATTGTCTAGAATTTTTGGATTCGTTGTTAGGTGCTAGTTGGTGAGGCAATAGCTTACCAAGGCGATGATCAGTAGCCCTTAGTGATCTGACGGTGCCGAGTGGAAGGGTTGTCGCTCAACGGATAAAAGTTACTCTAGGGATAACAGGCTGATCTTCCCCAAGTGCTCACATCGATGGGAAGGTTTGGCACCTTGATGTCGGCACCTTCCTGTAGCTGAACAATATTCCAAAACTAAACTCATTCGGGCTATGAAGAGACTATGCAGGCTGATTTATTTTCTTTATAATCAGCTTAAGGACATCAATACTGTTAGAAAGGGTTTGTTCTTTTTGTTTCTTGGACTGATACTTGATTTTCTCATGGAGCTTGATTATTTTCTTTTTGATCAGCTTACGAATAGCAGTACTCGTTGGACGTGTTTGTTTCTTTGGTATCTGGCTTTGATACTTGATTTTCTCATACTGATATCATGATCTGAAGAAATAAGGAAAAACTGTAGTGAAATTGCTCATGTAGTTCAGAAACAAATCATCAATTAATAATTCTTCTTTGATGCTCTAGAATAATTTGTTGGTCAAAAAGTGCTCTATGGCACTTAGAAGTTTTCCTGTGGAATCTATTAGTTATTCTCTTTATGACTATCACTTTGTCAGTCCGTCTAAAGTTTTTTTAGTGTGATTAGATTAGCTCTAATTCATTTCATGTGATAATACTAAGGAAACTAGAAACCTCTTAGTGTAGTTAGATTAGCTCTATAATGTAATAAAACTTCGGAAACTAGAAACTTTTGGTGTATGAAATATCCAGTTTCAAATAATTGTAAAGTCACAATAATATGTAAGTGATTCTTGTGATATTTATGATTTGATTTTGGAGTGGTTTCCTCCATTTTTATTACTGACAGGTTCATGCACCTTATAAATAGGTGAACATTGTTACCTCAAATTAAGAGAGAATAACATAGTTTAGCCCTTTGAGAAAATGGACATAGGCCATATGGCCGAACCATGTAAATCCTCCTATTTTGTTTCTCTCTTCACATATCTAAAACTTTGACACTAAATTTAACTACATTTTAAGTCATGCTACCATTTGAGGATATCTTGTCTTGATAACATCTTGAGTTTCCTGTTTTTCTTGCTTTGAACCTGACCACCGAATATCTATCTGGAGTTTCCTTAAATCCATGGAAAGACAAAAAAAGGAAATCAAGCATGGGAAAGTGACAGATCGTAGGAACCAATTTAGGATAACTGGGGTAAAGTTATGATCCAATGCAAAGTCTGGTAGAGATATACAATTTTTCTTCCCTTTTCAAGAATAAATACCCTTGCTTACATGCCTGACCCTGACCTTGATTTCTTCGAACAAAATGAACTATTTCTGGAAAAGTTCCAACACAGCAGAAGCAAGGGACATTGCTCAAACCCCATTAATATGGTTATATGGGTTTAACAATGCTGTTTGATTGCAGGCAAATAAAATGAGACATAGGATGTGATGGGGAAAAATGTTACCACAAAGCCTATAAATGTTTGTTCATTATTTGCAAACTGTAATTTCTGTTTCTTGAATTTGTTGCATTATCTCCATTAGCTTGTGTAATGGTGTTGTTGCACAGGCACTACGGGTGATGCTTTACCCCATCTATTATTATTTACTTTTAGGGCTGACTTAAACTTGCAAGTTTTCTTTTTGTGCTTTCAGCTCTTGTCTCTGGTGTAGTGTTAGGACTTGCAAATCCTAGCCTTGGTTGTCTTGCAGATACATATTATCTATCAAAATTTAGCACTTTTGGAATTTTTATAATTTCAGGTTAGCTTTAGTTTATAATGTAGTTCCTTTTACCTTTTTCATATGGATATGTTAGTTTCCAATCTTCCGTTCGGCTAATGTTTTGTCACTGTTCTTCATTATACAGGATTGACGTTACGCAGTGATGAAATTGGTGAAGCTGCAGAAGCATGGCCAGTTGGACTCTTTGGGCTGGTATTACCTTGAATTCCTGTTCATATCCTGGTTTTCCTTCTTGTTTTTTGGTTATGATCAGGGGGCAGGGTGTTTTAGGCAGGGGAGCGGGTGGCAGTCTCTGGCTACATGTGCTTTAAACTGAAGCCGATCAGCCCAGATCGTATTCTGAATACGTACATAAATAGTCTCTCCATGCTGTTGTGTCAGTGTCACAAGTTATGTGGTGAATGCAACTTAAGTACATGGAGAAGAGGACCACTTCAAAATTCTGAAACTTTTAATGTTCCAGAATCTGTTTGCATCATTTCTGAAGTTGTTATCTTATGTAAATTCTTCGTTACGAATCTCATTAGTGTCCCATGGTTATCTCTCAATTTCTTAACGAGAGACTGACTTTCTCTACTCCACTGTAATGCAGGCTTCAATTTTAATTTTCACTCCCTTATTTTCAAAAATCATTTTGCTGCTCAAGCTCCAGCCACAAGAGTTTGTCACAGGTTTGAAAGATTGTTCATTGATATTGCAATGGATATATGGATGTCATCTTTTTGGATCAGAATGTAATTTCTAGAGAATGATTAGTTATTGGGTAAGATGTTTCTATTCGAATCTTTGGAAGTTCTATGGGGGTTGTGCTCGTCTTACCAAAAAGGTAATCAAACCTCTCAATGTCCTACCTTTTACCAGTCGCATGATGATTGTAAGGTTTTCTGATATGGGCCAAACTAAGATTCCTCTTGCTTTCTCTAGTTTCTATGCCTTTGTTCACTCTGATAATCTATTTGTTATTTTGTCCCATATTTTTCCATCTGTTAGTCTTCTTAAGTCGTTTTTACTTGTTAGAGAATTGAAATTATATACTTTGTCCTTTATACTTCTATATTTATATGGTTGCTTATGTTATCATTCCAGAATGGTATGGAAAGTTTACTTAATTGCAGGCTTGCTTCTTGATATTGTTCTATTCTTTCTTTATTTCTTTCTTAATAATGCTGTACGCAGAAGAATTTATTACGCACACCATCTTTCTTGTAATAAAATTTACAATTATGGATTTCTTTTTCTGTATCGCCAGTTGAACTTAAGCTGCAACATTCATCTCTATGTGTTTTCTGATTTACCCCATGTTATGTTTTCCCCGTTTGAGTTAAATGAGTCAATTCATGTTTTACTGGTTTGTAAATTGCTAGGAATCAAGTCATTGTAGTTTTAAGTTGCCTTCTTTCTAGTTTTTAAGGAAGATCATAAAATATTGATTGAAAATGGAGAACATGAAATGATGGCTAATAGAAAATGATCTAAACCACCCTTTGGTGTTATCACATCCCTCTGTAGATTCATCTTGTTTTTATTTTATTTTTTCATCACGGTTGAACTGTCTCATACCAATCCATTAACTTTTAAGAATTTAGTAATAAACCATTTTCCCATGAGTAAAATGGATTATAGTATTCCTTTATTGATTTTGATATCCTGCTTAAAATATTCTTCCCGGCTTTACTTTTCTCTGCCAACTACATTGGAATGTATTTTGCATTAGTTTGCTTTTCTATGCAGTAGCTAAATATTAAGTAGAGAAGTAGATATCGCTGCTGTCATTCTAGCCAATCCCAAGAAAACAAAACACAAACGTAAGGGCCAGAGGAGATATGTTGAAGTTATTTTCTTTTTCCATTTCAATGATTCCTTTTCTATTATCTATGCTTCTTTCTCCGAGAGAGTGGTTGCAGAGTATCTTCATACTCCTAACTCCCCCCGTGGTTTGTACAGGACTTGCTATATTTAGCTGTATGCCTACCACATTATCTAGTGGAGTGGCATTAACTCGGGTAAAATGCACTTTCCAATATAATTCTTGCAAATGATTTTTCAGACCAGAGCAAGAATTGCTGTCAGTTTGACTGCAGGTTTGATTTGATAAAACACAGCTAGCTGGAGGGAATTCTGCTCTCGCTCTTGCAATGACTGTGATTTCCAATTTATTAGGAATCTTATTTGTAAGTTCTAGAGCTGCCAGATGTTCAAAATTCTTTTTGCATGAATATGACACCATATGTTGCAGAACGACATCATACCTACACTTTGTGCATCTAAATGCCATGGAGCTGCTTAACTGCTGTCATGTACTGTCATAAAGTGCGAATAAGCAAAGGAAAAGTGATGCAATTAATGAGAGCTTGGTAGAATGAGTTTTTCTGTACTGAAAAATATTACACGTATTTTTTGGATGTAAAATATTCTTTTAAGGGGTTTTGAGTAGTTTTCCCTAATATATTTTAGACATCATTCCTCTCATCCAACTGTGAATTACTATAGCAACCACAATTTTGACGCCTGTTTTCCCCAAATTCTGTTAGGAGAAGGAAAAAGAATCTTGTTTTAGGTGTATTTAGGAAAAGTCACTTCATGGCTGGGTGCCACTTGCTTTGTTTCTTATGTCAGCCTGTGATCTAGTAAGCCCTTGTCTATCTCTCCAGTTTTCGTGGCTTTGGTTTATAGTGTAAGCAAGACTAGTTTCAACTTATTCTAATCTGGTAGGATATCATGACATCTTTGCTAACAGTCAATTAGCCCAATAAGCCATGTGGTTAGTGAAGCATAGCAGGGAGGCATTAGATTATTATACATTGCTTACATGAAAACTTACGGAATCCTACTTAGATCCCTAGCACTCATCCTCTACTATCAACCTTCAGTCCGTTTGCTTTTCTCACTTTCTCTCCGCCCAATTCTCCTGGGCTGCCTTGCCTGCTTGAAGCACTCTGTCATGCCTCTCTTACATTCCTTTCTTTCTTTCCCATGTACCAACTCCCACCTAAGTAGTTCCTTAACAACCATTACGTCCCATCTTCCCTCTCCTGTAATCTCCAATGTGTCCCCCCTAGCAAGTTAACATGACATTGAAATCCGGACATTTTTGTGAAATATGGGTCTTCTACACCACTTGCTGCCCAGATCATTTTGGATTCACTTATTCACTTCCATTAAGGAACATGTTCTGAAAAGAATTTTGAGTTGGGAGAATCTTAGGGAGGTTATTTCTGGTCATTGTGAGAAATTTCATTATGTTGTTGAATATCAGTGGGGAAGTTGGCCGGTGGGATAGTTGCAATGGTGTGTAGGGCTTGGCCGGCAGCAAAAATATTGCTAGCCAATTGTTTTGGCATGGTAATTCCGGTTTTTGTAAGTCCTTGCTTTTCTTTGTTCTATTTTGTTTTTTAAAACTTTGGATAAAGAAAATCTAGAAAGCACTCTAAGGTAAGGTCAATTTAGAGTTGAATTTTTGTCTTTATGGTCCCTTAATTATTCGAGAGCCAACAAAGGCCTTCTTATGCAATCCATATTCTGTGAGCTTCTATTTCTTACGAATATCATTGAATAGGTCTTTTGCTTATGAATAATACAATTAGCTCATTGTTGTATATGTCGAGCAACATTTCCTAATTCCTACAATCTGAAATGACTAATTTAGTGTTGCTTGGCAGATACCGTTTTCTATCTCAAAATTCATAGCTGCTGGAGTTGGTGTATCGGTTCCAACTGAACGCTTGTTGAGAAGCCTTGTTCTCACACTTTTAGTTCCTCTCATACTGGGAAAGGTGAAGCTTTATTTTCTTTGCTAGTATAGTTACTCTATGTTTATTTGATATATCATCATTTGTTTATAAGATGTCCTAAAATGTCCTGATAAATAATATAACATATCCACATTGAAAGGTTATAAAACTAATTCAGAGACACTAGGCGAGAAAGGGTTGTCTCTACCTACTCGAAAACTTGGAAACCATTTCGTTGAGGCCCTTGATATTTTCACTGAACTTTTGACTTGTTTGTCTTTTGGAAAAAACTAGTGCATGCATAAGAAACAATATCCTTAATTTCAGGTTACATATTGTATGATCACATATTTGGCTAAACAATCATCTTTCTCAGATGTGCCAGGTTTATAGATGGCCAAGCTTTCTGGTTCCCTGGAATGAGTTACTTGTCTGAATTTGCTTTTACTTTATACTGTTCCTGGAAATTTATTCTTGTTACTATCATTAGGATTTTATGCTAAAATAGGAAGAACAAAAAATCTGGAAGATCATGACTGCAAACAAAAACTTGAATATTTTAGTGGGATATATCTGGATCAAAGTTGTAAATTTTAGCAATAAGAAATGTGATTGAATGAGTTTCTGACATGAATTCTTGCATAGAAAGGACTTACTTTTCTCTTTTATGACTATCTAATGCTGTTCACATATCTCTGTCTCTCTCTAATCAACAGGTTGCTCGAGAACTCTCTAAAGGTTAGATGCCTCAGAATGTATTTAATGATGCGTAATACTATGGATTTGCCTGTCTTTCCCTATTATGTCTAGTACCAGGTTGGTCCTTTGAGAACAGTGTGTAATAGAACTGATGTTTATATCTATTTGCATGAAGTTTTTGCTTATGGTTGCTGAACTCTATGTGCAATATTATGATTAGGAGAGATTCTCTACTCAAATTTGCTAAATAGTATTTTGTTAATTTCTTAATTTTAATGATAAGTTATGTTCCATTAATTGCTTCAAAATTTTAAGTTATAAGTTATATTCAATTATTACAATAAGAAGGCATATTCAACAACATCAGAACTATATAATTTTGTCTTATCATCAATTTTGATGTATCCGGTCTTCAAGTACTAATTAAGCAACTATGGAAAGTGGATCATTTCTGTATTATTTTAGCAGAGTTGCTGTGAGATTGTGCATGGTGAACCAATCAAATGAAATGAGTTTGAGACTTTTTTACTGAAATCATAAATTTCAATATGGCGAAGACACTATCTCACCCGGTCATTCCCTCTATTATTGATAATATTCTATTTATAAATTTCTGGATAAAAGTCTTGTTCATGATTGATTAATTCAGGGCAAAAGTTTGGGTTTCACATGATAACGTACTTCCTCTAGATGCATGAATAGGGTGTGTGTTTATGATTATTTTGCTTTTTTCAGTTGATACATTTATGATTTACCTTTACTGGTGATGAGTGTACCATCATGTTGCAGGGGTAGCTGATTTTGCAGATGGAAATCGTAAGCTTTTGGCAGTGATTAGTGCGGTCTTCCTTAGTTTCGTAAGATCCACTATTGGCTTTGTTATCATGTTTCACTTGCATTTTCATTTGTCAGTGCAAGAATCAACGATAGAAGAGTCCAGTTCACATTGTTGTAGGAAATGCATCTTTAGTACGTGGGAGTAATGCCTCCAGGTTACTACTTGTGATAAATCAGGGTAGGCCAAGAAATAGCTCTGTCCTGGGGATGCTAAACATCAAGAATATTTCTGTGGAGCAGGGAACTACTGGCTCTCTCTTGTCGTGTCCTGCAATTTTTATAGTTCTAGGATATGTGCATATTGATAGAATACAATTTGCAGCGTAAGAACAGATCTCTTTATTAAATTTTATTATTTATCTAAGGAACACTTGTATATAAATAGCAATAAGCTAATTGAAAAAGAATGGAATAAGTCCAACATGAACATGATATTTACTTCTTAAAACACTTTGTTGGCCACAAGAATATGTTATCAAATGTAGTAAGATTGGAACATAATTTGGCTTTATAACTGGAAGCTGCTAAGGGGTTTCGTCACTTGATGAAGATAAGAGTTTCCATATTAGTGTGGGAACCGGTCTTATTCGTCTAGTGCTGCCAAGAGAAAGGAAAATGAAAACTTGTGTGCTTTACTTCACCCTTAACTGCCTTTTTCTTTCTGATGAAAGAACTATTGAGTCAGGTGCCATACCTGTTTAGCCTACTTGTTAGACCATGATCTGCATAGCCGAATTGCCTATGATAGGAGGAACTAAATTGTGAAAACATTGAAATTTAACATAAATCAAACAGTTCCATTATGTGGTTCTAGGCTAGTTAATACTTGTTCAACTATATTTTTTAATCGTATTTTCTGAAGTTATGCTTACAGAGTCACTCTCCTACTTGTGTGATCTTGAACATGATTTTGTGTCTGATCTTTGCTTCTTATGTAGGTCCCTTGGATTCAAGTCAGCAAATCAAGGCACTTCTTTTAATGGTGAAGCCAGAAATTTTTCTTGTGGCTGTCACAATGGAGCGTATGTTTGTTAAATTCTTTTGGCCATTTTCCTCGTTTTCTCCTCATGGCTTTGGCTTTGCTTTGTTTTTGTCTTATTGAGATTTTGATTATGACTGTTACAGGTTGTCTGTAATTGGAATATGTTATTCAAATTCACGTAACGTATATGTTTGCATGATTTCCCATGCGTGAGTCATGCATGATGTCCATCCTAAAGAACTGCACCTCCGAAATTTCAAGCCTTATTTCATTACCTATATGAGTCATTAAAACTGGCAGGTTAAGAATTTCCAGATTTAGAAAAAGCAAAAGAAACAAGAAGAGCTTGTTCCTGTTTAGTTCAATATAAAAAGCACAAGGGATTGTTAAAATATATTTGCCACTACCGTGAATATTTCTTCATTCCCCTGCTTTTAGTTGTTTTATTTATGCCCCTCTCAAGTAGTTGACATAAATTGAACACTTCAAATTGTATTGTACTAGGATTCTTTTATTCATTTGCATATTTCATGATAGATAACCCAAGAAGTGAAAAGAACACTCGCTGCTTGACGTGGATTTATTTATTTTGTCACTTTCAAGACTTCCTGTCTGGTGTAGAACTATTTAATCAGGTTTCATAGAGAAAACGGCGGACTTGCTCGTGTAGATCTGATATTTCTTTTTCCAATTCTCATGAAATGTGTATTAGATTTTCTATATTTCAATCAGTAGGAGCCCACTTAGAAGTGGATGAGACCTTATTCTAAGAGTGTTGAACAGTATTAGAGTCCATGTTTAGGTGATTCTCAAATACGGCTGCTTATATCTCATGGGCTTTAAACGTGTAACTCGTTGCAGGCTTCTACATGCTGTCTTATTAGCTTTTAATGCCCTGGCTATTCCAAGTCTTTCGATTATGTCTGGAGGTAGTAAGTCACCTTTTGCCAAGAACGAAAATGCCAGTGCTCTTTTACTAGTCGCCAGCCAGGTGAGATATGCTTGTTCATCTACATTACATTCTCGTTCTTGCTAAACAGTATCCCTCGTATATACATGCAAAATATTTATGGACCAAGTTAAGCACCTCGACATTTTCAATAACTAAGTAAAAGAAACCGAATGTGCTGAAATTAATGTAGGAATAAACAAGAGAAGCATAAGTATACATGAAAGGGCTCGAATAATATTGTTATTGTGAAGGCTTTGCCTAGTTATCTCGCATATATGCTTTTGTAGAAAACCTTGCCCGTGATGGTAGCAGTTGTCGAGCAGCTTGGTGGTGCTTTAGGTGAATCTGGCTTACTCGTTCTTCCATGTGTAGCAGCTCATCTGAACCAGGTGAACCACAATTTTACTCACCCGGTCTCATCCATAGTTACGTTTTGGCTGACACGAGCAACAATTGATTTGCAGATTATCATTGACTCCTTCTTAGTTAGTCTCTGGAAACAAAAGAAGGGTGAATTCGGAAACGCCAAGGCTGCATAGGCCTGGTTTTAAGATACACACTAGGCTTTCGTTGCGACTCTGTCTAGGAATGGGATCACGATGAGCAGAGGACCCAACTGCCGCTGGATCTTTTCTTGGAGGGATTGGTCTCAGGGGATTTCTCAAGAACAGTGCAAACCTGCCCAGATGCTTCATAAGCTAGGTTACTATTAAGACAAAATAGTATGTCTTTCTTGGAGTTTAGTAAAAAGTTTGTTTGTTTATAGGAACAAGTTTACAATTGAAAGGTTGTAGAAGATGGACCAACCATATAAAAGGAATCAATATGGGAAGATGAATAACAAAAGACATGAACCATTTACCAAATACATGTATTTGATGGCTTACCCAAGTTAGCTAAACATCATAAAAGTCCAAGGATCCAACTAAAAAATATCAAAGATTAACTTGCAAAATTTAAAAATACTAACATGTTTAAGCGACTAACGTTCTCAGGTTGGTTTCTGACATTATTCACTTAAAATGATAGTTTCTGACATCCTAATATCAAATTTTTTGTTGTGTGATTTTCTATTATTTCTTTCTTTTATTTTCTTTGAAATGCGTGTTGTTTTATATATTTTATTTTTATTTATAATATTTCTTTTAAAATAAAAAATTAATTTTTTATATGGATACTGAAACAAGGAATAGAATATTGGCATTAGTTTTTTATATGGAGACTGAAACAACATCGCACGACGACGACTAATATATATATATATATATATATAAATAAATGAGTAGAATATTGGCATTAGTAAAACCGCCAAACATCCTGGGTGTCGTGGCCTAACATTTGCGATTTAGTCATCCACGCTTATTTCAGGTATTTCGACTGAAGTTTTAGGAGAAAGACTCGAAAGATAACTAAGAACCCTAGACGGACTCTTCTCCAAGAGAAACTCTGAAGAATTGATCATGAAAATCTTAGGAAGATTTTTGTACCGAGCAATTCTATATAGCTGTAGCAATGGCGGATTACTATCGAAGCCCAACAACTCGCAAAACGCTGGTCGGGGTTTATACATATACCGTCAGCTTCTTTTCTCTTCTTCCTCAGCAGCGAAAACGAGTGATTTCTCCGGTCCAATCTCGTTAAGGTCTTCTCCAGGAACCTCTCAGAGGGATTATTACCGAGGTCTGTTTTGTGAATCGAATCGCGTTGATTTTTTTTTTTTTAGATTTTGATGGTTGATGAGAAAATGTGATGGAGACTTGTTGAGTTTTCGGTTGTCAAACATTTAATTGTCACTTTTGGGAAATGATTTTTTGGAGTTTTTAATTATAGCCTAAATTGTGGAGGGCGAAAGTTGTGTGGAACGATTTTTCCTTCTTTTTGGTTGTTGTTCTTTTATTTTTGGGAGCCATATTTGTGTATTTTTCATTAACAGATTTATCTGTGTCAAGAAAATTAATTTGCTTGGATGAGTTTGGTATGTGCTTATCTTTTTCTCCTCCTGATTTCAGAGTAAAACCTTGGACTGGTAAAACTGTAGAATTTCAATATATATTTTGCGATAGATTGTTGTACATGAAAATGGAAATGCTTTTATATTTATATGGGGTCCTAACAGTTGCTTTGGACAGGGCAGAGGAGGAGCATGTTTATCCAAACACAGTCGACTCCTAATCCTGCATCTCTCATGTTCTATCCTGGGAAGCCCGTAATGGATACAGGGAGTGCTGACTTTCCCAATGCACGCACTGCAATGAGTTCGCCACTAGCAAAAAAGCTGTTTGGAATTGATGGTGAGAACCTCTCTTCCACCTTTTACATTTGTATGCTTTTGAGGATCATGTTGAAATATGAACATATGAATTATTAAATTATGTACTGGATTATCTATTCTGCTTTATTTATTCACGCATCTCATAATTGGGCTCATGTCAAATATCAAACTCAATAGGACTGCTCATTAGCCCATTGTATTTTTGAAGTTGTTTCTCAATTCTTTGAACAGTTATTGAGCTTGTTGCCTATAGAATTTCATGGTAATAGCAGTCGTCATGGAAATGTGGGCGAGAGTTTTTGTTTAATAAGTTTCATATTCGGAGCTGGTTATCAAACTCTATCATCTAAGGAATTTTCTTCTTTTTATTAAACGTGAGTTTGGTGAAATACAACTATATATAGTTCTAATACTTTAACCTAACCTCCTGTTGGTCTCTAAAATTTCAAATGAGCTTGTTTGTATTTTTCATGAGGTATGGAGCAATAATGGGTTAATGAGCCTTTGGCTGTGGTATGATTGCAAAGATGCTTCAGGAGCAGAGTCGTGTATTGTGGGATTCAATATCCGTTCAACTTAAAAGTTGGATGAATACTTTCTTACAAGAGCATGTGCAAGCAATTTTAATGTGTTATTTAAATTTCTCTTTTGCAGTCAAACTAAAATTTCCCATGAACATTAACACTACTTCATGCGGAAGCAAAAAGTTTGTCAATATTCCATAGCTTTTGCTTTATATCATTTGTATAAGTTTGGAGAAGGTGTTTTTGAAATCTATATTGCCTGGAGTTGTTGACACCTGTGCAATTGAAATTCATTTTTTGTTTAATAAACTAATCACCGTATGAGTTCTTGCTAGTTCAGTGATGAATGCAATAGGTGCTAGCTGCAGAGATGCGGCATTTTAATTCACAATGTGCATGATTGTCGTATAGTGCTAATAGATAATAGAACTCTGTTTTTTGAGCCAGCAATAACTGAAATTGTGCAAAGCTCATGACTTCAACTTTACTGCCTCCAGCATTCAGATTTAAAAGGATAAAAATGTACTGGCTTGTTTTTGATGCTAGAATGCTTGTCTAGTCATTGGAGAAAGTTTTCAAATGATAGGTTTGTGATCTTGATGTCTGTGTGGGCTGTTATCCACCTGAACTAAGCTGCATGCACGTGCGCTTGAGTTCCAATGCCTACCAATGACAACTTCTTTTCAGAAAAGGAAGCAAGTTACTTGGATGATCAGGTTTTCTAGGGACCTATATGTCAAAATTAAGGGTTAGAATATTGTCTTAAAAATCTAGAGGAAAGAAGACAAAGATCAAACATAGAAGTCTAGAAATCAGTAGAACCCTCTAACCGTCGAGCCCAAGGATGCATCACATGAGGTAAGCTAAGGAAGTTTCAACAAAATGTGGAAACTCAATTTAATTGATCTCTCATTCCATTATATTTATCTACCCCTAGCTTTATTTGGAGCATGGGATTTGGGCCGACAAATCTGACCAGAAGTTGTTTTGCTTCAGATCCACAAACAATTGCATTTGATAAGAGCTATTATCTCAAGATGAATTTCGCACACTTGTCTAAACCCGTGGCTGTTTTATCTGATACCCAATTTTGATTGGCTAATGCTGAGCAGTGCCTTTTCATGGAAATCAATAGGTTTTTGGAATCTTATACAAATTAAACAGAAGAAAATAAACAGTAGAGTGAATCAGGCTACTCGTATGAGCTGTCCAGAAATATAATAGCATTGTACAGAAAATACAAAAAGCAGAAAAGTTGGTAGTTTACAGCATTTGTGTAAGTTTGTGGTAGATGCTCCAGTTCCTGATGGGTTAACTTATAATGTGAAAACTGAGGAGACGGGAGACAATTTCGTAGTGGTTTGAACAATCCATGTCAGAGATTGCATTCATTTAGAACATGCTTTGAATAGTTGACCTGGTGTTTGATACTTGGCAGCCGGCACCCTGGTATGTCGGCAATGGCATCGCAGACTGTCAGCAGTAGGACACCAAATCATCAGCAGCGTTAGTGTTTCTTGATGGGAGACAGGATTAAGGTTCACAACTTTTACCCATGTATCAGTTACCATATTTTAGTCAGGTGATTTATAGTTGTGTAATTGATGAAACAAAGTTGTTAAATGCCAAATGCATGGAAATATCCTGGGGCATAGCTGCATAGGAGCAGAGTGAGCTCACCTTATCAAAAAAAGTATATTTTTCAGTAAACATTAGTAGAATCAATAATATAATAAATACAAGATTAGGTGAATTCCATGCGTTTAAACACTTACAACAAATTTGAATTAGTTATAGAGCGTAATCACAAAAATTATTCATTAATTTCAGCAAATATATATATATATTTCTGAAACTTTCGGCAAGTTTACTAGGAGAGGGCTCCACTCATCTTTCAGGACTTAATTATAGAAAAACTATGGATTTCATCACTTAATTATGGAATATTCTAAGAATGTCAGTGGATTTGTTTTCATATTCTGGGATAATCAGATTTTAATTTGTCTATGTCAAAAGAAGAAAGAAATAAAGAATGAAGAAAGAAAATGGAAATAGAAAAAGGGAAGAGCAAAGAACCGTCTAAAGGTCCTTTTGACATATCCTGTGCTGAAGAAGAATGAAGTAAGAGGTAGAACAAAGAAACAAGAAGAAGAGGGGAGAAGAAAAGTATGGAGGAAGAGAACAGGAAAAAAAAGAGGAATGAGGAAGACAAAACTAGATATATGTTTTCCAGTTAGGTGTGCCTGGAGCCTTTAAAAGGGCGTAAGGTACAGGGAAGGACTTGTGCTTTATTCAATCCCTGCATCTTGGCCTAAAAAGGTAACACGTCTGCACATTGCTGCACCTCGCTCCTAGACAAACACCTTGTGTGCCTTTAGTAATTAAGTTTAGAAACAATTGGGATATGATATCATAAGCTCTTCTTTGGAAGAAAAGCAATCATCTGTTATGATTAGTCAGTAACTTCTGTCATTTCTTTGCCTACGTCAGGCCCTTTTTCTTTACCCTAGTCCTTGCCACTATGTTTCAACTCCTACCTAGTTCTACCTATTAAAACAGTGTTATTTGAATATCGAAACATGCCGGATGATATAATGGAAGATTGATCTTTCCCATCCTTGCAATTTGAATGCCACTTTTACTCAGGTGAGTAGTGTAATGTGGAAGTCTATGACAAGCTAGAATGTCTAGCTGACTTCTTTAGAATTTGGAGAGAGAAACAATATAGATGTATTTGAAATGAACTAAAGTCTGGAGATACAGTTTATGTAGCTTATGACACTGATTCTTGTAGCTTAGTTCGTGATGGCCCGCATTGAAACTTAGGGTATAATGGGATGGATGAATCGGTTGGAGAAGATTGCAACATAAGCATTCCATAAGAGGCTGCCTAAACAGGACTTTCCCTTTAGGATAAAGAGCTAGAGACCTCATGACTTTCACATGGCAGAGGTGTTTGCTTTACCAGTTACAAGGAGTGTATGTGTGTAAAAATCTAGATAAGATATGGTACTTATCAAAATAAATTGATAAATACATGTGAAAAAGTTTATTTTACATGGGGTTTTGATTAGTGAGTCCAAGTTGTGATCCACACTTGTTTCCTTCTTATCTCAGTATTATTTTTATCGATCAAGAATCTCTGCTCATAAAATTGTCTGTGTTATTGTATGTTGAATACTGTCTGTAAACGTTTTGTGTTTTTCAGGTTGATTATTTATTTGATAGGTCATTCATTACTGTTGGCGCAGGAATTACCAGGGTCTTCTTTGGATCTGATTTTGTGACCGTCACGAAATCAGAGGACACTTCATGGGATTTTCTGAAACCTGAAAATCTTTGCAGCAATCATGGATTTCTATTCCTGTGGGCAGCCATTGTTCTTGGATTCGAATACTGCAGCTTCCATGGACACAGCTATTCACGAAGATGATTCAGAGACTGTTGCTATGATCAAAGAACTATTAGAGACTCGTATCCGTCCAGCAGTACAAGACGATGGTGGAGACATAGAATATGTCGGATTTGATCTTGACACCGGAATTGTCAAACTAAGAATGCAAGGCGCCTGTAGTGGCTGCCCTAGCTCCTCCGTCACTCTGAAATCAGGCATTGAGAATATGCTAATGCATTATGTGCCTGAAGTCAAAGGTGTGGAACAGGAACTCGACGCTGAAGAAGGAGATGCAGCGTTAACTGGAGCAACATACGAGTAGATGAAAACTCTCGCCTTCGTAAATTTGTAGAAAGGATACTTCTTATCACGGCACAACAGAAACGGTCATAAATTTGAAGGTTGGTTCTTATGAATGAATCTGCAAGTTTTTTAAAGCTTCCCAGGAACCTTGTCTTATTATTTATGGTTTCTTTATCCTACTGCATATCAATCCTCATATACCTTTGATTACTACATTTGCATGAAGCTAAAAATCCATGTCTACAAAGTGAATTGTTATTACGTCCTTGTGGCCCAGGATAGTAGCAACTTGCATGAAGCGTTTGAAGTGTGGTTTTTTTTTTTTTTTTTTTTTTTTTTTTTTTTTTTTTCTTTCGTAAATTGATTATAATTATCAATATTAAATACCTGTATTTAACAATTATTGATAATTATAACAATGATATATTAATAATTAATATCAAATAATTATATCTAATCAATTACTATTAGAGTAGAATAACATTACACACGTTGGTGAGGTTCGAACTCATGACTTTATAGTTATGAAACCTCAACTTCGTGAATGCATTTGAAATGTTTTTGGTGTTAAAGAGGCTGTTTGAAGCATTTGGATAATTAGACGGTGTTTGGATGAGTTCATCTTTTAGAAAAAAAAAATATGAACTTGTATATTTTTGTTAGATATCATATCTTATTTTTTAAAAATTAGTTTTTCAAGTGTTTAGATAATTTTATTTTTTTTTAAATTTATGATCATGCTCTATTTTGGAGAGCTGCTTCTTCAAGGAACTAATTGCACATAGACTTAGGAGGAGGTAATCCTAATCCTCAATACGAGAAGATGACATGCATGAATGGTGAAAACAAACATGCCTTGAAGGGCATGAGTCACTAAAGTGTAATTTAAATTTTTGTTTTGTTTGGTGAATTCAATGGAAGAGTAATAAAATAAAATGAATAAACTTATCATAATTACCGAAATGTCTTTTACTTTAAATGGGCATGGTAAAAAGCTATTGATAAAATCAAGCGGTCAAAGAAAGTGTATATTTCAATCAACGTACATTTTGCAACTAAAGTTAATTACTCTAAAACCCTCATACTTAATAAATAACTAGCAACTGAGGTCAATGTACACTCAATACGTAAGCAATGATGCAGGTAACTTTGTGATTCCAATCCACACGATGAACGGTGGATTGTTAATCCAAGTAAAAACCATTTTACCCCCCTGTGTTCCTAAAAAAGATTAAAAAAACCCTCATATGTTGGAAAAAATACTAAAACACCCCCTGTGTTCATTAAAATGCATTTTACCCCCACACCCCCCCCCCCCCCCCCGGACAGAAATGTTTCTCACACGCGGAAAGTGAGAGTTGTTCTTGGTTTTTTCCCTGTGTAATGACCAATTTGCCCCCTTCTTCAACAAATAAAAGGTTTTGGCTCTAATGTTAGAAATCATTCTTCATTCTACATTTCTCAAAACTGAATACAGTGAAAAAACTCTCTCAAATGTCTTCCTCTTATTCTCGAAAAATGAAGGCCAAACAAAGTGTGAAACAATCACTTGATTTGAGGTACCCAACAACACCCCATTGTTGTTGCAACATGAAGGCAGAGATGCGTAGAGTTGAATCTTTAAGAAAACCCTCAATTGGTAAGTTATATTATTGTTGCAGGTTCTATAGTTGCAATTTCTTTCAATGGGCAGATCCAGAAAAAGCAATTTGGGTTCCAAGTGGTGCTCCAATGGCATTTAGTTCTGGTGACTTTGTTGGGCAGCAATTTTCTGGAATGGAGGACAATTTTGAAGAAACTGATTTTGAAGATGTGGTGTCAATGATGTCTGTTGGAAGATCAACATGTAATTCCCAAAAAAAAAAGTCATTATGTTAATTTTTGGTGTGTAATTAGTGGCATTTTGCTATTTTTGTTGATTTTCGTTTTGTTTTTTAAGTAGAAAAATGATGTGTAGTCATGTATTTTTACCTTTATGGAACGGAAGATATTTGGTGTACTGTAATTATGTAATTATGTGTAGTCATGTATTTGATAGTTTATTGAAGTAATTATATGTACTGCAAAACTGGACATAGAAACAACAACAACTTGTGCTGAAACTGTGCAATAACTGGGATTAACCATTACTAAAAACTGGACATAGTGACATTGACATAAAGTTTTCTGCAATAATTACAAGAACCTGATATAGACATTTAGCTCCCAAAAAAATTCAACAAACTGTCCTAACATCCATTCAAAACATACTAAGCCAACAGTTGTCAAAAAATATCCCAAAACCACATAGCACAAACTAAAACATTCAGCTTTTTACAACCCAAAAACTAAAACATTCACAATGTAATTATGACCAAAAACAATCAAAGGCAATGAACTTCATGGCTTCCAAGCTCTTTTCTTGGCCTTTATGTTTTGCAAAACTTGTTCAATTGATGGCTTTCTTTGCCTAACAGCAACTCTAGTTGTTGCTTGTGAGGGTCTCCCCATCAATGCATCATTTCTGGGACCTTTGATATTCCATTCCACCTCCAGTTGGAACATTGTGCTACAATAATAAAAAAAGGTCATTTTCTGCATTGCTAGGAAAAAAGAAACTGGATGTATTTATAGATAACCTGAACTGATGCATTTGTAGTTTGTGGTGGCACTTGATTGTTGCTTTTACCCCCTTTTGTGGGTTGTTTTTGTCTTTTGTACACAAAGTAAAAAAAAAAAAAAATAGAAATTATGTTATAAAAAACATAATGTATATAAAGTAAAAAAAAAAAAAAAAAAAGAATATATCACCTTTGAAGCATTGGACTGAGACCCTCCACCAATTGATTCTGCAGCATTTGATTGTGGAAAAACCAAAGATACAGTAAGAAATACTGCAGCATAATGAACATGAAAGTCAATAAAATAAAAATTACCTTAAACAGTTTAGATTTGGGATGTGGTGGTTTGGTACAAGCAATCATGTTATCATTGCCATCTCTCCCAACTGCAACTAACAACTGCCCTTGATAAACTATTTTTAAAATGCAACCATCAAGGCCTATGATAGGCCTGCAAACCCCCCCCCCCCCCCCCCCCAAAAAAAAAAGACCAAGTTTCAGTGCATTTAGACCATAATACAGCCTATCAAACACAGCTGGATCTGAACCTTCTTGTCTTCTCAGAATTATTTTACTGCCAGGATTCTTAGCCATTACAGTTTCACAATAGTCCATCAATTTTTGATATTGAAATGCATCAACAACTCTGATTGCATCAATAGCCTCTTTTTTTGCCCTCATCACCTTCCACCTACTGACATCAACTTTGCATTTCCTCATTATTGTGTTTTCAGTTGATCAACAGGAATGTTTGGATTGTCTCTGATGGCATCTTCCATTCTTTTAGCCAAGTATTTAGCCTTAGCAAGACTATTGTCATATGTCCTCGCACAAGTATGATTTCCTTTAATTGTCTTTATTTGGAAAGTCTTGCTATTCATTATGGGGTGAAGCATGAATTCTCCAATTACAACCTTCTTTTTTGCATTTTGCTGTAATCCTAGCATTTTCATTTATGATATATTCAATGTCATAACCATTTCTGATGCACCAATCCCTTAATACCTCTCTAAACACCTGTGTTGTAGCAAACTTCATGCCTATTCTCAAATTCATATCCCTAACATCAGTTTCATCATTGTAGAATGAATGATGTGGAATTTCTTCATCCAATGATTCAAGGTCAGACTCTCCATTCACATCACTGTACCAGTCTTCATCACCAATAACAAAACTAGGGATAGTTTTTTTCATCTTCCTTGTCTTAGGGACATCTTCATGACCATCATTATCATCCAACATATCATACTCTTCAGAATATTCATCAACATTATCAGGCTGTTGATAATCTGAATCTGAAGAGTCATCATATGTTGAGCAATTTTCTTCATTCAACTCTGAAATTTTTCTTTTCCCCTTATTGATTACAATAGGTATGTTCTCACCACCAAATTCTTCATTTGCAGCAAATGTGTCAAACCCCCACCCTCTGCCTATGTTTTCCACCCTCACAGCCTCAACCCCCTCACCCTGTTGAGTCACCCCCTCACTGTGCCGAGTCACCCCCTCAACCCCATCACCCTGCTGAGTCACCCCCTCAACCCCCTCACCCTGTTGAGTCACCCCCTCACCTCCCTCACTTTGCTGAGTCACCCCCTCAACCCCATCACCCTGTTGTGTCACCCCCTCAACCCCATCACCCTGCTGAGTCACCCCCTCACCCTGCTGTGTCACCCTTTCATCATCATTATCACTAAAATTAATCCCCTCAAGTAAATATCTAATCTCTTCTTCAGTTTCTTTTTCAATTAGGTTTCCTTGGCTATCAATAATTTGAATTGGCTCACCCTCTTCTTCTTCTACATACATCTGAATTGGCACATCTAATCCTCTATATACATTTATCATGTCAACCAAACAAATATCAAGACACTCATCCTTGATACGCCTCAAACCCATATCTAGTGATTATGTGGGCACCTTATAATAATACTTGACAATAAACTTTCTACCCCCACATTTTTCATACATACTGTTTAATTCATTCAACCCAATCCAATCAAGGTCAATGGCTTCAAACACGTATTTTCTCCCCCCCAAATATCTGACTTTAGGATTATATACAAAGCTCCCTCCAACCCAAAATAGGTCAAAATACACTCAATACGTAAGCAATGATGCAGGTAACTTTGTGATTCCAATCCACACGATGAACGGTGGATTGTTAATCCACACCACAAGAAAACAGGTTTCAGAAGCCTATAATTTCGTCTATGAAAAAATTAGAGAAAAAATTTCCAAAAAAAATAAAAAGATAGCTGAGTTCTCCATGTAAAATAAAACCATGATCAATTAATATACCATCTCATACTTCAATATTACAAGCCTTTATCAAACTTCGGATACTGACGAAATTCAGTATATACTTAAATATTAATGGTTTACAATTTCAATTCACATTCAATACAACTACTGTCAATGGAAACAACAATCATACAATTCGTATACTGAAATGTTAGCAGATGATTTTCTGCAGCAAACAAACCTATGTCTCTGTTGAAAGACATTAATTTGACCTTCTTGAAATTAAAAGAGTTGCAAGTGAAGAGATTCAAGTTGAAGTCATACATTTAATCTTTGAAAAAAAAAAAAAAAGAATTTATAGTGGAAGTGTGACAAAAATTAAATAATCTTGACTATATATTCCTACGTTTTAGGATTTTCATTGAACACTATAAATAAATGTTGCGTGATATGTTAAGGAAGTCAAGAAAAAAAAGAAGAGAAAAAGAAAAACGAGTAAAACATAAGAGTGGTATAATAAATTTGTGAAGTGAGTGAGCGATCATCGCTACTCAAACATTTTCTTTTATAGTATCTTATATTTTTCAACGTTTGTTTATAATTCAATCTTAGAATTTTAGATTTTGTGATGGATCATCACTATCTATTATAGACCTCTATTTTCCCATTCGATTTAATCCATACCCCCTTCCCCTATTAACCAATGAGGGAGGGCTTAGTGTAGGAGTAGGATGCCCAGTCGGCATCACAGAATACCCTTGGTTCAAAAGAATTGTGGGAAGGTATGAGCAAACCCTTGGAAGGACACCCCTTAAAGTACCTTACCACATGCAGTGTAGCCTGCCATTGAGCCTCATAAGGCTTCGAGAGAAACTGGCTGAGTTGTTGAATGATGTAGGCAATATTTGGGCGCGTGAAACTCAAATATAACAGACGCCCCACTAACCTTCTGTAGGAGTCTGGAGTTTGCATGAGTGCACCACAGTCAGAGCTAAGTTTCAGGCCGTGAGGAAATGGAGTGGAGGCTGCTTTGGCCCTTCCCCAAACCAATGTCATGCAGAATGTCTAGGGTATACTTAGTTTGAGCCACATACAAGCCATCCACACCCCTAGCAATTTCCAAGCCGAGAAACTACCTGGCTTCCCCAATGTCTTTGATAGTGAACTCTCGGTGAAGTTGACAACCTGTATATCCTCCAAAGTAGCTGCAGTAAGCAAGACATCATCAACGTAAACGAGTAAAGCCATCAAAGCTGACCGACATGACTTTGTAAACAGACAGTGATCATGCCAAGATTGAGTGAAGCCAAAAGCCTTGAGCTTCGAGGTGAACTCCACATTCCATTGGCAAGAGGCTTGTTTCAAGCCGTATAGAGACCTCTTAAGCTTACACCAAACCAGCAGGGACGTGATAGCCTTCAGGAGGCTTCATGTAGATATCTTCGTCTAAGTAACCATGGAGGAAGGCATTATTGATGTCCGATTGATGTAAAGGCCAACCATACGCAATGGCAATAATGAGGAAAATGCGCACAGTGACAGCCTTGGCAACGGGGGAGAAGCTGTCAGTGTAATCAACACCCTCAACCTGGTTAAACTTTTTAGCCATGAGCCTTGCCTTATACCCCTCTATTGTACCATCAACTCACAATTTGGTCTTGAACACCCATTTACAACCAATGGCCTTTTTTCCAACAGGTAAGGGTGCCAACCTGTAAGTATTGTTAAGTTCCAGAGCCTCAATCTCCTTCTGCATAGCATCCTGCCACTTCTCATGCTTAACAGCCTCTCCAAAAGATTTAGGCTCCTGCAAAACTGACAAGGAGGATGCAAAGGACAAATATGCAGTATCATAAGAATGTATAAGAGAGGAATCTGAAGAATGAGTGACAAAATCATTAAGCCAGATGGGCTTGTGTGGTTGTCTAGTAGACCTTCTGGGAGGAAGAACAGGAAGTGGAGGTGAAGTGGAAAGAATATCAGGGTTAATTGAAGGGGAACTCTCCTGCACAGGCAATGGATCATCAGGTGGAATGATAGATGAAGTAGGTGTGGGGTGTATGTACAGGATGTTTGGTGTATTATGCCTAAGTTCTGACACAAGGCCTTGCACTCTTGATTAATAAATTCTGATCCATTGTCAGACCTGAAGACTTTGATTTTGGCATTGAATTGGGTCTGCACTAATGCGGAAAGTATGGCAGGTACTTGGTTCTTGTGCTTGAGTAGGTAAGTCCACAGGAGCCTACTGTGGTCATCTAGGATGGTTAATATATAGGTGCAACAGAAATAGTATGTGTTTTATGTGAACCCCAAACGTCTAAGTGCAGGAGATCAAAAGGAGCAGCATAATTTGATTAACCAGTGGGAAAGGACACTCTTGTTTGCTTAGCAATAGGATAGATATCACAAGTTTGATCATAAACACTCCCACCATTATTACATAGGGACAAACGTTTTATTGCATGAAATGAAGCATGACCAAGCCTTTTGTGCCAGGTCATGTGAGTACAAGCTACATAAGTAGAACAAGAATTTGCTATATTGATTACAGATGTATGAGGTAAAATGGACAGATCCTGCTGAACAACATAAAAAATTTTGACAATAGATCCCACAACTAAGTCCTTCTTAGCACCCGGTCCTGCAAAATATATTTGCTTTGAGTGAAAGAAAAAGTATAGCAAGTATTTCTACACAACTAGCTTACAGAAAGGAGATTTACAGAGAAGCTTGGAATAAAAGGCACATTATGCAGAGTGATGTCTTTTGTCAATTGTACTGAACCAATGAATGAGGCAAATTTCTTTGACCCATCAGACAAGTGTATGGACGGTGTTTATGTAGGTGTGTGATATGAATGAAAGAGATCAATGCTAGCACAAATGTGATTCGTAGGCCCCGAGTCAATAATCGAGCAACTTTAATCAATCTCAGAAACACTGTAAACATTACCTGCAAACTCCTCATCAATGTGTGCAAAGTTTGCAAAATTGCTGATAGGATCCGAAGGAGGCTGTTTCTAAACTAGCTTCAACAATTCAGTCACCAATTCAGACACATTTGTTGTCGTGTTTGTGTTGGTGACCCCCCTTGTATTGACTGAATTGTCCCCACCGTTGCAGCCAAGCCTCTTGTCCCTGCCCCTTCTTCTTCTTCTCAACCAAGGCCTTATACCAATCAAGTATGCCATAGATTTGGAAACAAGTGTCTTGTGAGTGACCAGGCTTGTTACACTTAACACAAATCAATCCCTTCTTATCTATGTAAGGCTTCCTTTTTGAAGTAGCAGAACTATCCCCGCCTTCCCTCTTGTTCTCGTTCAAGGCGGTTTGGCAAGCCATCTGTGGTATAGTTTCCATGTGAGCAGATCTCTGCTCCTCCACAGCAAATATCATAGAAAAGGCTTTCTCCAGGTGAGGCAGTGGATCCATCATCAGGATCTGACTCCGCTCATTATCAAAGGCCTCATGGAGTCCCATGAGAAATTGCATGAGTTGTGTAGAGATCGCGCGATCTGAGATGGCCTGATTTACACCACATTTACAACAACCACAAGTGCACTTCGGTGGAGGTGTCAAGCACACAAGTTCATTCTACAATTTCTTCACTTTAGTGAGGTACACAGTGGAAGATAATTCTCCTTGTGTAACAGCTGAAAGTTCTCTCCGCAGGAGATATATCATCGGACCATTACTGTGTCTGTAGCGAGCTTGGATCTCCAGCCAAAGTTCGCGAGATGACGAATCATACATAAATGCTTCCACGATTTCCTTCAAAATGGAATTCCAGATCCATGAGGTAAACATTAGATCCACACATCACCATTGCTCGAAGTTCGGCGCACCAAACTCCGGTCTAGGGTATGTACCATCAATGAAGCCTAGCTTCATCTTAGTGCCGAGCGATACATAGATCGAACAATTCCACATAAAAAAAATTGGTTCCCTCAAGAGGTGAGGAAGTCAGCGTCAATGCAGAGTGCTCCGAAGGATGAATATATAGCATTTCTTTCTCCAGTTGAGCTGGATCATCGCCTCCACATTGATTACGAGATATCTCCATTTCTGCCATGATTGTACTTGGCAAATTAGTGCACGAACCGGAAGCAGATGAGTATTATGAGCCTTAGGTATCCAGAGACCATCACCACGAAGACTCTGATACCATGTTGATTTTATATGAGCGGTCAGAGAGGAAGAAGATTGAGTAAGCCATGGATGAGTTAGAAAAAATGTATTCCGTGTATGGAGGGATTCGAACCCTCAGCTTAAATACTCAGTGGAGTCTTAACAGAAAAATAACCGCCCTAATCCGACGTGGCCCATTCAGGGGCAGAATAAATGAATTAGCCAACCAACTAAGAAACGCAACACTCGATTACAAATAACAAAGAAAATGGGAAATAGAAAATGCGACTTCAAGTGGTTGGCCTGCTGCAACTACCCTGAATCCAAAATAGCAATGGCAACAATAGGGGCTTCGTCTTCAATATCAGCCACACTACCCTTCAGGTGCTGGATCTCAACAAAATCGCCAACCATAAGATAAATAGGATCATCGGTATCCTGAAGGAGTTGTGAAACAACGAACACCACAACACTCTTTCTCTAAGAGGTTGGTACAGTGTACTGCCGATGCTGTTGTGAAACGGCCTGCTGTTGAGTTCCATAGGATGGTATCATCCCCTTCATGCACTGGGGCAAGTTCTATAAAAATTCTGCTGTCTCCCACTCTGTCAAGGCCAAACCTAGTTGCCGTCATGCAACCGAGTCAAGCTTAGCGCTTGGTGCGATTCCTGTGAGAAGTTGTGCACGCGGGCATCGTTCAATTAGAGGTCTAGCAACATGCCACAGATCCTCCCAACCTTATAGGTCACTGCATGCCTCAGCGCACTTCGGAGTTTAAGTGGTTTTCGCCACCCCCACGAACCAGTGTTGCCATTAGCAGTCCAGGCAGTCTTATTACGCACCTGATAGTGCCTAATCCATTGCGCCCATATGGAGGATGTAGTCGGTTGAAGCACTGTCTATAAATGTCTGCTCATGACGGCCTTGTTCGTGACGTCGATGTTTGATCCCCAGGCCCCCAATACCCAGTTGTATATTCCGCCTAATGATTATTTACTAAGATTTTTCACTTGGCTATGATGATTAGCTATGACAAATATTTATATTTCTTGTAATGATGTGAACTACATTTTTATAATGATTAATACAGTATGGATTAACTTTCATTTCTCGAACTATGATAAAAAAATATTTATATTATTTGCATATACTGATAAGTAGTAGTATTGCCCTACAAATAAATCGAATTTATTCATTTCAGGAGTAAAAAGTATTTAGAAATATCAAATACTTTTCATATTTTGAGGGGTCAAATAACTATATGTGTTTGAGGGATAAATTATGGTTGTTCACCTCTTTTATTTTTCAAACAATATCAAAATTTCATACTTTCAATTATATTTTCTTGAATATTTAGGAGAAGAACTGGATAAAAATAATATTTTATGTCATCGTTTATGACTTATTGATATAATCAGCAAACAAAAAGTATTGATTATATATATATATATAAGATCACAATACTCCAATTTAATTCATAGAAATAAAAAAGTTATAGTTAAATTAGTAGGCCTCTGATAGAATACAGTTATTTCAAAATAAAGAATGGAGATCAAATGATATCTATTCTCGAGGACCCAAACTTGAGGAGCAAAAAAAAAAAAAAACTTTAATAACCCAAACTTTTATAGATTCCAATTTGTGATATGTTGAAAAAATAAATTCACAAAAGATATAAAATGGATGATAGGTAAAAAAAGAAAAAAAGATTAAGTAAAAAGGAAGAAAATAATTAATAATAATAATAATAAGTTGTGAATTTATAATGAGTTTTAAGAAGGAAGGAAGAATGAGGCCACGTGGAAAATAGATTAGCATTATTTTGAATCTTAAGATTTTTATAAAAAGAGTTTGAATTTTAAAATGATAATGATAATAATAGAAGAATGTTTAATTCTTTGTTCAAATTTAAAATAATTTTTAATTTGATCATAAAAGAACCTAACTACATAAATAAATTTAATTGAGTCAATTGAAGTAAAAATTGAGTAAAAGACAGGAATAAAATTTATTCTTTTTTATTTTAATATCAATTACTTGAATAGGTTATTAAAATTAAGAGAATATTAGTATTTTGAACTTTAGTTTAATACATTGTTAAATTGATTTTAAATATGTGAATTGTAACATGGATTTAGCTACTAAAAGAGAAGCAAATTAATGACCCAAAAAAGAAGATGACAAGTTTTATAGCAAAATGGATCTATAATTTACTACGACCTACACAACCGAAGAATCTATTTTCCTCAAAAAATTTCATAAAAAATAAAATTACAACTATATATATACATAATGGCATGAAAATAATTGCATAGTAACACAAAAACAAACAAAACCCAAGAGATGTACATAAAGATAATAGAATCAACAAAACTCTCGAACTTCTTTTTGGTATTGGATCCCTCGAGCATCCAGGTCCTATTATATTTCCCAGATGTGTCCTAGAAAATCCTATGTTCTTCTTTAGAAACTTCACCTGTTGTCTGAAAGACAAGAGAATCTTACCAAATTTTCTTCTATCTTGCATTATTGGATGAGTCAGTTTGGCATCACAATCATCACTTTTGTTGTAAAAATTTATGGGCATTATTCTGTTAAATGTCTTTTTTGTTCAAACCTATATCTCATTAGCACAATTAGTAGTAAAATGAACAGATCCTGTACAAGGTGTGGATAAAATTGTTACCTAGCAAAACGTCTGCTCTTGAATCATGAATATAAATAGGAGGCATTTTTACCTTGAACTAATTAAGGTGTTCCAAATGCTCCTCGAAGCATGATTTTTTGTTTTATGTATTCCTTTGTTGAGTAGTAGGATTATTTGTGAAAAATCCCTTTCTACAATAATGTATGGGTAAGAATTCCATAGTTTGGCTAGGAAAAACACCAAGTTTTGATTTGCTCTCTCCCGCCAAATGTGCTAGATCTCTACCCATGAGAAGATTATTTTTGCGTATCTTTTATCCCTTTTTACCCACGTCAAAAGAAAGGATGTTTTTGACAAGAAAAGTAAAAACTTTTATAAACCTCAAAAAGTTCACAAACCATCCAACTATCAACAGAAAAATATAAGACCAACAAAGATTACAGACTCTCTAGCCCTTCAAATTCCAAGCATGCAGATTGGAAATTCTATAGATAGGTTTGCACAAACACAACAGTAGCCATTGGAGAAGTTAAACATCGAACAAGTCTTGTTTGAACCGATCTGCAGTTACTTAAAGGAAGAGATTGTAATTTGATTGAATTGGCTGAGAATTAACCAAAAAGATGCATGATATAATGATTACAAAACACCATTATACTTTGTTTATTCATTATATATGATGATATTCATCATAATAAAAGTACATATTAAATATTAGCCAGGCGGGGCCGACTAAATTCGAACATAATTTGTAGTCATATACGAGCTGAGAAACCAACCATCTTGTTGCCGCATGGAGTAGAAAATGGGGGTGGACAATCGATGACATTGGCTCCATTTGAATCAAAACATATTATAATCTCACTCAAAAGTTTTTGGACGCATTTGAGAATAGGAAGGTGGCCTGTAGCTGCGCTAACAGAAGCATTGACTTTGCGGGGATCGACCTTTAATCCGTAATTGATTCCACTCGCCTCAAGAATATGCAGCAGATTGAATCGGTCCTTTAGTTCTATTGCCTTGGTAAAATATTGCTGTTGGTTCAAGTTGGAACATGTCCCATGTTTTGCCCATTCATCTCTCCAAAACGTCTGTTTAGTCCCAGGGGATGCTTCAAATAGATCTGGCCATCTGTAGTCCAGTTTAGCAACAAACCTTCCATCCTGCAGGATCAAAGTATTTTAGTCCTATACTTTTTTATAATTAATGTTTCAGCAAATAAATTTATAATAATTTACAAAGCACAAAATTGAATTAACTGTAATTTTAGTCCTATCTTATATATATATATATATATATATTATACTAGTCATTTTTAACCCAATAATAAAACGGTGGTCGTGTACAAAAAGAATTCCATCATTAAATTTTAATCCCACGCTATATATTCGAGTTCCAAAATAGATAAAAAGAAAAAGAAAAATTGTCCCATAACTCAAAATATTCTTACTCGAAATAAAATACATGTATATACCTTGAAGGCTTTAAAACGATGCCCTTTTGAATTGCAATTCAACAGACGTTGCCCATTGTTATCAGGCCACAAACCATGAATTGTGAAATTCAATGGAGTTCTCATACACTGTCTGCGATTAGTAGTCAGACAGAATGAGGGAGGCCATTCTTGCACCAGTTTAAAATAATCAAATGCTTTGCAAGTTCCACTAATACAAGATAGCAAAGTAAAAATCAGCAAGTAAACAAATTTGTTAGCCATCTTCAACGTAACCAATATTCCTCTCGTCCCACTAGCTATATATATATATATATATGTAAATATTCTTAGTTTCTGGTAACTCTTAGTTGGTAGGTAATTATATTTCTTTTAAATTTTTAATTAAACATGTCACATGCATCTTAATTGCCAAAAATAGAAAAAACATGTATTGCTACATGTTTTTTCACTTCACTTTTACAAAAGTTATTTGGTTTTATTTTTAAAATACTTTTCTATATATACTTTTGATAGATAGAGACATACATCTATATCAGACCAAAATTATGTGTGTTTTAAGGTATATTTTATTTTAACTTTTGTAATCGCATACGAGAAAAAAAAAAAAAAAGACAGAATGGGTTGTATTTGATTTCTTTTTTTTTTAATTATTATTATTATTATTATTATTATTATTATTATTATTATTATTATTATTATTATTATTATTATTATTATTATTATTTGCAACAAGATTAAATGGAAATACCTACTATTTGACAATTCAAACATTATTTAGTATAATTAGAAGAAATTCACAATAAATAATTGTGTTTGGTTTTAATTTTTACGTCTACACTAAAGAATTTTAACACCTTCCAAAATTTTGAATTGTTATTAGCCTAGCTATGTTTGATGGATTTTAACTTCAAATTAATTTCAAATTTAATTAAGCTAGAAATGTACAAGCTAACATAATTGAATAATATAATTATACATATAGTTAATTACTTCAAACTTTGCATAGTAAGGATTTTCAAACTTTGCATCATAAGTAGATGAACGAAGTTAGTTATGTCCTCAATAATTTCGTACATTTACACCCAAAACAATACGCAATAATTGATGGGAAAATGACACTTTTAGTTCTCAAATTATATATACCACTGATTCATTGTTAATCCTCAATCAGTGCATTTTTATTTATTTTTTTACGAAATTGATGTGTTTGCGTCTTGTCATCAAATATAACGGAAAATATCACGTGCCAACACTATAAAAAAAATTAATTTTTCACAACGCGATCAATTACCACGGGTTCAAAATCGTGGTACAATTAACCACGGTCAAACAAAACCAATGCAAAACTTAAATTTTTACCACAGTTAATCAATATTTGCCATGATTTTTAATTATAGTCAAAACATTAGCCATTAGCTAAAATATTTGTCAAAATCATGGCAAATATTTTGGTCACTAGCTGAAACAATGGCTAATGGCAGTTGTAAAACCGTGATTAATTTGTATTGAACAAGCAGGGTGATCGTGGTAATTAACTATAGTAAAAAGTCATATTTGTTCACAGTGCAAGCACATGAGGATGCTTGGAGGAAAAAACTATAATAATTATAGGGTAAATTACATCTACCTCCCCTGAGGTTTGACATAATTACAAATATCCCTCGTTGTTTGAAAAATTACAAAATCCCCTAAGGTTTTTGTAATTTTTAACCAAAGGCCTGAAATTGACCATTTTGCCCTTGAACTTTTTATTAAAAATTATAAAAAAATCAACCGAGGCAAATAGCATTATTCCTCATCTGTGTAAAAAAACTTAAGAAACATCTCCCTGCGCATTGTAGTCCAAAAAAAATTAAGAATTAAATAAAAAATAATTCAGTGCATAAGGGCATTTTGGTCAGTTTACCCATAAAAATGGATTATTTGTTAGACGGTTACAAACCTTAGGGAGATATTTGTAATTTCTCAAACAACGAGGGGGTATTTGTAATTATATTAAACTTTAGGGGAGCTAACTATAATCTACCCATAATTATATTATTCATTAATGTTAGCTTGTACATTTCTAGCTTAAATTGAATTTGAAATTTTCAAGTAATAACAATTCAAAAAATTTGAAAGGGAGTGTGCAAATATTTTAACATAAATTATTATTGTAAAATTTGCCCAATTATAAAAATTGCAGTTTTCTGAACATCACAATCAAAACATGTAACATGTCTTGAAATTATTATTTTGAATATCTCAAGACATCTTACATATATAGTGTAGATCTTAAGTTGCTGACTGCATTTCTTATAAATGTCTAATTACTCATGTAACATGCATGCATGTCTTAATTAGTACAAAATTTATTTTATAGGTAATTAGTACTTAATTAATTGCAAAAAGTAGGAAGAAAAAAAAAATCATGTATTACTACATGTTTTTTCAGTTCTCATTCAGAAAAGTTTGGGACTAATTTGGTGTTTTTTTTAAAGTTTCTTTTCTTCATTTTTGATAGGTAGAGACAGAGATAAAGAAAAGGTTTATATGGGTTTCAATGTAGTTTTAATATATTTAATTTTATCTTTTTATATATAATAGTGTAGGAGGAAAAAAAGACGGAATATATGGGTATGTATATGGGTTTTTCTTGTTTTTTTTTTTTTAATAATTTCTAAAAAGATATTTTGAATGTCAAATCATATGTAATTATAACAATATTGGATAAATATTTTTTTTTATTATGAGAATATTTATATCTTGCATTGGATTGGATAAATACAAGGACATTGTAATCACGATATGTTAAATGTCAAAT
This sequence comes from Sesamum alatum, assembly GCA_034509735.1. Classification (NCBI taxonomy): domain Eukaryota; kingdom Viridiplantae; phylum Streptophyta; class Magnoliopsida; order Lamiales; family Pedaliaceae; genus Sesamum; species Sesamum alatum. The sequence continues at coordinate 46,461,575 of JACGWO010000002.1, read as the reverse complement.
CCTTCATATGTAATTCATGCCAAATGCTCTGAATTCACCAAATTCTAAAAACACTTGCACAGCAATGCAGTTTATATTTTTAATTAAACATGTCACATGCATGCATATCTTAATTATTAATACATTATTAATTGCCAAAAATAGAAAAAACATGTATTAGTCCATGTTTTTTTGGTTCAAAATTTAAAAAAAAGTTAGGGACTTGTTTGGTTTTATTTTTAAAATATTATTCTTTACTTTTGGTAGATCGAGACATAGATATATATATATATATATATATATATATATTCAGATAAAAATAACGTGTGTGGAAAAAATTAGTCTACTAACTTTGTCTTCGTTCAATTTTAATCCACTAATTTTGATAATTTTCAATTTTGTATATTATGTATTCGTTCAATTTTTTATCTCTTCTCTTCCACATGAGCACTTACATAAAAAAAAGTCAAATTACATAATTATAACACTAGCTTTCGAGACACGTCGTTGCATGAATATAATAATTGTATTATAAATTATAATAAAATATATAACTCAATATGCCAGCTCAAAAAAAAAAAAAAATCAACCTAAATATATAATCGGCAAAACAAAAAAATTAAAAACATAAAATTATAGCTAATTAGAAATAATTATTTAAAAATACTTACAAATTATAAAAATAATTATAGATCATAAAAATTAATTATTATTTATAAAAAATACATAAAATTATTATTTTATAAACAATTATTGATTATATAGATAAAACTTCATAATTTTTTTAAAATAGTTATAGGTTATGAAAAATAAAATTATTAGTTATATGGGGGGTAGGGGATTAATTTTTTTTTCTTAAATTTATATTACATAATAATTTTATTTATAATTATATCTATACTATTATATAAAAAAAATTTATTTTTTACTCATAAATGACGATTAATGACACCGCCGCACCATTTTTTGTGTAATACCAAAAATAACCTAAGATAACTACTTTATTCAACTTTTCAAATTTTATATTAATTGATAAATTAGTTTTTTCTTTCTTTTCTTCTTTTTTTTTTTTAATTAATAACGAGTCACACACAGTGGTAACAGAAAATACTGAAAGAGACTTAGATCGAATAATGCCAACAGATGGCGAATATGAACAGACTCGAGAAGCCAAAGGACCGGAGTGAGACGGAAACGACCACAATAGGCCGGCACTCAACACCGAATGCTCCAACAGATGACAACACCACGACCTACACAAGGTCAGAAAACTGATCGCTCAACTTCCCAACAAATGGGTGCTTATGGGGGGTATATATCAGAAAGCTCGTTGATCTTACGACTCACAAAGAGAAGTAATCGAAGATCTACTGTGTCTCTGAAAGGGCTGTGAACAACCATTATATAGTGGCCACTGGAAAAGGTAAGAGGGAGGAGTATAAAGGAAGAAGATGTAATGGGGGAAGGTGAATCGGATTACAAAGAGAAGAGGAAAAACCACCAGAGGAGGTGGGAGAAAAATAGGGCAACTTTAGGGTTAGGTTTAGAAGGTAAGGCAATATATATCTAGGCCAAAAGGCGGGTCGGGTTATGAGCGATGGGCCTCATGGGCGGGTGTGATTTGTTGGGCCTCATCAGATGTTGGGCCAACTGAGTTGGGTCTAGGCCAATAATCTCATCAGACGAATTTTTGCAACGTAGTGTATAAAATTAAAAATTATTAAAATTAGTGAACTAAAATTGAACGACAACAAAGTTAGTGGACTAATTTTGTTTTTTTTCCTGACGTGTGTTTTAAGGTATTTATTTTAATATTTGTAATAGTGTAGGAGAAAAAAAGATAGAATTTGATTTCTTTTCTTTTTTCTATTTGGAACAAGATTTAAATGGAATATCATACATTAAAAATTAATCACTATTTATATAAATTTTACAAATGATTAAATGGATTTAGAAATACCTACTAATTTGACAATTCAAACCTTATTTATTACAATTAGGAGAAATTTACAATAAATAACTGTGTCCGTTTCACTTTTACTATACTAAAGAATTTTATGACCTTCCAAATTTTGGTACACTAAGGTTTTATTTACAATATATACTGGTACACCTTTCAAATTTTTGGAATTGTTATTAGCCACTTAAAAAAATTTAACATTTAATCATATTTAATTGCCATGGTTAAAAACAAATAGTCATAGTGAATAGTCATTCACCACGGTTATACAATGTTTATTGGTCGTGGTATTTGCGAGTGTTGTTTAATTATGATTAATAATAATTATTTGTCATAGTTTCAGTCCGTAGCCGATAAATTTGTAGCCAATAGTAAATTTTCTTCTAGTGAGCCTAGCTATGTGACCATTTATTGTTAAGCTTTGGTTGCTGGATTTTAACTTCACATTAATAAAGATAGAAATGTACAAGCTAGCATAACTGAATAATATAATTATGCATATAGTTACTTCAAACTTTGCATCATAAGTAGATAGACGAAGTTAGTTATGTCCTCAATAATTTGGTACATTTACATCCAAAATAATACAGATTAGGTGTAGGGAAAATGACACTTTTAGGTCTGAACTATATATACCACTAATTCATTTTTAATCCTTAAACAATGTATATTTTTTTACGAAATTGATCCGTTCCGTCATCTTACCGTCAAATATAATAGAAAAGTCACGCTCCGAATTCAAGACATGATATGACAACATTACTAAATCGAGACTATTTAGTGATACTAAGCCAATAACAAACAATTTCAAAATAGCCATCATTTTTGAAGCGAAATACTAAAATCATAATCCGAATAAGTATAATTAATAACTCCCCAATTGAAATAATTCAAAACTAATAAACAAAATCCTTAGACATCCAAGTCGGAATAATACATAATGAGTCTAGTAAAAAAAAAGTCCTTCCTCTAGGCTCTAACTCATTTGCAAGACATAATATATGTACAGGGAATGAGCAACTAATTACCCAGTAAATGGCTTTTCCTCCGGTCCTCTATGTAAAATTCCCTCCAAAAACAATTCTATCGGTTTGAGCATGGACAATTATATAATATCATAAAACAAATAAAAAAAAATTCATTGATCAGTTCCTTAAATTTAGATCCCGTTAAGGTGGGTAAGATGTTGTTTTAGCCTACGTCCAGACCCCACTTAACTCCAATAGGCAGGTCAAAAATATTGCCACTACCATAATAGTGCCACACTTAACACCAGTAGGCGGGTCATAAATTATCGAGACTAACCCCTAAGACCAATTTGGTCTTAATAAATTTCGAGCAACAATTGAATTATACTTCTACTAAATGATAACGGAAAAGTTTTTACGATTTCAACCAAAAACACATATATTAAATAAATATGAAAACATATATATATATATATATGTACAACACAAAAGCACACATAACGCATGCTCAAAAATCAGAATATTAGGATTTGTTTCACTCTAAAATTCTCAAACCCTATTCTTGACCAACACCTCTCATAGTATACTCATCGCAATAGTTACCTAATAATGGGAGCAACTACGAGCCTAACCATTCAGCCTCTTTCCCAATCATCTTGATCTCTTTTCTAGGTCATCTAGACCTTGACTTGCACACTTTACCACTTGTATGTGGAGGAAGAAATTTTAAACTACGTAAGCAAAAGTTTAGTGCGGCCATGGTGAGTGCACGTGGAAGAAAATAGTTATAATAGAAAACTCGATCAAATACTTAAACATATCATATTTATTGAAAACAACAACAATTGAGCCTGTGAAGACCATATCAGGCAAAGAACGAATCATATGATCACCACATTATGTCTCTCGAAAGACCATTTACTACCTTATACTCCATTCAGGGAGCGACCCTGCAACCGCATTGAACTGGTCATGCCTAGGTACATGGCAGCGTCAATCACACGCAGACAACCACAAGCCTGCCCGTGAAAGGACACTCAAGTGGGACTGAACGACGAAGTCTCAACTGACAGCCCAATGGTACACCAGCGTGCCCCGCAAACCGTTTAGCCCCGGGCCTATTGATCGCTTTGCAAGAACCACATGATCAAATCCATAAAGCCAGTGGAACAATAATATAGAAAATAGACCGTTTAAAGATCACATGCATATTGAATTTTATGACGAACTAATCATGATTATCAAGATAAATCATACGTCTTGAATACTTATATGGACTCTAGAGGTGACTCCCAACGTAGTTCATAATGAATACTAGAATATAACATGACCAGAACAATAATATGTTGTAGCACTTAGCTCCATAGAGTTTCAAAGGCCCAATCAACCCATATAAATAACCAAATATCATATACATTCCTTTCATATCAATGAACAATTTTAAGAATCATTTTACTCAAGTTCGTCGTATGAAAATGACCACTTTTTATATATATATAGCCATGCATAATATTCATCCAGTTTTACAATACTAATATAATTTTAAATGGCACACACAGTAAAATTCATATGACAAGCTCTGCTTATAGTTGAGATAATTCGAAGGGACACCTATTCAAATGTAATTAAATATTTAAACAATTAATTTTTTCAATAAGGAAAAAATAACTAATTTAACTGTTCAATCGAATATTTTTATAAAGCTCTATATATTTACTTATATTTAATTAAATAATTGTTAATTTTTTATCAACTTAAAAGGAATTAAACAACGAATCCTGATGTTTGCCGACTTTATTATATTAATTAATTGAGTCCATAGAAGCATAGTTAAGTATTTTATTGAATAAATGATATTATTAACAATTATTTCTAACTATATTCTATATAAAAATCATTTACTAAAACAAGATTTGTCCAGTAAAGTACTGGCCTTATAGTTGATTCAACTAATTCACCATATTAAATTTAGTTATTGAAGATTAAATAGCTATATCAATTAATTAACTGAAACAAATTAACTAAAATACATTAATTAGTTAATTAAGCATTAACTAATAAATGAACTAATATAATTAACCTCACGATAAAAAGAAGGCAGCTGAAATGATTAAATTTACTAATTAGTTATCTATATATTAACAAGTAATTAAATTAGTTAGTGGCTTAAATGCATTTTGGTCATGTAACTTAGATCATTTGGCATTTTCATCCTTTAACATTCTAGGGTAGCATTTTGGTCCTGTATCATTTTAATTTTCGTGATTATAGTCATTTTTCGCCGAAGTTCACCCTTCTTGCCAGAAAAATGCATGTGTCTCTCACGTGACATTTTAAAATTGGGACTTTTGTTCCTATTGGTCCATTTTATCAGTATTTTTGTCCATTAACTTTCTAAAGTAACATTTTGATCCTGTATTTTTTTATTTTTTATAATTTCAGTCCTTTTTTTGCCGGATTTAACCTTTCTAGCCGGTGGAGGTGAACTCCGGCGAATAAAAGGATTAAAATTATGAAAATTAAAAAGGTACAGGACCAAAATACTATCTTAGAAAGTTAAAGAACCAAAAAGCTAAATAACCTAAATTACGAGACCAAAAATATAATTAATCCTTAATTAGTGAAGGTGGGTAATTAATTGGTCTGTATTCGAAAAGGAAAAGAAAATTAAATAATGTCAAGTTGGACTCCTCTATTAATCATAATATTTACACCTAATTAAGGAGTAATTGATTAATTAATTATAGACTATTAAATACTTAAACTAATTAAATTAACAAATAAAAAAAAAGAAGTTATCAGTTGAGAGGGAGAGTGTACACCTCTCTTCAAGTAATTTCCACCTCCTACCAATTTATATATTTATGTCTACACATCTATAATATATACTAGTATATATGGCACACTTAAATGTGTGTGCACAATTAATTTAAACTTTTAAATAATAATTATTTTCTAAAAAATAAATGAATTAAATTTAAAAATATTAAAAATATAGAAAAAATGAGAAAATAATGAAAGAAAATGAGAGAAGAAAAAAGAATGTGGAAGTTGATAAGAGTGAAAATGAGAAGTTGAGAAGAGAGAAATATAAGAAGTTAAAAAAAAAAGAGAAAAAAAATAAAATATTAAAAAAATAAAAAAATGGCAGACCAATTTTGGGAGAGACACCAAAGAGGTGCTCTCCCTTAATATAACTAGTCGTCGTGGCACGCCGTTCCTGCGTGTATATAATAAATAATTTTTTACACTTTAAAATATATTATAAATGAGAGTATAAATAGCAAAATGCCACTAATTACACACCAAAAATTAACATAATGACTGTTTTTTTGGGAATTACATGTTGATCTTCCAACAGACATCATTGACACCACATGTTCAAAATTAGTTTCTTCAAAATTGTCCTCCATTCCAGAAAATTGCTGCCCAACAAAGTCACCAGAACTAAATGCCACTGGAGCACCACTTGGACCCCAAATTGCTTTTTCTGGATCTGCCCATTGAAAGAAATTGCAACTATGGAACCTGCAACAATAATATAACTTACCAATTGAGGGTTTTCTTAAAGATTCAACTCTACGCATCTCTGCCTTCATGTTGCAACAACAATGGGGTGTTGTTGGGTACCTCAAATCAAGTGATTGTTTCACACTTTGTTTGGCCTTCATTTTTCGAGAATAAGAGGAAGACATTTGAGAGAGTTTTTTCACTGTATTCAGTTTTGAGAAATGTAGAATGAAGAATGATTTCTAACATTAGAGCCAAAACCTTTTATTTGTTGAAGAAGGGGGCAAATTGGTCATTACACAGGGAAAAAACCAAGAACAACTCTCACTTTCCGCGTGTGAGAAACATTTCTGTCCGGGGGGGGGGGGGGTGTGGGGGTAAAATGCATTTTAAGGAACACAGGGGGTGTTTTAGTATTTTTTCCAACATATGAGGGTTTTTTAATCTTTTTTAGGAACACAGGGGGGTAAAATGGTTTTTACTTGGATTAACAATCCACCGTTCATCGTGTGGATTGGAATCACAAAGTTACCTGCATCATTGCTTACGTATTGAGTGTACATTGACCTCAGTTGCTAGTTATTTATTAAGTATGAGGGTTTTAGAGTAATTAACTTTAGTTGCAAAATGTACGTTGATTGAAATATACACTTTCTTTGACCGCTTGATTTTATCAATAGCTTTTTACCATGCCCATTTAAAGTAAAAGACATTTCGGTAATTATGATAAGTTTATTCATTTTATTTTATTACTCTTCCATTGAATTCACCAAACAAAACAAAAATTTAAATTACACTTTAGTGACTCATGCCCTTCAAGGCATGTTTGTTTTCACCATTCATGCATGTCATCTTCTCGTATTGAGGATTAGGATTACCTCCTCCTAAGTCTATGTGCAATTAGTTCCTTGAAGAAGCAGCTCTCCAAAATAGAGCATGATCATAAATTTAAAAAAAAATAAAATTATCTAAACACTTGAAAAACTAATTTTTAAAAAATAAGATATGATATCTAACAAAAATATACAAGTTCATATTTTTTTTTTTCTAAAAGATGAACTCATCCAAACACCGTCTAATTATCCAAATGCTTCAAACAGCCTCTTTAACACCAAAAACATTTCAAATGCATTCACGAAGTTGAGGTTTCATAACTATAAAGTCATGAGTTCGAACCTCACCAACGTGTGTAATGTTATTCTACTCTAATAGTAATTGATTAGATATAATTATTTGATATTAATTATTAATATATCATTGTTATAATTATCAATAATTGTTAAATACAGGTATTTAATATTGATAATTATAATCAATTTACGAAAGAAAAAAAAAAAAAAAAAAAAAAAACCACACTTCAAACGCTTCATGCAAGTTGCTACTATCCTGGCCACAAGGACGTAATAACAATTCACTTTGTAGACATGGATTTTTAGCTTCATGCAAATGTAGTAATCAAAGGTATATGAGGATTGATATGCAGTAGGATAAAGAAACCATAAATAATAAGACAAGGTTCCTGGGAAGCTTTAAAAAACTTGCAGATTCATTCATAAGAACCAACCTTCAAATTTATGACCGTTTCTGTTGTGCCGTGATAAGAAGTATCCTTTCTACAAATTTACGAAGGCGAGAGTTTTCATCTACTCGTATGTTGCTCCAGTTAACGCTGCATCTCCTTCTTCAGCGTCGAGTTCCTGTTCCACACCTTTGACTTCAGGCACATAATGCATTAGCATATTCTCAATGCCTGATTTCAGAGTGACGGAGGAGCTAGGGCAGCCACTACAGGCGCCTTGCATTCTTAGTTTGACAATTCCGGTGTCAAGATCAAATCCGACATATTCTATGTCTCCACCATCGTCTTGTACTGCTGGACGGATACGAGTCTCTAATAGTTCTTTGATCATAGCAACAGTCTCTGAATCATCTTCGTGAATAGCTGTGTCCATGGAAGCTGCAGTATTCGAATCCAAGAACAATGGCTGCCCACAGGAATAGAAATCCATGATTGCTGCAAAGATTTCAGGTTTCAGAAAATCCCATGAAGTGTCCTCTGATTTCGTGACGGTCACAAAATCAGATCCAAAGAAGACCCTGGTAATTCCTGCGCCAACAGTAATGAATGACCTATCAAATAAATAATCAACCTGAAAAACACAAACGTTTACAGACAGTATTCAACATACAATAACACAGACAATTTTATGAGCAGAGATTCTTGATCGATAAAAATAATACTGAGATAAGAAGGAAACAAGTGTGGATCACAACTTGGACTCACTAATCAAAACCCCATGTAAAATAAACTTTTTCACATGTATTTATCAATTTATTTTGATAAGTACCATATCTTATCTAGATTTTTACACACATACACTCCTTGTAACTGGTAAAGCAAACACCTCTGCCATGTGAAAGTCATGAGGTCTCTAGCTCTTTATCCTAAAGGGAAAGTCCTGTTTAGGCAGCCTCTTATGGAATGCTTATGTTGCAATCTTCTCCAACCGATTCATCCATCCCATTATACCCTAAGTTTCAATGCGGGCCATCACGAACTAAGCTACAAGAATCAGTGTCATAAGCTACATAAACTGTATCTCCAGACTTTAGTTCATTTCAAATACATCTATATTGTTTCTCTCTCCAAATTCTAAAGAAGTCAGCTAGACATTCTAGCTTGTCATAGACTTCCACATTACACTACTCACCTGAGTAAAAGTGGCATTCAAATTGCAAGGATGGGAAAGATCAATCTTCCATTATATCATCCGGCATGTTTCGATATTCAAATAACACTGTTTAATAGGTAGAACTAGGTAGGAGTTGAAACATAGTGGCAAGGACTAGGGTAAAGAAAAAGGGCCTGACGTAGGCAAAGAAATGACAGAAGTTACTGACTAATCATAACAGATGATTGCTTTTCTTCCAAAGAAGAGCTTATGATATCATATCCCAATTGTTTCTAAACTTAATTACTAAAGGCACACAAGGTGTTTGTCTAGGAGCGAGGTGCAGCAATGTGCAGACGTGTTACCTTTTTAGGCCAAGATGCAGGGATTGAATAAAGCACAAGTCCTTCCCTGTACCTTACGCCCTTTTAAAGGCTCCAGGCACACCTAACTGGAAAACATATATCTAGTTTTGTCTTCCTCATTCCTCTTTTTTTTCCTGTTTACTTCCTCCATACTTTTCTTCTCCCCTCTTCTTCTTGTTTCTTTGTTCTACCTCTTACTTCATTCTTCTTCAGCACAGGATATGTCAAAAGGACCTTTAGACGGTTCTTTGCTCTTCCCTTTTTCTATTTCCATTTTCTTTCTTCATTCTTTATTTCTTTCTTCTTTTGACATAGACAAATTAAAATCTGATTATCCCAGAATATGAAAACAAATCCACTGACATTCTTAGAATATTCCATAATTAAGTGATGAAATCCATAGTTTTTCTATAATTAAGTCCTGAAAGATGAGTGGAGCCCTCTCCTAGTAAACTTGCCGAAAGTTTCAGAAATATATATATATATATTTGCTGAAATTAATGAATAATTTTTGTGATTACGCTCTATAACTAATTCAAATTTGTTGTAAGTGTTTAAACGCATGGAATTCACCTAATCTTGTATTTATTATATTATTGATTCTACTAATGTTTACTGAAAAATATACTTTTTTTGATAAGGTGAGCTCACTCTGCTCCTATGCAGCTATGCCCCAGGATATTTCCATGCATTTGGCATTTAACAACTTTGTTTCATCAATTACACAACTATAAATCACCTGACTAAAATATGGTAACTGATACATGGGTAAAAGTTGTGAACCTTAATCCTGTCTCCCATCAAGAAACACTAACGCTGCTGATGATTTGGTGTCCTACTGCTGACAGTCTGCGATGCCATTGCCGACATACCAGGGTGCCGGCTGCCAAGTATCAAACACCAGGTCAACTATTCAAAGCATGTTCTAAATGAATGCAATCTCTGACATGGATTGTTCAAACCACTACGAAATTGTCTCCCGTCTCCTCAGTTTTCACATTATAAGTTAACCCATCAGGAACTGGAGCATCTACCACAAACTTACACAAATGCTGTAAACTACCAACTTTTCTGCTTTTTGTATTTTCTGTACAATGCTATTATATTTCTGGACAGCTCATACGAGTAGCCTGATTCACTCTACTGTTTATTTTCTTCTGTTTAATTTGTATAAGATTCCAAAAACCTATTGATTTCCATGAAAAGGCACTGCTCAGCATTAGCCAATCAAAATTGGGTATCAGATAAAACAGCCACGGGTTTAGACAAGTGTGCGAAATTCATCTTGAGATAATAGCTCTTATCAAATGCAATTGTTTGTGGATCTGAAGCAAAACAACTTCTGGTCAGATTTGTCGGCCCAAATCCCATGCTCCAAATAAAGCTAGGGGTAGATAAATATAATGGAATGAGAGATCAATTAAATTGAGTTTCCACATTTTGTTGAAACTTCCTTAGCTTACCTCATGTGATGCATCCTTGGGCTCGACGGTTAGAGGGTTCTACTGATTTCTAGACTTCTATGTTTGATCTTTGTCTTCTTTCCTCTAGATTTTTAAGACAATATTCTAACCCTTAATTTTGACATATAGGTCCCTAGAAAACCTGATCATCCAAGTAACTTGCTTCCTTTTCTGAAAAGAAGTTGTCATTGGTAGGCATTGGAACTCAAGCGCACGTGCATGCAGCTTAGTTCAGGTGGATAACAGCCCACACAGACATCAAGATCACAAACCTATCATTTGAAAACTTTCTCCAATGACTAGACAAGCATTCTAGCATCAAAAACAAGCCAGTACATTTTTATCCTTTTAAATCTGAATGCTGGAGGCAGTAAAGTTGAAGTCATGAGCTTTGCACAATTTCAGTTATTGCTGGCTCAAAAAACAGAGTTCTATTATCTATTAGCACTATACGACAATCATGCACATTGTGAATTAAAATGCCGCATCTCTGCAGCTAGCACCTATTGCATTCATCACTGAACTAGCAAGAACTCATACGGTGATTAGTTTATTAAACAAAAAATGAATTTCAATTGCACAGGTGTCAACAACTCCAGGCAATATAGATTTCAAAACACCTTCTCCAAACTTATACAAATGATATAAAGCAAAAGCTATGGAATATTGACAAACTTTTTGCTTCCGCATGAAGTAGTGTTAATGTTCATGGGAAATTTTAGTTTGACTGCAAAAGAGAATTTAAATAACACATTAAAATTGCTTGCACATGCTCTTGTAAGAAAGTATTCATCCAACTTTTAAGTTGAACGGATATTGAATCCCACAATACACGACTCTGCTCCTGAAGCATCTTTGCAATCATACCACAGCCAAAGGCTCATTAACCCATTATTGCTCCATACCTCATGAAAAATACAAACAAGCTCATTTGAAATTTTAGAGACCAACAGGAGGTTAGGTTAAAGTATTAGAACTATATATAGTTGTATTTCACCAAACTCACGTTTAATAAAAAGAAGAAAATTCCTTAGATGATAGAGTTTGATAACCAGCTCCGAATATGAAACTTATTAAACAAAAACTCTCGCCCACATTTCCATGACGACTGCTATTACCATGAAATTCTATAGGCAACAAGCTCAATAACTGTTCAAAGAATTGAGAAACAACTTCAAAAATACAATGGGCTAATGAGCAGTCCTATTGAGTTTGATATTTGACATGAGCCCAATTATGAGATGCGTGAATAAATAAAGCAGAATAGATAATCCAGTACATAATTTAATAATTCATATGTTCATATTTCAACATGATCCTCAAAAGCATACAAATGTAAAAGGTGGAAGAGAGGTTCTCACCATCAATTCCAAACAGCTTTTTTGCTAGTGGCGAACTCATTGCAGTGCGTGCATTGGGAAAGTCAGCACTCCCTGTATCCATTACGGGCTTCCCAGGATAGAACATGAGAGATGCAGGATTAGGAGTCGACTGTGTTTGGATAAACATGCTCCTCCTCTGCCCTGTCCAAAGCAACTGTTAGGACCCCATATAAATATAAAAGCATTTCCATTTCATGTACAACAATCTATCGCAAAATATATATTGAAATTCTACAGTTTTACCAGTCCAAGGTTTTACTCTGAAATCAGGAGGAGAAAAAGATAAGCACATACCAAACTCATCCAAGCAAATTAATTTTCTTGACACAGATAAATCTGTTAATGAAAAATACACAAATATGGCTCCCAAAAATAAAAGAACAACAACCAAAAAGAAGGAAAAATCGTTCCACACAACTTTCGCCCTCCACAATTTAGGCTATAATTAAAAACTCCAAAAAATCATTTCCCAAAAGTGACAATTAAATGTTTGACAACCGAAAACTCAACAAGTCTCCATCACATTTTCTCATCAACCATCAAAATCTAAAAAAAAAAATCAACGCGATTCGATTCACAAAACAGACCTCGGTAATAATCCCTCTGAGAGGTTCCTGGAGAAGACCTTAACGAGATTGGACCGGAGAAATCACTCGTTTTCGCTGCTGAGGAAGAAGAGAAAAGAAGCTGACGGTATATGTATAAACCCCGACCAGCGTTTTGCGAGTTGTTGGGCTTCGATAGTAATCCGCCATTGCTACAGCTATATAGAATTGCTCGGTACAAAAATCTTCCTAAGATTTTCATGATCAATTCTTCAGAGTTTCTCTTGGAGAAGAGTCCGTCTAGGGTTCTTAGTTATCTTTCGAGTCTTTCTCCTAAAACTTCAGTCGAAATACCTGAAATAAGCGTGGATGACTAAATCGCAAATGTTAGGCCACGACACCCAGGATGTTTGGCGGTTTTACTAATGCCAATATTCTACTCATTTATTTATATATATATATATATATATATATTAGTCGTCGTCGTGCGATGTTGTTTCAGTCTCCATATAAAAAACTAATGCCAATATTCTATTCCTTGTTTCAGTATCCATATAAAAAATTAATTTTTTTATTTTAAAAGAAATATTATAAATAAAAATAAAATATATAAAACAACACGCATTTCAAAGAAAATAAAAGAAAGAAATAATAGAAAATCACACAACAAAAAATTTGATATTAGGATGTCAGAAACTATCATTTTAAGTGAATAATGTCAGAAACCAACCTGAGAACGTTAGTCGCTTAAACATGTTAGTATTTTTAAATTTTGCAAGTTAATCTTTGATATTTTTTAGTTGGATCCTTGGACTTTTATGATGTTTAGCTAACTTGGGTAAGCATCAAATACATGTATTTGGTAAATGGTTCATGTCTTTTGTTATTCATCTTCCCATATTGATTCCTTTTATATGGTTGGTCCATCTTCTACAACCTTTCAATTGTAAACTTGTTCCTATAAACAAACAAACTTTTTACTAAACTCCAAGAAAGACATACTATTTTGTCTTAATAGTAACCTAGCTTATGAAGCATCTGGGCAGGTTTGCACTGTTCTTGAGAAATCCCCTGAGACCAATCCCTCCAAGAAAAGATCCAGCGGCAGTTGGGTCCTCTGCTCATCGTGATCCCATTCCTAGACAGAGTCGCAACGAAAGCCTAGTGTGTATCTTAAAACCAGGCCTATGCAGCCTTGGCGTTTCCGAATTCACCCTTCTTTTGTTTCCAGAGACTAACTAAGAAGGAGTCAATGATAATCTGCAAATCAATTGTTGCTCGTGTCAGCCAAAACGTAACTATGGATGAGACCGGGTGAGTAAAATTGTGGTTCACCTGGTTCAGATGAGCTGCTACACATGGAAGAACGAGTAAGCCAGATTCACCTAAAGCACCACCAAGCTGCTCGACAACTGCTACCATCACGGGCAAGGTTTTCTACAAAAGCATATATGCGAGATAACTAGGCAAGCCTTCACAATAACAATATTATTCGAGCCCTTTCATGTATACTTATGCTTCTCTTGTTTATTCCTACATTAATTTCAGCACATTCGGTTTCTTTACTTAGTTATTGAAAATGTCGAGGTGCTTAACTTGGTCCATAAATATTTTGCATGTATATACGAGGGATACTGTTTAGCAAGAACGAGAATGTAATGTAGATGAACAAGCATATCTCACCTGGCTGGCGACTAGTAAAAGAGCACTGGCATTTTCGTTCTTGGCAAAAGGTGACTTACTACCTCCAGACATAATCGAAAGACTTGGAATAGCCAGGGCATTAAAAGCTAATAAGACAGCATGTAGAAGCCTGCAACGAGTTACACGTTTAAAGCCCATGAGATATAAGCAGCCGTATTTGAGAATCACCTAAACATGGACTCTAATACTGTTCAACACTCTTAGAATAAGGTCTCATCCACTTCTAAGTGGGCTCCTACTGATTGAAATATAGAAAATCTAATACACATTTCATGAGAATTGGAAAAAGAAATATCAGATCTACACGAGCAAGTCCGCCGTTTTCTCTATGAAACCTGATTAAATAGTTCTACACCAGACAGGAAGTCTTGAAAGTGACAAAATAAATAAATCCACGTCAAGCAGCGAGTGTTCTTTTCACTTCTTGGGTTATCTATCATGAAATATGCAAATGAATAAAAGAATCCTAGTACAATACAATTTGAAGTGTTCAATTTATGTCAACTACTTGAGAGGGGCATAAATAAAACAACTAAAAGCAGGGGAATGAAGAAATATTCACGGTAGTGGCAAATATATTTTAACAATCCCTTGTGCTTTTTATATTGAACTAAACAGGAACAAGCTCTTCTTGTTTCTTTGCTTTTTCTAAATCTGGAAATTCTTAACCTGCCAGTTTTTAATGACTCATATAGGTAATGAAATAAGGCTTGAAATTTCGGAGGTGCAGTTCTTTAGGATGGACATCATGCATGACTCACGCATGGGAAATCATGCAAACATATACGTTACGTGAATTTGAATAACATATTCCAATTACAGACAACCTGTAACAGTCATAATCAAAATCTCAATAAGACAAAAACAAAGCAAAGCCAAAGCCATGAGGAGAAAACGAGGAAAATGGCCAAAAGAATTTAACAAACATACGCTCCCATTGTGACAGCCACAAGAAAAATTTCTGGCTTCACCATTAAAAGAAGTGCCCTTGATTTGCTGACTTGAATCCAAGGGACCTACATAAGAAGCAAAGATCAGACACAAAATCATGTTCAAGATCACACAAGTAGGAGAGTGACTCTGTAAGCATAACTTCAGAAAATACGATTAAAAATATAGTTGAACAAGTATTAACTAGCCTAGAACCACATAATGGAACTGTTTGATTTATGTTAAATTTCAATGTTTTCACAATTTAGTTCCTCCTATCATAGGCAATTCGGCTATGCAGATCATGGTCTAACAAGTAGGCTAAACAGGTATGGCACCTGACTCAATAGTTCTTTCATCAGAAAGAAAAAGGCAGTTAAGGGTGAAGTAAAGCACACAAGTTTTCATTTTCCTTTCTCTTGGCAGCACTAGACGAATAAGACCGGTTCCCACACTAATATGGAAACTCTTATCTTCATCAAGTGACGAAACCCCTTAGCAGCTTCCAGTTATAAAGCCAAATTATGTTCCAATCTTACTACATTTGATAACATATTCTTTGTGGCCAACAAAGTGTTTTAAGAAGTAAATATCATGTTCATGTTGGACTTATTCCATTCTTTTTCAATTAGCTTATTGCTATTTATATACAAGTGTTCCTTAGATAAATAATAAAATTTAATAAAGAGATCTGTTCTTACGCTGCAAATTGTATTCTATCAATATGCACATATCCTAGAACTATAAAAATTGCAGGACACGACAAGAGAGAGCCAGTAGTTCCCTGCTCCACAGAAATATTCTTGATGTTTAGCATCCCCAGGACAGAGCTATTTCTTGGCCTACCCTGATTTATCACAAGTAGTAACCTGGAGGCATTACTCCCACGTACTAAAGATGCATTTCCTACAACAATGTGAACTGGACTCTTCTATCGTTGATTCTTGCACTGACAAATGAAAATGCAAGTGAAACATGATAACAAAGCCAATAGTGGATCTTACGAAACTAAGGAAGACCGCACTAATCACTGCCAAAAGCTTACGATTTCCATCTGCAAAATCAGCTACCCCTGCAACATGATGGTACACTCATCACCAGTAAAGGTAAATCATAAATGTATCAACTGAAAAAAGCAAAATAATCATAAACACACACCCTATTCATGCATCTAGAGGAAGTACGTTATCATGTGAAACCCAAACTTTTGCCCTGAATTAATCAATCATGAACAAGACTTTTATCCAGAAATTTATAAATAGAATATTATCAATAATAGAGGGAATGACCGGGTGAGATAGTGTCTTCGCCATATTGAAATTTATGATTTCAGTAAAAAAGTCTCAAACTCATTTCATTTGATTGGTTCACCATGCACAATCTCACAGCAACTCTGCTAAAATAATACAGAAATGATCCACTTTCCATAGTTGCTTAATTAGTACTTGAAGACCGGATACATCAAAATTGATGATAAGACAAAATTATATAGTTCTGATGTTGTTGAATATGCCTTCTTATTGTAATAATTGAATATAACTTATAACTTAAAATTTTGAAACAATTAATGGAACATAACTTATCATTAAAATTAAGAAATTAAACACATACAAGATTATGAATACAGTTAATTTTGCCTAATTCTGTCGATATCTCAACATACGAGAGCCAGATCGACACCATTTTTAAACACATACAAGATTATGAATGCGAATTGATATCCAACGGTTTGATTTTCAATCAGCAACCCGGATTTAAGGATGCAACTGTTTTTATTACGATGAATACTGACCCGATATGATATCTCGAGAACCGCACACCGAAATTTTTCAAAACTACATAGAATGTATTCTTTTGTGTGTTATATTATATCTAACGGTCTGATTGGAATTTTGACGGTCTAATTATGCCGTGCAGTACAACAATATAGGATGCTAGTTACATCTGTGAAATACTAACAAACATAAATTTACAAATATACTTCATATTCTGAACGTGTGTCTATTTTTTCAAAATTACTATATATTTTCAAATTCTTTAAATATCCAATTGCATAACTTTATTCAATCATATGAGTGTTCGGAACGTGTTTTTCTTAATTTATAGTTATTATCTAAGAAGATAAAAAAAATTGCAATACATATAGGAACGGTTCCACATGAAAATAGGAACGGTTCTTATATACAGCTAAACAAACGATGTCGTTTTCTTTTTTAGGAACGGTACTAGTAACACAAGTTATATTACATGACCGTGCCTAGTAACATTTTACCAGCGTTATGTTGTAAAACATCGTCGTTTAAAGGCAAACGATGTCGTATTTGTTTTTAGGAACGGTAGCAGGAACACATTCAATATTACATGACTGTTCCTAGTTAGTTTATAGTCAGTGCTATGTCTTAAAACATCTTCGTTTTAATTGCAAAACGACGTCGTATATGACATTTGGACTGGTTTTAGGAACGATTTATACAAAAGACCGTTGCAAATTTCTGAT
This sequence comes from Sesamum alatum, assembly GCA_034509735.1. Lineage (NCBI taxonomy): Eukaryota > Viridiplantae > Streptophyta > Magnoliopsida > Lamiales > Pedaliaceae > Sesamum > Sesamum alatum. The sequence continues at coordinate 46,443,600 of JACGWO010000002.1, read as the reverse complement.
ATAAAATCAACCCTTGGCTGATTTTTCCCCATTTTCCTTCTCATTCCTCCTTCTTCTTCCTCTCGCCTTCTCTGTTTCTCTGTCTGCCGCGCCCTCACTGTCTCCATCTCTCCGTCGCACTCTCCCCCTCTCTCTCTCTCTCTCTCTCTCTCTCTCTCTCTCTCTCTCTCTCTTTCCCTCGCACTCTCCCTCTCTGTATTTCTCTCTCTCTCCGTCGCACTCCGCCACCACCCTCCACCAACTGAGCCGCCTCCTCCACCGCCTGAGCATCTGCTTCCATAGGCCCCTCCTCCGCCGTCGTACTGCACCACTACTTTGATTTTACTTTTTTTTTTTTTTCTGTTTTTGCCCGTAAATATTTCTGTAATTTGGTTTCATAAATTACAGAAATATTTCTGTAGTTTTTGAAAATTAATGTAAATTTTTCTGTACATTTTTTTCTGTAAATTATGTAAATTCATGTGTAATTGTTGAAATTTATAGTAAATTATTGCATAATTGTACTGTATTTCTGTTGCATTATTGTTGATTTTTCTGAATTAGTTATGTAATTTATGGATATTTTGCTAATTTTCTGTAATTACTGAAAATTTTGTAAATTTTTGATAATTTCTAAAAGATTTGGTTCATTTATGTAATTTATGAAAAGTTTGGTCATTTTCTGTAATTAATGAAAATTTGGGCAATTTTCTGTAATTTATTAAAATTTGGGTATATTTCTGTAATTTATGAAAAGTTGGTCATTTTTGTAATCAATGAAAAATTTGGTAATTTTCTGAAATTTATGAATTTTTTTTAAAATTTTCTGTAATTTCTGAAAAATTTGGTTCATTTTTGTAATTTGTGAAAAGTTTGGTCATTTTATGTAATAAATGAAAATTTGGGTAATTTTATGTAGTTTATGAAAATTTGGGTATATTTCTGTAATTTATGAAAAGTTTGATCATTTTCTGTAATTAATGAAAAATTTGGTAATTTTCTATAATTAATGAAAATTTGGGCAATTTTCTATAATTTATGAAAATTTGGGTATGTTTTTGTAATTTATGAAAAGTTTGGTCATTTTCTGTAATTAACGAAATTTTGGTAATTTTATGTTATATAGGGATATTTGGTAATTTTCTGTGAGTAATGAAATTTTTGGTATATTTCTGTAATTTTAAGAAAATTTTGGTAATTTTCTGTAATATAGGCAATTAATTTTGATAATTTTCAGTAATCTGTGGTAATTACCTTAATTACATATAATATTTTTGTAAGGATATAGGCAAATATTGGTACTAATATTTTTTTTAAAAAACATGTAGATCATGTGTGGTCGGGATTTCCCACCTCGAGGAGGTGGACGTGGCCGCGGTCTTCGCTCACCGGCCATACCGCCGGCGGGTGTTGCTTCCCAGGGTGGGGAAGCAGTATTCCGACCACCCCCACTACCACCACTAACAAAGTAGACACCTGTAGCACCTGCATCACCAGCGCCAGATCAGCAGCCCGATCCGCGTACTGGAGTAACCATCGAGGAAGCTGCCGGACCATCTACTCCTGCACCGGTGGTAGATCCAGCCCGTCCATGGGCTGCCCCACCCCCACTTGCCCCACCACTCCCTCCACCATCCGCGCGACATATATCGCACTCACCGACGCGAGGTAACGTTTTATATTATTTTAAATATTTTTGTAATTTAAATTATTATTTTTATGTCACACTAATTATTATATAATTTTCAGGACTGATCGGAAGATACACGAGCGTATAACGCGTGGTGCGAGGACACTATCCCCATCCTTGGGGCAGTTTGTGCCAGGTGCCGCCAGAGCACTAGCATTTCTGGTTCGGAGCTTAAAGGTAAGATTAATTTCAGTTATATAGTATCAATTAAATATTTTATATTAAACATTTTAACAATATATATATATATATATTCTTTATTTTCTTTTAATATAGATGACGTACTGGTGGGACTGCGACGACGAATCCATGTTCAAGATCTTCCATATGTTTGCGGGGAAGTTCCTTCGCAAGAAGTTCGTCCTCGCCAGACAATCTCTGGTGAAGCCTCTTTGGCTAGCGAACGAGGAATGGCGGCAGCTCTTGCTCTACGGGGACAACAAGGAGTTCAAGGACGAGTGCGCCAAGAACAAGGCCAATCGATCCGCCAACCAGCCGCATCCTCTACTATATACCGTGGGGGGTTCTGCCTCCGTCGGTATGCACAAGAGGAAGATGGTAAGAAATTTGATCTTATAAAAAATATTTTTTTATTATTAAATAAATTTGTAATAACTGTTTCTCATTTCTTTTTTATAGGAGACGCAGCTCGGCCGGCTAGTCAAGCAGATGGAGTTATTCTTCAGATGCTACAAGAAGAAGGCTGACGACGGCTGGAGCGGCCCGAGGGCAGCGGAGGTGGCGGTAAGTTGGAAACTACTTTTTCTAATTTATTTCTTTTAATGTTTGAAAATAACAATAATAATAATAATAATAATAATAATAATGTACTATTTTTGCAGGAGACGTTCCAAAAGTTGTTGGAGGATCACTAGTCTCAAGCCACGATCAATCCCGGGGATCGTCCGGCTGAATCAGAGGGCTCGGTGGTGCAGATCGAGCAGGAGTTGTGGCTGACTGTAGTGGGGGGCAAGACAAGGGCCAGGTATTTGGTCTTGGTTCTGAGGCCCACGGTCTCAGCCAGACCATTACCTCGCCATCACCATCGTCACCGCCACCGCCAGCGTCAAACTTGGAGGATCGCATGGTCCGGCTGGAGGAGATGATGGTGGATATGATGGATATGATGAAGACCCTGCAGACCAATAACTCCGCTACCGGTCCATCACCGCCTCCTACAGACCCCCTTCCAGACGATGACGATATGGACCAGGACGAGGGGGACGGGGAGTATATTTAGGATTTTTTTTATTTTTGTAATTAAATTGTATAATACTTTTATTTAATATAATTTTTATTTCTAAATTATGCATTTTTCATATTTAAATAATAATTACAAAACCAAATTCAAAAATATTATTAATAATTTAATATATATTTTAATGATAATAATTATTACTAAAAAAATTAATAATTCATTATTTAGGAACGATAATTTAGACGGTCTGGGAGCGCACATAAATCGTGATTACCGTTCCAACAGTTGTGTGTTTTAATGAAGTGATCCTTCCTACCACCAAATAAAAAACTATTCCAAATTAGGGGACAACCGTTCCTAAAATCGAATAAAAACGAATTTCAAATTAGGGACCGACCTCGTTCCTAAAGTTATTCCAAATTCAATGATTTCGTGGTTTGATTTTTGTTCTAAATAACATATCATAAACCGTTCCAATACCGTATTCCTAAATACGAGTACAAAATCCGTTCCTATTTTCCTTAGAAAAGAAGGTCTAATTGTGTTCCTATGACCATTCCTAACTCTAACCCCTAATTTATAGTTGACCGTTTCAAGACGTATTCCAGAAACAGTGCAAAATGTATCTCCAACTTATGATGTCTATTCCAGACAGTGTTGTAAATACCGTTCCAAATAGCACGATTTACTTTTGATTTGACCGTTTCAGACATTAAAAAGGTGTTCCAAATACACAAATTATAAATTCATACATACAAAGGTAATTAAGAACGTTATAGTGTTGTATGCCAAAAACAGTTCCAACATTGGAACGGCCGCCTTATGTCCGTTCCTAATTATTAGGAATGCCGCTCTTTTCAATGGATAGCGTGCCGTTCCATAACCGTTCCTAATACCGGCCCAAATGAATCCAGTGATCTATTTACCGTTCCAAAAATTTAAAAACTCATTCCTATTTTCGTGCAATTCCCGTGTTTTTTTTTCTGTAGTGATAATGCTAATCTATTTTCCACGTGACCTCATTCTTCCTTCCTTCTTAAAACTCTTTATAAATTGACAACTTATTATTATTATTATTAATTATTTTCTTCCTTTATACTTAATCTAATTTTTTTTACCTATCATCCATTTTATATCTTTTGTGAATTTATTTTTTCAACATATCACAAATTGGAATCTGTAAAAGTTTGGGTTATTAAAGTTTTTTTTCTCCTCAAGTTTGGGTCCTCGAGAATAGATATCATTTGATCTCCATTCTTTATTTTGAAATAATTGTATTCTATCAGAGCCTACTAAGTTAACTATACACTACAAAAAAAATGCGGGAATAGGAACGGTAATGTATGACCGTTCCAGTTACCGTTCCACGTAGGAACGGTTGTAGGAACTGTTGTGGAACGGTAAACCGTTGATGACGTTACAGTCGTGCTAATTGTAATAGAAATTAATAGGAACGGTCGGACCGTTCTTATTAGAGTGCCAAAAATGGCGAGCCAATTTGTACACCTATAACCGTTCCTAAAGGGGACCTGATATATTTTGGATCTCAATTTGAAACACATGTGTGAGATTTGGAATGGTAGGCCGATCGGGAACACTGATCGTTACTGTATGTGTTCCAAAGACCGTGTTAATTTGGATCGGTTGGCTGACCGTTCCAACATGTAGTCCTACAGGAGGCCCTTTTACGCCATGGGGAAAAATGTGATGCAATTACCGTTCCAAATTACGGGTATATAGTAAGTGAAATTGTGTTACAAGTACCGGTCCAAACTGTACTCCAAGTAGGAACGGTCCGTTTTTGTTGTGCCTCATACCGTTCCTAATATGCGCTAACGGCTATATTACAACGGTAACTTTACCGTTCCTGCTACCTCTCCTGAGACTGTTCCTAAAGCTGGAACAATGACTATATTTCAATGGCTAGTTTTGTGTTCCAAAATAATATTCCAATGACCGTTCCAATGTTATATATATATATATGTCCCCCTTCTTTGTCATTGTTCTTATACTTACTCTCCAACTCATTTTGTATTTGTAACTCCCCCCCTTGATTCTTTATACGGAAAATCGAATATATCAATTACCGAGCGCGAATTTTGCATTGATATTGATAGGTGTTTTTGCTCAGGTAAGTATGCAAAATTATATTATTTTTGCATATATATATATATATAATTTCCTCTTGTCATTTAATTGTTGTTGCGAATTATACGTAGGACCTATCATGTTAAGACAGTTGAGGAAATGGATATACGATCGAGCATATATGGACGGGGACAAGATTAAGTGTCCCTGCTGGAAGTGCAAAAACGAACGGTTCAAAACACCAGACGAGGTAAATTTTGATTTGTGTATGAAAGGGTTTATGCCAGAGTATTACAATTGGACTTCGCATGGCGAGGAGAGGGTGCAGGAATACTTTGAAGCATTGACAGCGCCCCCTCTACAGTAGCAGCAAATGCCACCCGTTCAAGAGAAGGGTAGTTCACATTGGGGTGATGCGGCTCAAATGGATTGGGCGCAGAGGATGGTATTCGATGCCACCGGGCCGTCATTCTGGTCTTCGTACAACCAGGAGGGACCGACTGATGATGGTACTCGGTATTGCCCATCTGATGTGGGTCCTAGTTCATATTACGATTCGGGGCCCTATGATTATGTGTCTGGCTTGTCAGACCGTTTTTTTGATGTAGTTCATGCTGCGGACCAACCTTTATGGAATGGTTGCATCACCTCTCAGTTGGCGTCAATTGTCTCTTTGGTGAATATCAAGGCCGGAGGGGTTTTTTTTCCGAGCATACATATGATCGGTTATGCCAGTGGGCTGATACTGTAATGCCCCGCGATCACACTTTCCCCGTCGATTATTACAATACGAAGAAATTGATAAGAGAATTGAGTTTACCAGTTCAGAAGATTGATGCTTGCAAAAACGGTTGCATGTTGTATTGGAAGGACGATATTGATTTAGAATATTGCAAGTTCTGTGGAGACGCTAGGGTACAAGCCTACCAGGGACAGAAATCATAAACGCAAGAAGTCCCCGTATGCCATTCTTAGGTATCTACCGATTACCCCTCGGCTGCAGAGGTTGTATGCGTCGGAGGTCATAGCAGAGCATATGACTTGGTGTGCGAGCCATCAGACGGAGGAAGGATCCATGTGTCATCCATCCGATACAGAGGCTTGGAAGCATTTTGACCGGACGTATCCTGATTTTGCAGCTGAACCGAGGAATGTTAGACTTGGGTTGTGCATGGATGGGTTTGCACCGCACGGTCAGTATGGTAAAACTTACTCATGTTGGCCCGTGATACTTACACCGTACAATCTCCCACCGGGAATGTGCATGAAGTCTGAGTATATGTTCCTAACGATGGTGATCCCTGGCCCATCGAATCCCAAACGTCTTATCGATGTCTACTTGGAGCCGGTTGATCGAGGAGTTGCAGAATTTATGGCATATGGGTGTACGTACGCACGATACTGCGACAAACCAGGCATTCATGATGCATGCCACATTGATGTGGACAGTGAACGACCTTCCTGCTTATGGTAAGGCGTCTGGATGGAGTACCGCCGTGTTATGGGGTGTCCAGTTTGTATGGAGGGCACACGGGCATTCTATTTAGAGCACGATCGGAAAGCATGCTATTTTGACTGCCACAGGCAATTCCTACCACCGGGTCATCCTTATCGCAGGAACAAGAAAGCCTTCACTAAAACCGAATGGAGAGGAAGGTTGCACGTCCGAGGCTAACTGGAGAACAGATCCGAACCCGTGTCGATGCATTTAGTGTTGCTATCGAACAACCGTTGAGTGAACCAGAAGGCTACGGTGTCGACCATAAATGGACGAAGAAAAGCATATTCTGGGAGCTTGAATACTGGGGGCGCATCTGATACGACACAATCTTGATGTCATACATATTGAGAAGAATGTGTTTGATAATATATTCAATACTGTGATGGACATCAAAGGAGAAAGGAAGGACAATCTGAATGCACGGAAGGATCCGAAGATCATATGCAATCCGCCGGAGCTTGAGGTGGACGAAAGGAGACCGGCGTGATGCCCAAGGCGGTATATACATTGACGAAGGAGCAAAAGAAGAAGATATATGAGTGGATTCGTTGTCTTAGGTTTCCTAATGGGTATGCCTCTAACTTGGCCCGTTGCGTCGACCTGAAGGAGTTGAGGATGCACCGCATGAAGAGCCATGATTGTCATGTTTTCATGCAGAAATTGATTCCGGTTGCTTTCCGTGAAATGCTTCCAGAGCACGTGTTGGGGGCCTTGACGGAAGTCAGCCTTCTATTCCAGATCCTATGCTCAACAACACTAAATGTGGCCAAGGTAAAAGAATTGGAAGATAGTGTAGCCGTCATCATGTGCAACATCGAGAAAATTTTTCCTCCTTCCTTTTTCGACTCAATGGAGCATCTAATTGTTCACCTTCCATATGAGGCGCGCGTTGGGGGCCCCGTGCAATACAGGTGGATGTACCCATTTGAAAGGTAATTAAATAATTAATACTGTTAAATATATACTTATTATTTGCATTTTAATAAATTGTCATATGAATAGATTCCTACGCGATTTTGAAGAAAAAGGTGAAAAACAAAGCACACGTCGAGCGTCAATTGTAGAGGCTTATATTTTCGAAGAAATCGGACTTTTCTCCTCGCACTACTTCGAACCGCACATTCTGTGCAAGCGAAATAGACCCGGTCGGAACGATGATCTCACGAGCAACGACGATCGAATTGTTCGGTCCATTTTCAATTACCCAGGCCGAGCAAGTAGAGCCTCGAAGAAGAGATGGCTGAGCGAGGAGGAATTTCATGCTATCGAGACATACGTCTTGTGTAATTGTGAAGTAGTTGCACCGTACTACGAGTAAGTGTCTTATACAAACGTAATTATCTCATACGAATCATTTCAATTTCAATTACATGTATATTTATAACTATCAGTTTTACTATAACAGGTCATTCCTGAATGAACTGTTCGAGCAACACAATTCGGAGGAACTGATAATTGATCAACTAGTGGTGACACAATTCAAGGATTGGTTCAAGGCTCGTGTAAGTATCATCGATTTGTTGTAATTAATGCGATATGCTCATGAATTTGTAATCAATTATTTCAATTGCTATATATATCATTAATTGCAGGCGAAACTCGAATTGAATCACACAAACGAGGATTTGTTGAAGTTGCATTATTGGGGGCCAAGAGCAGAAGTCACGACATACCCATCTTACTTCGTCAATGGCTTCAATTTCCACACTGAACGTCACAATGTCGGGAAGTCAACAATGAATTGTGGTGTTTGTGTCAAAAGCTCATCATATACAGACACGGATTCTAACTTTTATGGAATTTTGGAAGAGATAATTCAGCTAGATTACCCACTAATTCTGAACATGCACATTGTACTGTTTAATTGTCGTTGGGTTGATCCGATCAGAGGCATGAAGATACACCCTCGTTATCACGTCGTTGATGTCAACTTCAAAAGCTCTACCAAAAGAATGGACCATTCATACTGACACAACAAGCAGTACAAGTATACTACGCGGATTACCCGAGCATGAAGAAGGACAAAGTCGATACTTTTTGTTTGCATGATTATATCAATAAGTGATAAATGATGACATAAGACATTTAATTTATCGAGTTCTTCTCCTAAATATTCAAGAAAATATAATTGAAAGTATGAAATTTTGATATTGTTTGAAAAATAAAAGAGGTGAACAACCATAATTTATCCCTCAAACACATAGTTATTTGACCCCTCCAAATATGAAAAGTATTGATATTTCTAAATACTTTTTACTCCTGAAATGAATAAATTCGATTTATTTGGAGGACAATACTACTACTTATCAGTAATGCAAATAATATAAATATTTTTTTATCATAGTTCGATAAATGAAAGTTAATCTGTACGATATTAATCATTATAAAAATGTAGTTCACGTCGTTACAAGAAATATAAATACTTGTCATAACTAATATCATAGCCAAAAATAAAAAATCATAATAAATAATCATTAGACGCAATATACAACGAGTATATATTGGGGATCAAACATCGACGTCATGAACAAGGCCCTCATGAGCAGACATTTATGGACAGTGCTTCAACCGACTACATCCTCCATAGTCCATAAGGGCGCAACGGATCAGGCACTATCGAGTGCGTAATAAGACTGCCTGGACTGCTAATGGCAACACTGGTTCGTGGGGGTGGCGAAAACTACTTAAACTCCGAAGTGCGCTCAGGCATGCGGTGACCTATAAGGTAGGGAGGATCTGGCATGTTGCTGGCCCTTTTATTGAGCAAGAAGAGTCTTTGAGCAAATTAGATTGAGAATATTGTCTGAGGAGCTTCAAAATTCGATTTAGACCTATTTCTCTATATAGATTATGGATAATTGCATGGCCATAATCATAGCTAGATAAACGATTGTGTATGATGTATAGTTTTTGTTATATGTACGAAAATTACCTTTTCCCACAAAAAAAAAAGAAAAAACAAAAGAAAATACAACGATTTTTAGCCATGATTTTAATAGGCCCAAAACATTAGCCACAATTAAAAATCGAGGCAAGTCTTTTGGTCATGGTGAAGTATGATAAATATTTTTGGCCATAAGTAAGACCATGACAAATATTTATTAAGAATTGTTTAATTTTCTTTTAAGAATATATAAGTAACCTTAGTAAATATACTAACAAAACTAACAAATGTTTAACATTTAATTTATATAGGTGTTTGATAAACATTATCTTTTCAAACTTAGAAAGAACAAATACATCATAGTTTAAGTTATATAAATCTCACTACAAAAAAATGCGGGAATTGCAACGGGAATAGGAACGGTTTTTTTAACTTTTGGAACGGTAATAGATTACTGGAATCATTTGGATTGGTCTTAGGAATGGTTCAGGAACGGGAGGCCATTCGTGGCAATGAGAGGTGTTCTTAATAATTAGGAATGGGAACAAGGAGACCGTTCCAATTTAGGAACGGTTTTTGGCATTCAATTGTTCTACCGTTCCTAATTACCTTTGTATGTATGAATTTATAATTTTTGCATTTGGAACGGTCATATCAAAAGTAAATCGCGCAATTAGGAACGGTAGTTAGAACACATTTTGGAATTATCATCATAAGTTGCAGATACATTTTAGCACTATTTCTGGAATACGTCTTGGAACGGTCAGGTATACACGTTAAGAACGGCCACTAGAATACATTTTGACGCGGTCATTGGGAACGGATTTTGTACCCTTAATTTTGAATACGATATTGGACCGGTGTTTGGTATTGTATTTAGAACGAAATCTAACCACGAAAGCATTGAATTTAGAATACATGTAAGAACGGTCTGTCCAAAATTTGAAATTCATGTTTACCCGCTTTTAGGAACGGTTGCCATATAAATTTGGAATGGTTTTTTTACCCGGTAATAGGAACGGTCCCTGCTTTAAAACAGTCAACCATTGGAACGGTTTTAAGCGCTCCATGACCGTCTAAAGTACCGTTCCTAACTAATGAATTATTAATTTTTTTATAGTAATAATTATTATCATTAAAATATATATTAATTTGTGAAGCAATTTTCTTTGGGATCCTTACATTGGATAAAATGAGCATTTTCCGTTCTAGGGCCATTAATGCTATCAATTGCAAATATGTCATGCACATTCTTGTGTAGATATTTCATAAGCTTAAACACATTAAAGACTATATGTTCATCATTAACTCTAAGAGTGAGTTGACCTTTTGCACGTCAATTAATGATCTACTCGTGGCAAGAAAGGGTCTACTCAGAATCAATGACATATTCTTATCATCTTCCATATCTAACATAATGAAGTCAACGGGGATGATAAATTTACCGACTTTGACCAACACATCTTCCACTATTTCCCTAAGATACTTAATGCTTATATCCGCTAGTTGCAAAGTGATTATAGTGGGAATAAGCTCATGCATTCCAAGTTTTTCAAAAATAGAATATGGCATCAAATTCACACTAGCACCTAGATCGCATAAAACTTTATCGAAATTGATATTCCCTATAGTGCAAGGGATAGAAAAGCTCTCTGGATCATTGAGCTTGGGTGGTAGCTTATTTTGGAGAATCGCCGAACAAACTTCATTGAGCTTCACCGTTTCACCTCTTTCCCACTTCCTCTTATTCGAAATCACCTCCTTCAAGAATTTAGAATAGCTTGGCGTCTGTGGCAATGCATCAATTAGAGGGATATTAATATGAATCTTTTTAAACACCTCTAAGAATTTCCCAAATTGTTTATCCAAGTTAGCTTTTAAAACTCTTCCGGGGTACGGTATATATGGAGAAACCTCATCTAGATTAAGTTTGAGTTTAGGAGTACTCGCCTTCAATTCCTCTTGAGGTTCCTCATCTTCCTTCGATTGTGGCTTGTCCACGTGCTCGATGGGTGGCTCTTCCCCGAGAATTTTCCCATTCTTGAGTGTAATTGTGTTAACTTGCTCCTAGGAATTTTTCTCGGTGTCACTTGGAAGTTGCCCCCCCTTTCTGCTAGATAACATGCTCACGATTTGTCCTACTTGGACCTCGAGATTCCGGATTGATGCATCATGGTTTTGCAAATGGGTGTTGGCGGCGGTGATGAAAGTGGAGAACATGTCTTTAAGGTTGTTCTTCTCCTCTTACGGTGGTGGCTGTCATGGTTGTTGGTATCCCGGTGGTCCTTGTTGCAGATTGTTACTCCACGAAAAATTGGGGTGGCTCCGCTATCCCGAATTGTAGGTGTTGGAGTATGAATTAAAGTTAGAGTTACCACCATTAGAGACATAATTAGCATCTTCAAAAATAGCGTTTGCGTTCCCTACCTTGTAGTCCTGATTCAAATGGCCCATCTGACCATATGCGCCGCAAGGTCCCAAGGGTCGAGCATTCCACATTGTGGCTCTAAGGTTATTCATTTGTTGCGCTAGTGCAGCCATCTGTGCGGATAGAGCCATCATGGCGTCGGCTTGATGAACTCTGGCTACTCGTCCGTCTTGACCATACGGATACAAACTAGATGATATCTCGTCAGTGAGGGCAAATGCCTTCGGTGGTAGTTTTCTCATGATAGTGCTACCTGCAGCAGCATCAATAGTAGCCCGATTAGCCAAAGTCACACTGTTGTAGAATGTTTATACCTGTCTCCATACAGGTAGCTCATGATGAGGGCACTTTCTAAGCATGTCCCTAAAATGTTGTCATGCATCATACAATAATTCCTATCTGACTGCATAAAAGAAGTAATATCATTCAACAACTTAGCAGTTTTGGACGGGGGAAAGTATTTAGGAAGGATTTTTGGGTTAATTCTTGCCAAGTTGTGATACTACCGACGGGTAATGGCTGAAGCCAATCTTTGGCCTTATCACACAGTGAAAATGGAAACAGTCTAAGTCTAACAACATCATCACTAACACTATTGAACTTAAAAGTATCACAAATTTCGAGAAAGTTATAGAGATGTTTTCTAGGATTCTCGTCAAGCAATCCGAAGAACTGCACACGTGCTTGGATCATTTGGATGATAGTCGGCTTGATCTCAAAGTTGTTGGCTTGGACCATAGGTTTGGCAATGTTGGATATCACCCCATCAGCTGTCGGGAATGAGTATTCCATCATCGGTCTCTCTATGACCCTCGCGTTAGCCATAGCCGGTTCTATGATCGCAATTTGATCCCCGTGTTGGAATTTCCACTCCCTTCACCTCTCTAGATGGTGTTTCTTTGATGATGGAAGATTCTCTCAATTTCGGGATCGAATTATGCTAACTCTCCACCACTGCTTCGAGTCATCAAACTGTGAACCAACGGAAGAGAATAAGTGAGGCAAAATATAAACAAAAAATAAAATAAAAAAAAATCTAAATTAATTAAGACTAGCGAGTTATGATATTATTTCAAATTAAATCCCCGGCAACTGCGCCAAAACTTGATTGCGAGAAATATGTACTAGCAAGTGCACTAGCTATCAAGTAGTATAAAAGATATCGAACCCATGAGGATTTAATGAAGTAAGTACCAACTATGACTAACTTCGAATTATTTGGACGATCGAAAGTTTGGATGATTTATGGAAACTACTAAACAACAATAAAATCAATTACAACAAGCAATCACGTTGGAGAAAAACGCAGGTTTAGATAAAGGTGATACAGCTATAGGTCCACCAAAGCAATGCAATGAATTCGATATTAACGGATTAATCAAACAAACGAGTATTTTCACACACTGAGGTTTTTTTTCCTAATTTAATCCGATATACTCTTTCAAGTTATACCGAACCTATTACTATCAAGGAATTAGGGGATCAAACTCGTGACCATAATGCATTAGGATCTATGAAAACCTATGGAACTAGGATCATGCTTATGTATGTCTACACATCATTCAATCCACATCATGAATTATTATATCCACTATGCTAAATTCCCTCTCGGTTCATCAACATAATTAACAAAATCGAAGACGTGATCAATCTCTCAAATAATAGTAAAAAGCACAAGAATTCATGGATATGCGAAAATAACAAACTAGATTAATCCGGAAAATACTTAACATATTGTATCAAGTAGACTTTCCATCAGCCTTAGCACAAAAGATACTAGTTCATATTAACTAGAATTAAAACTAAGAAGAAAGGTATAGAGAAACTCATGGAGTAGAAAATCTGGCGAGACGGCTGTCACTCCGGTGTTGGATTAACTTCTCCACTTGTTTGGTGTCTTCTTCCTTCGCTCCCAAATGTGGATCTCTGTGAATTTGCTAGAAATTCAATGTCTTTTCTTCCCATCCTCTCTTCCTTATATAATGAGTCCTAGCTAAGCTAGGCAAAGAATAGGATTCTACCTACCATAAAACTCTTTTTCTTTCCTAATCCTATCCTTACCAAAACTCTAACGTAGATTATAAAAGAAATAAAATTCTTTTCAAATGACCTAAAATCAGAATTTCAGATTTACATGTCAGCGCGTCTGCGATTTTCGCCCAGCGAATGTTTGATAACATGTGGGTCACGGGTTCGGGTTATGTGATTTGCGTTTCTGTCACATGAATCTCTAATAGCCCGTGGGTCACGGGCTATTGTATGCTTATTTCTGCAAAATTTTGACTCTTTCCATTATGTTTGAGCTCTTTGCTTGTATTCCCCTTTTTTCCACCAAAGTTCCTAAATGTCACAAACGTACTCAAGAACAAGCATCGAATCAAGAGGAAATAAGGGTATAAACACAAGAATATCATATAATTTTTCGTAATCAGCTCGCAGAGAAGGTCATTTGCAAGCGCTTCACTTTCACCAGACAGTCTCTGGTAAAGCTGGTGTGACTGGCGAACGAGGTCTGGCAGCAGCTCCAGCTGTATTGGGACAACGAGGAGTTCAAGAATGAGTCCGCCAAGAACAAGGCCAACAGGTTGGCCAACCCTGCGGCATTATCTATTGTCTACCACGGGGGTTCTTCCTCAGTCGGCATGCATAAGAGGATGATGGTAAGTATTTTTTTTTTAAAAGCATTTATCCATATGAAATAAAAACTTAACTAAATGGTCCTTTCTTGTAAAGAAGGAACAACTCGGTCTGCCAGTGAAGCAGATGAAGTTATACTCCAGATGCTACAAGAAGAAGATCGACGGCGGCTGGAGCAGGCCGAGGGCAGCGAACATGGCGATAAGTACTTATACTTTAAAATTTATTTGCTTTAATTTTTTGCAATAATCATAATATTCTGCTTTATTTTGCAGGAGACGTTCCAAAAGCTGCTAGAGGATCATCAGCCTTAGGCCACGACCGATTCTCGGGATATTTCGACCTAATCGAAGGGCTCGGTGGCGATGACAAGAACAAGGACCGTGCATTTGGCCTTGGTTCTGAGGCTCACGGCCTTAGCCAGACCTATAAATCGCCATTGCCACCACCACCACCACCATCGCCACCGTCGGAATAGAGAATTGGATGGTCCGGCTCGAAACGATGATGGTCGACATGATGACCATGATGAAGTCCATGCAGACCAGCAACTCCACTATTGGCCTATCACAGCCTCCGACAGACTCTCGTGCCCTAGATGATACTGACATGGACTATGATGAGGGGGATAGGTGTAGATATAGGATTTTTTTTAATATTTGTAGTTAAATTGGATATTATTTTTATTAATATATATTTTTTCTTGATTATGCATATTTTTGTATTGCATAACATCATTCAATATTTAATTATTTAACCAAATTAAAAAAATAATTAATTATTTTATTTTATTTATATAAATAATTATTATTATATAATTAAAAATTGTAATTAAAAAATAATTTAGGAACGGTCTTTTGCGCAGTTAGGAATGCTAAAATATCAACTGGACCGTTCCAATCATGGATCCCACAAACAAGACCACCGTTCCTAAAATCGTTCATAAGTAGCATTCCAAATAAGGCACAAATCGTGCCTAATTTTACACCAAAGTTAATGACTATATATCATTAATGTCACTCCAAATACAACTCCTAAGCCCGTGCGAATAGTGTATTCTAAATAAAGATCAGCACTATTCCTACGTTCATTACAAAGTTAGGTTTAACTAGAGTTCCATATACCGATCCAGTATCTATCACACAGATAAAAAGAAATTGTTCCATAATGTACTCCATAATGAGTGGAAAAAATTCATCTTCCATACATTAAATTTGATGCTAATAGAGCTACAATGACCGTTCCAAATTAACTCAATAACATAACATATGACCATTCCAAATATTAATTGAGTGTTCCAAATAGACAAATTACATATTTACAAAGACAAACATAATCCGGAACAATTTTTAGGTTATGCGTCAAAAACAGTTCCAAAATAGGAACAATCGTTGCGTAACCATTCCTAAATATTAGGAACACCGTGACTTAAGATGGACGGTCCACCATTCTATTACCGTTCCAAATGCCAGTCCAGGTTCATCCAGTAAGCTTTTGCCTGTCCGAAAGTTAAAAAAAAAAAAAACAAAAAACAAAAAAACCATTCTAAGCCCATTTTAATTCCCGCATTTTTTTTGTAGTGTTAGTTTCGCGGGAAATTTTGCAAAGGACTTTCAAATTAGATCCATTGCAAAATAATTTGAAAGAATATTGCAACAGAATAAAGTCGTTGCAATTTAGTAATTTCATTTGCCATGACATTCACACTTATATATTTTTTTTAATGACCGAGAAAACATTAAAAATGCTTCAAGTTAGAAGAAATCAAAGCTCAGAAAAAATATATAATATGGTTGTCAAATGTGAGCACAACTTTTCTAATTATATATATATATATATATAGAATAAACTTAAAGTCATTATCTTTAGGTTCTAGGTCGCACTTAACAAAGAGTAACGAGTGATTTTTTTTTTAATCGAAAGCCATCGGTGCTGTGGTGGGGGGTTTAGCGGACCCCTACCCATTTATTAATCTCAAAAGCCATGTACATATTTAAAATAAAGGAAGATGAGTCCTAACTCTGTATACGAAAGAATCAGTTATTCTAACAGCGAAAATTTGGGAATAAATTGTCAATGAGGATAAAAGCCGCTAAATGGCCCTCTGCCCGGGTTAGGACCGTCAGTGTCTTGTGCCGGCATGCATAGTTTGCTAGAAAATCCACAGGTTGGTTCCCTTCCCTATAGATATGAGTGAAGGACACAATCATTTGATGTCATAAAATTCTTAGCCGTGTGAGCAAGGCCTGAACCCGCACTGGCCCTCATCCTTGTGAATCATCTGGTGCACAGCCTGAGCATCAAGTTCCACCCATAAGTGCGAACAACGTGCCCTTTGAGACAATTCGAGGCCCCAAACAACGAAAAATAGCTCCACCTAGATATTCGTTTGACTGTCGAGAAAATCCGCAAATGCCAGGACCAGACGACCGCGGTTGTCCCTGATCAGTCCACCCACCCACGTACAGCCGGGGTTCCCCTTCGACGTCCCTTCAGAATTGAGTTTCCACAAGCCCTCACGGGGCTTTTGCAAACAGACGAGGACTGGCCGCGACGGCGGAGGCCTACTGAAACAAAGACCCAACTTAAAGGCCACCAGCAAATCTCCTTTCCAGCTCCTTGCAGTAAGTCCTCTTGCTTCATACAGACAAAACAGGTGCCCGAGCACCGTTGAACTTTGCATCATTTCGCATGCGCCACAGGAACCAAAGGACTAGGATTGGGATCAGCAATCGAGCGTGCCCCGCTGTACAAATGGGCTCTAAAGCTTTCAGGCTTAAAGCATTGTTGATATGTATTGAGTCTGTGGAGGAGTAAAACCGAACAAACCCCCAAAATAATTCCATACCTCCCTCGCCCAAGCCGTTGAGGAATAAGTGCAGGACTGTTTCACAAGCCGAGCAACATTGACACCGGGAGATGATCGGAGGCCCTTATCATGAAGCCAGTCGTCCACCAGGATGAAGTTATAGAATAAACGCCACCCAAAAATGGACATTGAGGGGGATATCACCGTATGCCAAACATCTTTGAGTAACGGTCGATTCACACCCCAGCCCAGCCAACCTTTGAAGCGGACTTAATCATGAGGTTCCCTGTTGGGTTTGGTTTCCACCTCGACCTGTCAGTCGAAGCAGCACCAAAAGACACCTCAAGCACTTTCTGTACAACGTATTTAGGAAGGACCCTTCGGAGTTTATCCTCATATCACCGATCATCTTTCCAATAGTAATGTATTCTTTCATGGAATGCGAACCCCCCTCCATCTATATATTCATGCCAAAAACAAAAGGTCCCCCTTTCCTATCGACCAGAAAATAGCAGTTCAGCCAGGCCACCCGCACGCTGGAGGCGGCGCCATTGCGGAGATTCCGTCGAGGGGATCTTTTTATATGCCGAGCAAGAACGTTTATAGTACTTTCATCAGAGGAAAATAACCCATAGCGAGGTACTTGTACAGAATCTCCACCAAAGATTAGCATAAAAGGCGGCAATGTAATCAGAAAGACTCCGTACCCCAAGCCCTCATTCCTCGACCGGACGACAAATGCGTAGCCATGACGACCAATGCATTCGTTGGACGGTTCCAAAAGAACCCCAGAAAAACTTGTTTATCATTCTCTCTATGCGCACTATGACTCCTTTTGGCTGCTTAAGCACCGCTAGTAAGTGGATCCGCATGGCTAAATGTACTGATTTGATGAGCTCTAGGCTTTCCCTGTATGAGAGAAATTTCTTCTCCTATCCCTCGATTTTTGCCGCCATTCCATCAAGCAGATCGTCGTAGTAATCAATTGGATTCCAACGCACAAAAATAGGCGCCCCCAAATAGCGAAAAGGGAGAGGTTGTAGGGTGAAGCCCGTTAAGCGCTTAATCCAACACTTAATAACCAATGGGGCAGCAGGCGCGACTATAAATGAGCTTTTTACCGAGTTGACATTTTGGCCGAAGGCAGCCTCAAACTCCCAAAGGAACGCCATAATCCTTTCCAAACTATTGTCCTTCGAATTTGTGAGAATCTTCCGTGTAAGTTAAATGTGAGATCCCTCGCTGCCTTTGAACATAACTAAGCGATCCGATTCCATCAAATAATTCAGATTCTGCGACAGGTATTCATGCCAAAAATCAACAAGGTCGGAGAGAGTGGGTCTCACTGCCGAAGGCCCTTCGTGGACTTCAAGAAGCAGTTCCGCTAAACCATTTATTAGCATGGAAAACCAGCAATTAGTAATGCAATTTTGATGAGGGCCGTCCACCGCGTCAGAAAGCCAAGCCGCTCAAGTACCGCCACGAAAAAAATCTAGTCCACCTTATCGTAAGCTTTGGCCATCTTCAGTTTGAGGGCCACATTCCAGTCCGTCAGATTAGCCCCCACCGAATGCATAATCTCTTGTGCAAGAAGAATATTGTCACCTATTTGTCGAGACGGGACGAAACACTCTGATTTGGGGATATCAGAGTCGGTTGCAGGAGGCGTAATCGATCATTCAGTAGTTTAGTCAGTATTTTGTTCATGGTATTACTCAAATTGATCAGCCGGTACTCGATCCATTGCTTCGGATGTTTCACCTTCGAAATAAGAACAATCGATGTCGTCGTGTAACTTAACGTCAGCGGCATGCCTGCAAGGAAATCGTTCGCTGCCTCCACTACATCGTTCTTAATGACTTCCAGAACTTTGTGATAAAAGAGGGCGTTAAATTCGTCCGGCCCCGCGGTGCTCTCGACAGCCATCCCAAATACTACTTGTGTCGTCTCCTCAACACTTGTGTCACAAGACAGTACGTCCCCCTCCTCGGTCGAGAGTAATGGTGAGATAGTGTGCAACAACGAAGGGGACTCTCGGGCGTTTTCCACTATGAGGACTCGGCGAAAATGGTCCATGTCTGGTTCCGCTAGAAGGCCTTTCGCTGACAGCAGCTAGCCATCGTGCGATATTGGCGTAATGTGAATTCATGCACGCTTTTTCCGAACCATGGAATGGAAAAACCTGGTATTCCGTTCACCCTCTATCACCCACTTACATGCGGCCTTTTGATGCTAAAAATCCTCTTCAACAGATAGGGCATGAGTCAGCTGTGTCGTACATCGATTCAACTCGATAAGGTTAGTCTCCATCGGCACTTGACCGTAGCATTGCTAAACCTGCACTACCGCTGCTTCAGCCAATTTGAGATTGGCAAATATGTCCCTAAAGACTAATTTATTCTAGTCCTTGAGTCTATTCTTGAGCCATTTAAGCTTTTCCGAGAGTCTAGCCATCCCCACCCATATCGTAGGGAACGGCTAATTTTCTTGCACTACGTTCATGAAATCCGGGTGACAAACCCACATGTTTTGAAACCGAAAGGCATACAACCCTGAGGTGAGCTGGACCTTCACTTGGATGAGAAGTAGGAAATGGTCCGAGGAGGATTGCGCAAGGTAAGTCACCGTTGTTCGGGGATGCTGTCAACCCATTCTTAGAGAAAAGGACTCGGTCCAGTCGCTGCCATAAGCGATTATCCCACATCTATTAACCCGTTGTCAAAGATAGCCTCAGTAATTCCTCAATAAAATGATGTGTCGGGTACACACCATTGGAACGTTCGGAAATGGCGATGACTGAGTTAAAGTACCCACCGTTGAACCATGGCAACATTGGTCACCCATGCTCTGCATAAATGCCCAAATTGCCTCTCTTTCCACCCTGTTATATTTTCCATAAACTATGGTAACCAGAATCGGCCCTCTGACAAAAGATACGTCCAGTTTTAGATGTAGAAATTTCTCTTCGTCTCACAGGACCTCATAAATAATGGAGTTGTCCATCAAGCACCAAATATGGTTGTTGCAATTCTTGACCATAGTACTAAGCCCTAAACGCCTACAAGTTAGTACATCCTCCCACTACACGCGAGGATCAATTATTCCACAAGGTCCAACTTATGTAGTTTACACATGAGGCGAAAAATCTTTTGTTTATTCCCGACCCCTATATGATCCAAACGAGGGCATTCATTGATCACTATTCGAGGAAAAGGAGCGTGAACGGGCATGGCTTTGAATCATAATTCTGTCCAGACGTCCCGTGGAATACCTACGACGGTGCCGGCCTCTCACTTTTGCTTCTACAAGATCATCGTCATCACCCAGTAAATCCATGACGACCTCAGTACTAGGTAAGTTCCATGACAATCCCTCTTGTTCAATATCGTCCCTTGGGTAAGCCTAGTGGGCTACAACTGTGCCAGAGCCAACATTTCCCATAGATTTCTCTGTAGGTTCAAATTGTACGTATGGGATTGTGATCCTCTTTGGAAAACGGACAGGGTATGTGCAGCCTCCCGAGGCACAGGGTCATCTTCAGGAGGTCATGTTCCAAGCAAACTTGTGCAACACTAGGCCGAAGCCCGTCAGCCGTAGCCTCATCTAATTTCAGCGGTGCGCTAATCAGACTAGCAATTCCAAACAGAGTTTTTTTATGAAACAGGTGCATGGAAAATTCGGGAAGACAAATCCACACCGGAGCAATGGAAGATTTGATCTTGGGTGAAACTCTGGGGACCACTTGAAAATGCGTGTCGAAAAACCTTCAATATATAGTATTTGCTTTAGCCAGATGCAGGAAAGATCCTCTTCGTTATGAAGCTTGATGATAATGTGCTTGATATTCATCACTCTAATGGAGAAAGCTCCTCGCGACCCTAGCCTGTGAAATAAGTCCGGATCGTTTGCATGCTCGGATAGCCATGGAAAAACTTGTCGATGAGGGCATACTTGAGTGGCGCCGCTAGTCGTTCCATTCTTCCGTGGAGAAATTTATCGCTCGACTCCTACAATGCAAACCTAGTTTGCCATAATATTCCTCAGTGGCAGAGAAGATCTATTTTACCACGCGGGGGGATAGGGGCTCGGAGTTACTGTTTGGGGTAGTGGTGAGGACCGCCAAGAACGTCCATCGACGATCGGGGGGATCAAGTGGCCTGGGGGCAGCATTGGGGCCTAGGGTTTGGGTTCGTGAGAGTTAGTTGGTGCATGGTCTCTTTTTTAGTTTTGTAGTGCTAGCAATTAGGCACTTTAATTGTGTAACTTGTTAAGGTTGTAAAATCAAGTAAGGAGTACTTTGGCATTTGTTTTTTCTTTGTTGAACGCCGTACGTGCCTAGGTGGGGGGTTTGGCAGACCCCTACCTATTTATTAAATAAAAATCAACGGACCCTATGTACATGTATAAAGGCATAAACGATGAGTACTTACTCCCTGTACAAATATAAAATCATTAAAATGAAAACTAGGGAAATGAAGATCCACCCACGGTAGGCCGGCCAAGGTGCCCCAACGTGCCATACTACCCATTTCCTTGCACTGCACAAGCTATGTTCGCTAGGTAATCTGTTGGTTTGTTACCCTCCCTCAGGATGTGCGTGAACCGCATCTCCAGTTGTTGTTGCAGCCGATGGAGACGCACCAGATGATGTTGCAAATGCCATGCCCCAACTCCATTCTGAATAATGCTAATATGTGCCAATGCATCCGTCTCCATCCAAAGGCGATAGTAACCATTTTGCAGCACAAGTTCAAGCCCCCGCACAAGAGCAGCGAGTTCCGCAAAGATGTTAGTATGAACACCCAGAAATGCATAGAAAGTGAGGCAGAGAGTGCCTTCGGAATCTCGGATTAAACCTCGCGCGCCCGCCAAACCAGGATTCCCCTTCGCCACACTAGCGCAGTTGAGTTTTGTGCCATCCGAAAAAGGCTGAAGCCATTGAACAATCCTTGGCTTATGCAGTGATGACATGGTGACCGAGAGCCCCAGACGTGCCGCCACCGCAAGGGCACATTTCCATTTACTGTAGCTGAATTGTTTCGCTCGGTACAATAGCCGTGGTGATCTGTTACCTGGTGAATTATTTCTACCGAAGCGACCCCCATTGTATTTCACCTCATTCCGGAAGGACCAAATGAACCACAACATGGGGCATGGGACGACCACTAGGGCATGCCCCCGCATCACAAAAGGAGATGAGATGTTCCAAGGATTCAACATGATCTGCACACATTCAGTGTCTGGCAATGAAATCCGAAACAAATCCGCAAAATGCCCCCAAACAACTCTTGTGGCCGCTCCACAAAGAAACAAATGAGAGGTGGTCTCCACAGTGCTACAACAGGTACAACATGGAACTATGGGCAACGCCTTAGCCCCCATCCGCTCATCCATTGGGATATGATCATGCAGGAGACGCCATACAAAGATAGAGATTGTAGAGTGAACAATGGGATGCCAGTGCTGCCAGCAGCGGCTGCAACCAGACCTGACTCGGATCAAGTTCCAAGCAAATTTCGTGGTGAACACCCCCTGTGAATTTCCTGTCCACCAAGCCCGATCAGCCTCCGTCTCAATATAAGTAATGGAGAGTATTTTCTGTACAACAATCGGCGAAACAATAAGTTGTAGCTCGGAGGTGTCCCACTCTTCGTCTTTCCAGTAATAGCTCACATGCTCATGGCAAGAGCAAGTCGGATCCACCGACACAGCAAGAGGCCCATCCCCTAACCAATTATCATGCCAAAAGCACAAGCCACCCGAGACCAAAGTCCAGCTAATGTTGTCTTCCATACGCTTTTGCACCTGATGTATTCGCCTCCATAGAGGCGTTCCAATAGTGAAAATGTTCGTGGAGGCCGGACATGATCTCTTACAATACTTCTACTGAAGAAAAGTGCCCCACAGTAAATTACATGTTCAAAAGCCCCACCACAACTTTTGAGAAAAGGCCTCAACCATATCTCCGAGTCATCGCACCCCCAAACCACCCTCATCAAACGGCTTACTCAATCTGTCCCAAAAGCACCAATGCAGCCTCTTTTTTTAGCCATACGAGTCCCAAAAGAACTTATTTATCAACCTTTCAATCCGCAAGATGACACCCTTCGGCGGCTTAAGGATGTGAAGTAAATTTATGGGCATAAACAGTAAAACGGAGCGGATGAGAGCCAAAATGCCTTCATAAGAAAGCACCTTTTTTTCCCATCCTGCCACTTTACCCGACATCGCGGCGACGAGCGGCTAAAAAAGCTCAAACTTCTTGTGGCCCACATAAATTGGTGCCCCTAAATATGTATAAGGGAATGGCTTGTGGACGTACCCTGTTAGCAATTTGATTCTTTTAATCACCAAAGCGGAGGCATCGGAGCGACAATAAACGAGCTCTTGGAAACATTGATGCACTCTCCTGAAGCGGCCGAAAATGCTTCTAAGAAATCTGTGATGTGTTGCAGGCTGCGGTCCTTTGAGTTAGTGAAATAGTGCAATTATCTCTATAGGCCAAATACAAGATGCCTTAGTTCCCTGTGAAGTGAAGTGAGACATCGCATTGGAACAACTTTTTCAAACCCCAGGATAAATATTCTGAAGCAAGCACGAAGAGCGTCGGAGACAAAGGATCTCCCTATCACAAACCCCGAGTGGACTGGAAAAAACCACTCACCGCGCCATTGATAATTACCGAGAGCCAGCAGTTTTGAGTACACTGTCAAATGAGATGGAGCCAATGCTCAGGAGACCCCAAACGTGCAAGGACCAGCTAATTGGGCGGAACCCACTCCACGCCATCGGGGCCTTGACTTTGGGGATGAGAATGATAAAAGTGGCAGTGAAGCTCTTAGGCAGCGGGGTGCCAGCAAAGAAATTCGTAAACAATGTCGAAGACATCGGCAGAGATGATATCTCAACACTTGTGGTAGAACATTGCATTAAATCCATCCGATAGCTCAAAAACCACCCGCCTTACCTTCTCAAGTGTTGGTGGCGCGCATAAGGCCTGACCCTGGGTTGCGGTGAGGATCTACGAGATATCGGCCAAGTCCGCTAGTGGCAGGCGCTGCTGGTTTGAAGAGAGTAGCCGCTGGAAATATGTCATGGCCAAGCGTTGAATGGCGTCCGACTGTAAGAGTAGATTCCCATCGTCTTTGATCTCAAAAATCACCGTTGGAGCTCATTTCTTCTTAACCAGGGAGTGGAAATACCGCGTATTACGTTCCCCCTCTTAGATCCATTTGCAAGCCGATTTTTGTTTCCATAAATCCTCTTTGACCGAGAGAGTCCGCTGCAGAAGAGCTGTTGCCCGATTCATTGTCAACAGATTTGCATCCGTAGGGTGCTGATCATATTCTCTTTCAGCCGCTGCCACTGCAGTTTCCGC
The DNA here is from genome assembly GCA_034509735.1 of Sesamum alatum. NCBI lineage: Eukaryota > Viridiplantae > Streptophyta > Magnoliopsida > Lamiales > Pedaliaceae > Sesamum > Sesamum alatum. Next base: position 46,419,008 of record JACGWO010000002.1, on the reverse strand, counting down.
CTGCTTGAGGGACACAAAAATATTGCCAAACACCTACTTATTCCAGCACCAAAGTCGTTTCTTTAAGAGAAGCAACTTTTCCTTGAGACGCAACATGCCCGTGTGATGAACAGGCAGGCCCAACACTCTGCGATGACTTGCAGAAATCCAGGAAGTCGGCACCACATATTCTGAAAGCGGAAGGACGTTGGCGCCGTAGTCACAGTAGCACTCACTTGGACCAGAAGAGGGCAGTAGTCAGAGGAGGATCGGGGTGGATGTCGCACACTCATCTAAGGACATAGATCCAACAACTCGCTGGAGAAAAGAACATGATCCAGTCTCTGCCAGAGCCGATGATCTGTCCACGTATATTGGCTTCCCTAGAATCCCAAATCTACTAAACCGCAATCAAAGATTTCCTCGGAGAATTCCTCTATAGAGTGATGCATTGGGTAGGTACCATTGCCAGATTTTGGATGCATGCCTGAGTACAATCTCTTCTTCAATGGTGCTCAACATTGGATGGTAACTGACCATCATGTTGGTAAGATCCTTTGTTTTTGATGTGGGCAGAGAGGTTCTCAAATGGATTTTGTATCCCCCGTCGCTGTGGGATTATCGTCATGATGGCAAGCTGGGAATGGCTCTTGTCAGCTTAAAACAATCCCTTGCCATACTTCGATATTCTTATGAATCAGATTCAGAAGATTGTATTGACATTTGGTTGTTGAAGGAATATGGTGTTAGTGAATCATGGACCAAACAATTTGTAATTGGTCCGTACCCCACAGGTCATGATATACTTGCCAGATGTTCTTCGCAAGATCAATGGATTCTATTCGAATCTAACGGCCAGTTAGTAGCTTATGCAATCCATGCAAATCAAATCAAGACATTCCAATTTCATGGGCATGCCAAATCGTTCCGAGCTGTAATTTTCAGGGAGAGTTGTGTTAGTTTAAATCAGGTACCTACCTACCTACCTATAAAAATTAATGATAATTCATCATGTATGCATGCATGTATATATATTAAATCAGGATTTATAATGAGTGATTAATTAATATTAATTAATTTTGTAGTTTCTCGATATTGATCGAATTCTATTAATTAATTAATTAATCTCATGCATGCATGTATATTATATTATATTATATCATATATTGAAGGTCGTCTATTTGCTTCACCTTAATTTAATATTCTCGATTGGTTTAATTGATTTGTCTATATAAGTTAATTTATCGACCAAAGATAAACTATGAGTTATAATTCCTTCACAAATTATTACTTCCTAAGCTTATCTTGTTCTCATGTTGCAGGTTCTACTTATATGAAAATACAACAGTCCCCAAGCTGGAACAAGGTTAATTCCCATATTTAATTAATCATATTTAATATTGTCAAATGATGAAATTAATCCAGATTACTTTATTGTTATTTACTTTATTTCACCATATATATATATCAAGCAATTAAATTTTCCTTTTGTTTTGTGTGATAATTAAAATTGTATCTTTTATCGGTTTAATTATATTTTTGGTCCCGTAATTATAATTTTCTACATTTTGGTCCTATAAATTACTATTTAGCAATTAGTGTGACGTCCACAAATTTTTATACATAAATTATAGTTTTTTACCATAAACACATGGGATATATTATGTGATGATTTATGTCTGGATTTTATTATTTAAGTGGAAGTGAACTAGACAAGATAAGTTCTTGCAGGTACTTGAATAGTGGCAACAGAATTTGTGGTGTTAAAATAAAAATTAGTAAAGATGAGTGCGAGAAAAATAAAATCTTTTAATATATATATATACACACGCAATATATATAATACACATATATTCACAGTTTTACCATGGAAAAAATATTTGTCACAGTTTTTAGCTGTAACGCTTGCAGAATCAACTACTAATAGCTGTTGTTGGGTCGTGGTTAATTAGTATCCCCCATGATTTTTTACTTACAATGATAATTAACTATACTTAAATCCACATTTCTTCTAGTGGATCAAATTAAACTAAATAATCTGATATTTATCTATTTCAAAAATATAAATATAAAAGAGATAATGTCAAATTAACGAATCATGCCATATCAAACATTTGATATGTTTCTCTCTGTAAATTAAATTATAAAACGATAATACCAAAGATGTGCAAGTAAATCATAACTCTTCTCTTTAAATACATATATAAAAGGGGTTCATGGAGCTCATTTGACCAGATATGACAGAGATTGAAGAATAAAGCCAGAAAAGAAGGTTTTGAGAAATTCTCTCCATAAAGTCCTCGAGTTCAAAACTATTCAAAGCATTCAAGATGGAGATAGAGTCGTTCACTAAAGATGCGCTACAAATTATAACGTTTGATTTCGAATTCTAGGCGCGAGCCCTTGAATCAACGTTATAAATTTTAAGTTAAATTTTCAATGAGATTCAAGTAGCAAATCCACCTCGAAATCCTCAAAGTCAGAGTCAACATTATAACATTTAATTTGGGATTACAGGCACGAGTACTCGAATTAATATTAAAAAACTCTGATGACATCAGATTAACCCGAAGGTCGAAATTCGGCTATGTAACAAGGTCGAGGAGACATCCAGAAACAATTATGAATTGAACAACTTGAAGGTCAGATTGACTCCACTTATCAAGCCTTGACCTCTAAACCTTGATAAGTGGGGACTTTTGACACGGGGATACTTATGACACCCATTAGAGACCTTCAAGCACATCAGAAGCTCTCGGCTAGGAGACCTCTTTGGAAAGGACTCCAGATAGACCTCCAATGAGGGCGTCTCAACGTCTGGTCACAACAGGAACATTGTGATTGAATTACCTAAGTTATGAGGTATCTCAAAAAACTTTCACAGTTTGCAAGAAGGATAACCGTCCTTCACTGTCGCTGACCAACCACTGTTGGCCGTAGCGGTAGCTTTTGTGCGCCAAGACCACACTTGTCACTGTTACTGCAATATTGGCGGCCCATTGCATACCGCTGATCATGCATTAATTGATCTATAGTGCACATGAAATCGTACAATTCACCACCATCTATAAATATAGGCACTCCACCATCAGAGATACCTTTTGTCACCCCAACTATTGTTCTTTCTAATGCAAAGACCTTGCATACAAACTGACATTTAGCGTCAGAATGCTTATGCCGGAGCCCTGTCCGACTTGGCCCTAACGTGGTCTTGGTTTGCACGCATTACACAGGTGAAATTGGATTTACAGAAGCATTGGGTGTAGGCAGAATACCTTAAAGCTTCACTAAATACCTTGAGACAGTTACTCGTATTTCTTGGTATACAACACTAGCAAACAAAGCACATTTCACACGTAAGTATAATAAAGATTAAATTGATTTAATTAAATAAAAGAGAAAAAAAAAATAATTAATTAATCTATATTGATAAAATATAATAATTTTAAATATGCCATGAGTATAAAATTATAATTGATGGAACAAATTGATTAAAGAGATAATTATCTTGTTAAAAGAATAAACATATTTAAGGGTAGTTTAGTCAATTAATATTATGCCAAACCAAAAATAATTACTTCAGGGAGTTGAATCTTAATAAATAGTATAAATTAGTATGTGTGTCACACTCAATTAATTTGTATGTGCTCAATTATCTAAACATTTTAAAAATAATAATTAGTATTTTAACACGCACATATATATATTTTATATTAATCTATTTCTTTCAAAATTAATTAACAAATACACAGGTTTACGACATATATTTGAGTAAAAAAGACTATTGATATTTTGTACATTTATTTAATGCATAGTATTTTTTTTAAATCTCTCACACTTTATAAGTTTTAAGAGTAAATACAATCATTTTTTTTTTTTGAGTGATTTATTTTGATTTGTGGAAATAGAGAGAGAAAAAATAAAGATAAATAAGTCTATGTTAGAAATAATGTATATGTTTGGATTTATTTTTGAAGATAATTAGTGTAAAAAAGCTGTTGTGTCTTTGATTTTGTATTTTGAAAGACAAAATTTACTGTTCATTATCAAATCATGTCTTTTTATATGTATTTATATATGTACATATATACATATTAATATTAATTTGTTTGTAGGTGAATTAATATTCGCTTGGGAACGGGCTAAAACATGGAAAACAACCAACTAAGGTGTCTCAACAGAAGCTCAAACATTGTGTATGTTTCAGCCCATATAAATAAAAACAAACATTGTGAATGTGTTCTATCGAGCTTTGTCATAATTACAAATCTTTCCTTGTTGTTTGAAAACTTACAATTATTCCTAACACTCGTCTATCCCCTACAATCTATACAACAACCGGCGAAACAATAAGTTGCAGCTCGGAGGTGTCCCACTCTTCGTCTTTCCAGTAATAGCTCACATGCTCATGGCGAGAGCAAGTCCAATCCACCGACACAGCAAGAGGCCCATCCCCCAACCAATTATCATGCCAAAAGCACAAGCCACCCGAGACCAAAGTCCAGCTAATGTTGTCTTCCATACGCTTTTGCACCTGATGTATTCGCCTCCATAGAGGCGTTCCAATAGTGAAAATGTTCGTGGAGGCCGGACATGATCTCTTACAATACTTCTACTTAAGAAAAGTGCCCCACAATAAATTACATGTTCGAAAGCCCCACCACAACTTTTGAGAAAAGGCCTCAACCATATCTCCGAGTCATCGCACCCCCAAACCACCCTCATCAAACGGCTTACTCAATCTGTCCCAAAAGCACCAATGCAGCCTCTTTTTTTAGCCATACGAGTCCCAAAAGAACTTATTTATCAACCTCTCAATCCGCAAGATGACACCCTTCGGCGGCTTAAGGATGTGAAGTAAATTTATGGGCATAGACAGTAAAACGGAGCGGATGAGAGCCAAAATGCCTTCATAAGAAAGCACCTTTTTTTCCCATCCTACCACTTTACCCGACATCACGGCGACGAGCGGCTAGAAAAGCTCAAACTTCTTGTCGCCCACATAAATTCGTGCCCCTAAATATGTATAAGGGAATGGCTTGTGGACGTACCCTGTTAGCAATTTGATTCTTTTAATCACCAAAGCGGAGGCATCGGAGCGACAATAAACGAGCTCTTGGAAACATTGATGCACTCTCCTAAAGCGGCCGAAAATGCTTCTAAGAAATCTGTGATGTGTTGCAGGCTGCGGTCCTTTGAGTTAGTGAAATAATGCAATTATCTCTCTAGGCCAAATACAAGATGCCTTAGCTCCCTGTGAAGTGAAGTGAGACATCGCATTGGAACAACTTCTTCAAAACCCCAGGATAAATATTCTGAAGCAAGCACGAAGAGCGTCGGAGACAAAGGATCTCCCTATCACAAACCCCTCGTGGACTGGAAAAAACCACTCACCGCGCCATTGATAATTACCGAGAGCCAGCAGTTTTGAGTACACTGTCAAATGAGATGGAGCCAATGCTCAGGAGACCCCAAACGTGCAAGGACCAGCTAATTGGGCGGAACCCACTCCACGCCATCGGGGCCTTGACTTTGGGGATGAGAATGATAAAAGTGGCCGTGAAGCTCTTAGGCAGGGGGTGCCAGCAAAGAAATTCGTAAACAATGTCGAAGACATCGGCAGAGATGATATCTCAACACTTGTGGTAGAACATTGCATTAAATCCATCCGATAGCTCAAAAACCACCCGCCTTACCTTCTCAAGTGTTGGTGGCGCGCATAAGGCCTGACCCTGGGTTGCGGTGAGGATCTACGGGATGTCGGCCAAGTCCGCTAGTGGCAGGCGCTGCTGGTCTGCAGAGAGTAGCCGCTAGAAATATGTCATGGCCAAGCATTGAATGGCGTCCGACTGTAAGAGTAGATTCCCATCGTCTTTAATCTCAAAAATCACCGTTGGAGCTCGTTTCTTCTTAACCAGGGAGTGGAATACCGCGTATTACGTTCCCCCTCTTAGATCCATTTGCAAGCCGATTTTTGTTTCCATAAATTCTCTTTGACCGAGAGAGTCCGCTGCAGAAGAGCTGTTGCCCGATTCATTGTCAACAGATTTGCATCCGTAGGGTGCTGATCATATTCTCTTTCAGCCGCTGCCACTGCAGTTTCCGCCTTCTTGAGAGACACAAAAATATTGCCAAACACCTATTTATTCCAGCACCAAAGTCGTTTCTTTAAGAGAAGCAACTTTTCCTTGAGACGTAACATGCCCGTGTGATGAACAGGCAGGGCCCAACACTCTGCGATGACTTGCAGAAATCTAGGAAGTCGGCACCACATATTCTGAAAGCGGAAGGACGTTGCGCCGTAGTCACAGTAGCACTCACTTGGACCAGAAGAGGGCAGTAGTCAGAGGAGGATCGGGGGTGGATGTCGCACACTCATCTAAGGACATAGATCCAACAACTCACTGGAGAAAAGAACATGATCCAGTCTCTGCCAGAGCCGGTGATCTGTCCACGTATATTGGCTTCCCTAGAATCCCAAATCTACTAAACCGCAATCAAAGATTTCCTCGGAGAATTCCTCTATAGAGTGATGCATTGGATAGGTACCATTGGAGCGTTCGGAGACAGAGACAACTGAATTAAAATCCCCTCTTATGAGCCAAAGAACCCGTTGCTCACCGATACTCATAATGAAAGACCAAATAGCTAGACGGGCCACCTTACCGCAATTGCCATAGATAATAGTACAGAGTAAAGGGTGGCGGAAACCCGACGCAGTGACACAGAGATAAAGGAATGCTCATCATCCACGAGGAGTTCGACCTCCTCCACCGCTCGATCTAGAAACCATATTTTTATTCGTACAGTTCTTGAACACATCTGTGAAGCCAAGACGACGACAAATCAGAACGTCCTCCTAGTGCGCGCGAGGGTCAATCAAAGCACAAATGGAGACGCTATAATGTTTTGCCATATTTTTCATAATCCTAATTTTATTTCCAATCCCACGAGAATTCCAGATGGGCATATTCATTGCAAATGGGGAGGGGCGAAACTGACTGCATACGAGACACACTGCGTATCATAACTCGATCAAGCCGAGACACCGAGGTTGCCCTACGGTGCCGACCCTTTAGCCTTGACCTATATGAAATCATCATCCTCAGTAGAGTGCTCCTGACAATTCGACGACTCCTCATGTTCACATTCGTCGTCATGAGGGGAGTTTTCCCTCTCAGGGTCAAACACAGATAGTGCGACTGGGATTATTATGAACCTCTTCCAAAGCCTGGACATTCTCAACCTGTGTTGGCCGTAGCTCCCCCTCCGCACGGTCCTCATCCACATCGTTGTCCTTAGCCACTGTCTCGAGCCTTACATTTCATCGGATGTATCAGAGTGTTTGCTTTCACTCACCCCACTCGCCCGAGCAAATTGACCAGCACTACCAATAGGAGAGTCCCCCTTGGCCGCATCGCACTCCATGGTGGGTGGGAAGCTGATAGCAGGGCGTTGGCCCTAATGTGCGATGGTCGTTTCATTCGCATCGGCATCTCACTGGGGACCCCAGTCGATCGGGATTCTTCTGTTGTTCTCGGCGTTTGGTGAGGTGAACCCGTAAATCCCCTTTTGGTGAGGTGTACTTTGGCATTTGTTGTCACTTTAAGAAGGTTTCTAATGAGGTCTCTCTCTCTCTCTCAAATGGTTTTGTCTTCTTTTTTAAATAATCATGTTTTCTATGCCTTTTCAAGTAGTTTTATATTCCTTGTATTCTTGAAAATTCTTCTTCCACCTTCATAGCATTATAAAACATATCCTCTACTATTTTTGTTAACTCATTACTCCTCAAATGCGGTAAACACATAACTAATTGAACTTCCACTTGTAGATGCAGAATTATTCACAAATGTTTATATACATATAAACATTCCTTTGAAGGATCTTCAGTTACATCAGACCAAGATGAGAATTC